>VXBI01005052.1:846131-1048534 GCA_013397375.1 Toxostoma redivivum | reverse complement strand
CCCCCAAAAAAAAAAAAACCCAAAGTCCTGGGCAATTGAGAATTGAGAAGGAATGGCAATAATCAGAAATAACTTCCATGGTGGTTTGACTGCTAGAAGCAAACTTTGAGTTAGGAATGATCACATACACTGATATGCACTGACTGTATTGTGGATGGGCCTCGAGATAAGCATTTGTGCTGTGTGCTAATCTGAGTTTAAAATTCAAACTCTGTAGAATATGAAATGTTCAGACACACGATCAACTTATTGTTCATTGAGTGGACCTCACTGCCTCTCCACACATAACCTCTTAACTTATCAGAACTAGTGTGATTTGCAGTCTGGTCTGCAAAGGAGAGGAGATGAAGTTGAGATACATTATTTGGCAGTTCTCCAACCTATCCAGGTGTGCAATTACTTGCTGCACAATACAACCATGTAAAGGTTTGGATTTGGTACAATATTCAATTTGTATGTCCACTGAAAATCAATTCCAGTGTTATGGAGACAGCACAATTATCTGTAGGACATGAAATCAGCCACCCAGCTCTGTGTTTGTAACAACAACATGGAGGAGTTATTTTGCCAACACTTTTATAATGTGGGCTAATGTCATGCAACTGCACTTGATATCATGTCTAGGAATAGGCATTTGACATTTTCCAGAGAATTTTCAAAAGCTACTCTTTAACAGCTATCTACATGGTATAAGGAAGTGTTCTTTTTTTTTTTTTTAGAAGTCAGCTTATAAGCTTTAAAATCAGGCTTGCAAACTTCTCTCTGTGTACAAAAACCTTGAGAAATCCAGGGGTTTTCAGAACTGCTGTCTTTTAAAAAGACATCTCTGTTATATTCAGCAAGTTTTTGGAATCTGGCCTCCTATTTTAGAATGTAAAACTGCAAAGAGAGGTGCTTTAACCTCTTGACCAGATGTAATGAAGACTCTGGAGAAACCAATAGGAAAGAGGACCAAGAATACTATGGCTTAAGTCCTGAAAAGCAGAGTGAAGATTTTATGTGAATGTTTGGGATGTGTACAGAAATAGATAGAATGCTATCAAGTAACCATGAAATTTAAGATAGATTATTCATCTGACTTGGGTGAGAAATTTTTAAATTAGGAAAGTGATGCCTGATATTTTTTCAACTAGGACAACAAGGCTGTAAAATTAGGTAGGTGCCAACTCCAATCTTTGCATTAGCTCAACATAATAGAGTTGGTGCAGTACTTGAGACTCACAATATTTGAAAGTAGTGCATGAAATTTATATATTGAAAAAATTGTATTCATAGTTCCATTCAAATCCATTTCTCCCCATGCATAAATGATAGACTAAATAGCATTGTCCATTGCAAAAACTCATTTTGGATCAGGTGAAGAGTGAGATTGAAGCAATATTTGAAGTCTAGGTTTGGAGTCCTATACTGCACATCACTGTGGTTTTACATGAAGTATTTCCAAGGTGATAGGTAGAAAAAGGAGATGCTTTCTGTGTAAGGTATATACTCTTATTTGTCAAACCTGCATCAACCATGTTTGATATCTCTCAGGCTACATTTACACTATCAAACAACTTAGGTCCCCAGTTCATTCTTGGGTGTCTGTTCCCTCACACTACATGTTGCATAAATTTTCATTTGCTGTTAAGTTATTATTCTAAGAGATCTCAAATTGTATTGTAATACTGGCTACAGACAGATAGATAAAATGCTGTCTGTATTTAAGGGCTATGGCAGTACCATGAGATGCTCTATGCTACATCATAGATTAGAAGTGTCAAGCTTTCCCTGAAAGGGGCTCCACTTGAGCAGTGCAGATGCATTCTGCATCACTTGGCTGAGGATCCTGGTGTCAGTCTCTGTGTTGGTATCACATGATGCAATGCTTTGCAGAAATAGCTCATCTGGCTCTTAATAAACCCTGTTTTGACAGAAGAGTGAGGTGATATCACAGAGATTAATGACTTCTTCACTTAGATCTTTAGTAAAAAAATGTCGCATCTTTTCATTCTGGAAAGTGTGAAAAATGAAAACAGGAAGAGCAGGCTTTGTTATTTATCTCTATTTTCTTCCCATCACATATAGGAACTATCATATCCCCTGCAAGATTTTTCTTGACATGGCTAGCAAAAGCACAGTGAGTGATACCAATGAGGAATGTACATCTTGCAGTAAGAAGTCCATTAATTAATCAGGACCATAGCAATGACTGACAGTGTTTCAAATTTTTCAGAGCAAAACTATTTCACTAGAAGTTCCATAATCCTAGATAAAGTGAAAGGCCTGATCTTTGATAAAAACATAGAAGTTAACAACTTCCAGGTTCAAGTAAGGGAAGATACAAATTTGAGAACATTACGTACTAAGAGTAAAAACTGTAGATGAAAACTATGCCCATAGATACTGTTATACTTACTGATCTAGGAATAATTTCCTATATGTGTAAAGGTTGCATTTTGATAGCTTACCCAGAATACACACTGAGCGATGCCATGTCTCTCTGGATTGAATAATTTCACTCTGAAACCAATATTTTCAGAAGCCATGAGTCAATCTGCCTTCCCAGAACAGTTGTCCTTTAATTTTTTCTTTTTATTCCTTTTTATTATTTTTGTTTGTTTGTTTTGTTTTGTTTTGTTTGGATAATGCTTCCCTATTCATAAAGTGCTATGTCAGTGCTGAATATCTAACTTTTATGGGAGTAAGATATTTATTAGGTAGTTAAACTAGGTGAGCAAGGTACAGGACTGTAAGAGAAGTGTAAACAAGAACTTTGAGAAAGACTGTTTTCAGTGTGCTGTATTTAATTTAGAATTCTAATTTGCAACTGAAACAGTAATTATTGCCCGTCTGGATACTAAAGGAAGATTGATCTTGACAAATAGATTTATCAGTGCCAAGGACGATTTGACTAAAGAGAGACGTTTTTGAGGTAGAGGTTTCCACCTGAGCTAAGGCCAGACTTACTGGTAGAGGTTGAAATTTTATTAGGTCAATTGTTAAAACTTGGAAGGGAAGACAGGACTTCAAATCTATAAGCCTTTTTTCAAATAGGAGCTATTTGAAAATATAGAAAGACTATATATTAGAAAGACTGAAAAGCCCAGACGTTTTTGCTACCTTTACCGACACTAATGGTTGTTCAAATAGATTTTTCTTCTACCTACAAACTTTGCTTCACCTTTGCCCTTTAGACAATGAAGTTTACAGCAATATCCACTTTGTAGTTAGTGGTGACAAACAGGAACTTATTTCATATTTCTTTTCCTATATCTACAAAAGTTTGAAATTAACCTTTTACTTATATTGCCTTATGTTTCTTACCTTATATTAAGAGATGACAATGATTGACTTAAATAGAAATGTCACAAGTTCACTCTTATCAATCCTATCTGGTTCCTCTACATTGCAACGTATTTCTAAGCTATCTAAAATGCTAGACATATTGTAATTAAGGTAAAATGGAATTCCGTGGAAATTAATTTCTCCTTTAGATAGCTTAGCCTTTAGATAGCCCTTAGATAGCTAGCATTAAGAATACGAATTTGCTAATCAGAATAGCCTGATGGAAATAATAATTTAATGTGCTAAAGGATGCTGTGGAAATAACTGACTAGTGTGATATGCTTTGTGACTATTGGAACAAGGAAGATCTAAAACCAAATAATTATAAAAAGGGCTTTTAAATTCATTGCCAGCTGTATTGAATATTGTGTGTTTCTAAGAGCTTTCTATGAGTCATCTTCTCTTGGAAAAGACTTCCTCTTCTTCATCATTTATCACAAGCGAAGGAAAATTCTGAGTTCAAAGGGCTTTTAGGTTACTGAGGGTTGATAAAAAACCAATTTTAGTTCTTGTTTGTACATACAAATAATGCATTTTTTCATTATTTTATATTATTTTACATTTTTTTCTTTTACATACCAATTGGTGGTTGAGTGCTCTCTGAAAAAATGCACACATTATTTAGTGCCAGTCCAAGAGCTGAGAATTCAAGATAACTCTTTCGGCAGGCTTCCTTGGGCACACAGCTTAAGCCTGTTTTTCAAAGGTATTTAGGCATTGCTCCAGTCAGTGTTGCAATGATTCTGTAATCTATCAAAGCTGTTACATGAACTAATAGCTCTAAGTTAAGTCAACACAGCTTAAGCATAAAATAAGATGAAGTTTTTCACAAGGCTAATTAACCCTTGTTAGCAACAGACTATACACACAACAAATTCTCCAGATCCCTAAAGCAAGGTGGGAAACCTTTCCAAAGGATATCTCTGCTTTAGTAATGCTATAAAACATTGTCACTGTGCTTTGGGGCCTATGAACTTAAGAGGGTCACACTACTGGCCATGGTCTCTTTCAGCTTCAAAATCTACCTATCTCAATTTCTCTTTCTTGTGACTATTACCTACCTGCTTCTGCAAGGCACTATATGGTCTTGTCTTTATGTCTGGCAACTTTTGAGGTCTTCATCCTCATTGAAAACCTCTGAAACAGAGAGGTATTTCACCCTATGGCTTCCGTATAAGATATTTTTAGGATTTACTCAGATTCAGCATCACAGCTTTTCCTTGACCAGTAACATGTCTATGCTCCAGAGTGACACAGTAGGGGCCCTTGGCCAAATTAACAGACTTAATGAGATGCAGATGTTTCTCACAAAGCATCCCCCAAATATGATATGTACCTAGCTCGGGGGAGAGTGAAGTTATGTCTCTTCCCTGCTGAAAGAGAACTGAAGCCTCCAGTCATTCCTGAAACACGATCTTGGGGAGTGGGAGAGGAGCTGGGAGCTGAACACAAGGCCTAAGCAATCCTTGATTGCTACTGAAAGGAACTTAAATTTCAAAATCAGCTGCTTCTACAGTACCTTATAATGAGTCTTGGCTTTTTGTTTAGCAACCTGATGGAAGCCTGTGACAGGCAGATGGATATTGCTGTGAAATAGAGCAGCCCCAAAGGCTGCGCAGCAAAGACTGAGCAGTGCTATGAGATTGTGGGCATGACTTTCATCTGATTTCACAAGGCATATTTTCTAAACCACAGATCTCTGTTGTGTGTGTCCTCACCAGGTTTACTACATCCACTTCAGTGAGGGCAGCAGAACTAGATACGTGAAACATGACTTTTCAATGTCATAAACACCAGTAACACTACTGGCCAACTCCAGCTTAAAAAAAATCTACTTGTGTAACTGAAAAATGGCTTAGTTTGCTTTTGCATTAACATGCATTGGGAATCATGTTCAGGTTGGACATTGACCTCTGTTTTTTTTCTAGTGTCACTGCTTTCTGAATTGAAGCAATCCAGAAAACGTGACTAACCTTTTTGTCTTTCCTATGGCTGTATGACAATTAGTGCTGCTAGATCAAATCTAGTCCTCTGTTGCACTTGATTTTGAGTTTAAAGATTTTGAAACTAGGGTAAAGGGTGTATTTTAATTTCTGTATGCTTTTGGTTATTTAATGACTATAAATTTAATACAAGGATCAGAGTGCAGTTTTGCTTCCGTTTGCCTAAATCTGTCCACCTTCTTTTTCTCTATCATGTTATCAGCATTCAAGGAGACACATGGGAGCTGACGTACAACTATTGTTGTAAGTCACGTTCCTACTGCAAAGTAATAAACTTGTGTATGCATAAATATTAGTATACCCTTTGCACAATTTGTTTTGTTCTTCTGAGTGTATTGTTGATAAAATCCCAAGTAAAAAAACCAAACTGTTACTGAGGCTGCAGTTTCAGGACACAGTAGCTATGGGGCAATACCACAGCTAAAAATCTTGTCTCTTCTGCTCTCTGCCCTCCTGCCCAGCTCTCATCCCAGAGCAGAGGCTGTGTCATTTGTGCTGACTGACTGCTCCCAAAGCTAGAGCATACATCCAGCTTCTGAAATGGCCTGGGCTAAAGAAAAGCCCTGATTAAATGGGGTTCAGAGCCCTGTCTGAGTTGTGCTGATAAAGTGCAGAGCACTGCAGCACTGGGAAGAAGGAGAAGGACTTGGAGAAGGAGAAGGAGAAGAAAGAGAAGGAAGAGCAGGAAGAGGAGGAGCAGGAGAAGGAAGAAGAATTAATAGCTGAAGCTGGGTGGGATGGGAATTCCCAAAACTAGCACTGCCACTGAGTCTGTCTCCTGACAGACCACAGCCAGAGCCTGAAGGATGAAAGCACCTTGAAAAACCATAGGATAACAAGTTTGTAATCCTTTCTCTGAATTGTTAGTTATTCTCCTGTCCTTATTGTTAGGAGAAATAATGAATGCTCCAATACCTTTCAGGTGTTTTGCATGTGAAATATTTTCCCTAGTTCAGTTTGTGGGAATGACTCACAGTTTTGAGCTCTTCCTCCATGCTCTTTGCCCTTTTCATGACTTCTCTGGTAAAGATTTAATGCAGATCAATGTGTATGCTGGCATCTGGGAACAAGACAGATAACTTTTTTCTCCCAGTTTCCTGTTTAATTTCATTAGGTGATAGTTCCAGTTAGTCTCAAAAGGCATAATATCCTGTATTTTCTTCGTAGTGAAAGAAGTTGTCTTTTTTCTGGCATACAATAGTGATCAAAAAATCTTCAAACTACTTTACTTAAGAAAAATGTGACTTCTCTGTTCTTAAGAACTAGGGGTGGCATTCTTTGATTGGTGCTGAACATAACAATATAAGCAAATAATACCTGGATTCTTAGCTCACAAAATATTTCTTTTCTGTTTTGAAGCTGGTATTTTTTTAAAGTAGCTTTTCACATAACTGAGCTGTCATCACTTGCAGACAAGGACTGAAGGTACACATCAAGTTTGAACATGTTGCTTTATACAAGGTCTCACAGAGATCCTGATGGTGTGAAATATTCTTGAAATATTGTTTTGATTTTCACTTAATACTTAAGTCTATTTAGTCATGTCAAGAATTTTGCCAGTGGTCTGAGATGTATTATCAATCCTATAGATTGTCTACTCTCATGCACAGGCAGAAAATATGCAGGTGCACAAGACTACCCAGACTTGGCCTTCACATCTGCCTTTAACAGTTTTCATCTTATCTCAATGATAAGGAATTTCCACGATAAAATGATTAGGTAGAAGCAATTTGACCAGATATTAAGCAATTGCTGTAGATATACTAATCTTTATTAGTTCATTGGGGAGTGACTAAGATTTTGAAAAAGATCTTGGTGACATAAAAATGGAGCGGCAAATAATTAAATTAAAAAAAAATATGGAAGACATAAATTTGTGTGTGTGTGTGAAAGCATGAGAGAGCTAGGGAAGTATTTTCATTACATTTGTTATTCAACAAGGGCCTACATCTGTTTCCAGTTTGCACTGATTATTGACACATCTGGCTATTTGGCCTTAGGAACTACAAGTTGCTGTTGTGGCATTATTCTCTGAATCAACTTTTTAGACCACCCGGAAAATAATATAGCAAGTGCTGTGAGAAGGTTGTGTTATTTGTAATAAGATTACCTTTTGGCATCTAGATGTATTGTACAAATGGGATTCTGTCATCTTCTGTTTTATAAATTACAGTTTTGCATTTTTTACACCTGTGGGGAAAATAAGCCTCTAGCCAAAGGGCTTACTAGTTGACAGAAATAAATCAGGATGACCTGATAGAGTCTCAAATAGATGCCAGATACAGTAGTAACAACTTGCCTTACATGGAAAAATACCTTTGTTTCATTAGAAACAAAATACAGCTAAAATCACACAACTGAGAAAGATGTTTCTTTAACCTATGGTGACATGTATTTTTTCTGATTAATATCCCACTGTTGGAAGTGAATACTGTCCAAATCCTTGACCCTTCAAACTTTTTTTTCTGTAACAAATAGTTAAATTTTCTCCATCAGCAGTTTGAGAGTAGCAATCTAGTCCAAGAGCGCGAAAGATATATTTTGTGAAGTATATGGTAAAGACTTTGAAAGTCTAAGGCTAAGATCACAGGAGAGAAGGGACCACCTAGATTATCAAGACTAGTCGTTTCCAATTGCATGCAAAAGATAGGATAGTCCTGAAGGATTCACAAAACATCTACTCCAAACACCCACTCAAACCACGGGCCAAAAACCAGTTCCAATACTCTGTCATGGATTTAAAACATAATAGTAAAAGACTAACAGCCACAGCTTCTATGTGCCACAGGAAGGAACATGATGAAACGCTTATTTGTTTTATTACAAATAATTTTAGACTCCGGTAATTTGTTGTTTTTTAAATAATGGTCTAAATAATCTATATGGCCACATGAAGCTGCAATACAGCTTCACTTGCTGCATTCAATTACATGTGGAATTAATTTGATCTTCCGCATAAAACTAACACAAGCCTTGAAGATGCATAGAGTAAAGATATATAAGAAATAATTTGCAGGGTTTTGATGAATTGCAGGTTTGTAAATGGTTTTGTGTGCTTTCTCTGAGAAAGTTTAGACAGCCTCAACAGTTATTTCCATTTCTTCAGATTAAGGCTGCAGTTTTTAATGTGCATTACTGAATTTTTATTCATTTAATAGCTAAAGAATAAAAAGTACAGAGGGCAATCACTGGGAGGCAAGAGCAGAGGATGAATACTGTATTCTTTGCTATGCTATACTCTTTGTCCTCTGACATTGTGTCCCTGTGAGTGATCTGATTGCTCTCATTTTCTCCTTAGGATAAGAATCTGAGGACAGCCTTTGTGGTAGGGAATTGTCACATCCTGCCAGGCATGCTGCCATACAGATCATCAACCTTGTGCTGTCTTCTGTGCACCTTCATGGCAATGATGATGTCTTTTGCTAGCTGCCTGGCCAACCTAAGTGTCTGCAATTGGATAGAGCATACCCAGTTAGGAAATGTCTGTACTAATGCACAGTTTTCCAGCAATCAAGAATGACTGAGGCAAAACAAATATGTAAAAATAGAAACTACTCTGGGTGATTTTCTTTTTCATGTGCATTTAGTGGACTTAGGACTTCTGCAAGACCTTTGAAAAGTGATTTAGAGCTAGTTTGATAACACCTGTTTTGAACTTTATCTTTGCAGTGCCTACAAAGTTTATGCCCAGTGCTCAGGGAATTAAGTCAAAACACCTAAATCAGGTGTTTAGGCAGCCTAATCAGTGAAATAAGGAAGTTCAGCATCTTGATAGGATGATTCAGTATCCCACATGCTGGACAATAACTTGCCCAGATTCCTGAGGCCTCACAGTTAGTGCTCTCTGCAGGGAGCAGGGCTCCCTGCAGATGCGTCTGCCTGGTTCCCCTCCCAGATATGTTTATGCAGTTTGCATGCGGTAGAAAAAGCAGAGGCTGGGTTCAGGACCTGAACCAGGTCTCCCGCCCTCCCAGCTGAGTGACCGACTCAAGAGGTTCCTGAATTATTTGTTGTTCTTCTCCACGCAGTAAGGGAATGATCTGTCTTAAACCTGAATCTTGCTTAAATAAACAAAGCCTTAACAGGAGGGAAGTAGAGTGAGTAGAGCTCTACTGCATGGAGTTTAGGACACAGCTCAAGCTAAAAAGGTTCAGGCATCTAAACTTCCTGCATCCTTCAAGAGTGTTTAAACCATAAAACTGATGTGCAGAGGGCAGACTGTATTTAGAAAAGCAAGCTCTGCTTTTGTGAGTGCCTAATCTCAAATAGGGTATAAGAGCCTGAAACCTATGTAATTAGCAGTGCTGTCCCCAAATCCTGGGTTACCTGCCTAAGCTCTGGAGAAGGGACAGGTCAATACTGTCTTCTGCTAGCTGGATCCCAGTCATTTTCTTGTCAGAAGGAGGGCTCATTCTAGCAGTGCAAGCATCTCCTTTTATCTACTGATTGCATTAATCAACTCAGAAGTCAAGCAGACATCTCCAAATCCCTTGGGAATAATTCCCTGGAAAATCAAGAGTGTGTTTCAACTCCTATGAGGCTCAGAGTTACCATTCATGGATACTCAAACTGTTGAGGTATTAAGGTTCTTCAAGTGTTAGATAGGACTTTCAGATAATATGCAAACATATGCTTGAAATTTGGACCTGGTCTGTCAAGCTCCTCTGCTGCTTTAGAACAAATTTTCCTTAGATACAATCCATTAAAGATTCAAATGTGCCTAAATGTGCAGTAAGAGGAGATTGAATTACTTTTGGGGACTATTTTGATGTCACTCTTTTGGGTGCTGCCAAATATGTGCCCTCTTTTATTCTTTGGCTAGCAAAGCTGAAGATAATGCCTAAGAAGTTAACATTTTCAGTCAGATGGCAAAGGTTTGAAGTTGATTTAACATATATCAGGACAGAGATATCCTATTGGGATCGCATGCAAAAATTGCTTTAGTCAGGATACAATAAACAGTTGGGAACAAAGTGCTGTAAAAACCTTCAAACAGAAATTCTTACTTTACACAGTTCTTGGAAATAGGATCCATCTCTTTCCTCTGAATTCAGCTCCTGAAGCACTCTGTTAACCATCTGGTATCTTCCAGGAAAGGAAAAATGTAAATTACATCTGTCCTTTGCATGGTATGGGGGACGGGAGACAGGGTGGCGACAGCTATATTCATATCCAACAAAGAAGAGACTCATTTCAACTTTGGTAAAAGCTTTGTGCCTCTCAAACTGTTACTTGCATACTCTGAGCAAAATTTCTCTATGAATTATTCTTATATGCAGTTCATTTCCATGTAATCTACTGATTTACATGCAAGCAAAAAAAGCTTGCAGACTTTCTTACTTAAAAATACCATCCTGGACCAAACTATTTGAGATACGAGGTCATTCATTTGTGTTCATGCAACTTCTAATGCTCCTGATTCAATGTACAATTCTCTACTTCCTCTTGGGGGGTCTTGAGGCTTCCATGCCAGCATTTGTCCCAGATGTAAATGTACAAAAATTAATGGTGTAAGGATAGTTGTTCATTGATGATGAATAGGTGCACTGTGTATGAAGAGTGGGTGAGATTTATATTGCAATCAACTGTAGAGAAGTCAGTATGTGATGGGACCCTAGGGCTTTGCTCAGTAAAGAAGGAAATCCAATCATGTATTTCCTTTTATTCAGCATGTATTCTAAGCTTTTTCCCCTTCATTTTGCCTAAGAACTGCCTTTTTGAAGGCTGAATGCCACATCACTTCTCTTTTCATTTCTCATTAGTTTTGCCTGAAACTTCTATGCCTTATTGCCAACATTTGGTTTACCCCAGAAAGAAATTGTTTCGTGGCATCACAGGAATAGGACTCTATGAGGATCTCCATTGAAGTTACACCTTTTTTTAATAGGACAGCTCTGCTATCCAATCCCTCCAACATAGATGTTGTGCTCTGAAGGACAAAGGATCTGTCAGTGACCTCCCTGAATCTACCCAAATAAATGGTTTGTAGTGCTAGCATTCAGCTAAGGAGCAAGAAGAAAAGTGGAAGACTACTGGGAGTGTTAGCAGATGGGAAAGTAAGTGAGCAAGGAAGCAATGCTTCTGAAGTGTGCTGGGGGTCACTAGAGTCATGGTAGGTTTCCACCTACCTCAGCAGTGCTGGCTGAGCAAAAAGAATTTAAAGGGATCAGAGGGGGAGACACATATGATGAACATACCTCATGAAAGGGGGTGGAATGAGTGGGAAGATACAGCATGTGCTGTAGGGGTGGATGGTAGTAAATCTGTGCTTTCATAATCACTTGTGACTGTGCACTGAGGGTGGGATTCATTTCATGAAAAGTCGATGTTTTTATCCTAGCTGCTCACACTGTGCCTCTCACAGGCAGTGGAGAGAGGTGAGTGTTTTTTGAAACATTACTTTGTCATTTTGCTGCTTTATTGGTAAAGAAAGAAGAGTTAGTTTTCCACATAATGCAAAACTTTTGTCCAATCCCTAAAGAAAGGATTTATTACTACTTTGGCAGGGAGCTGTGCTGGAAACTCTCCCACTTCAGTTCCCTGGACAATGTCCTCCCCTGAAATATGGTTTGACTGTTCTGAACAGTGCATTGCAAATTTGCACACAGTGATATTGACATCTGGCTTTAGCATATGGGATACAGATAGTCCTTGATTGCTGAACAGCTGTGATGCTTTGAAAAGAAACAATTGCATTTGAAGAATATGGGATATAAAGTAGGCCTTGTCTTATCCCACACATCTTGCTTACATTTCTTTTTCTAAATTACCAGTCTGTTTATTAAATTTCCACAGTATAAAACCACCAAAATTTAGAAGAGATTGAAGTAGATGGTAATATTGTCAGATATGCCAGCAAACAATCCACTGACAACACGTGTTAGGAATCAGTCCATTAAAATTAGTCAAGGACAATGCCAGAAGGTGATGGGACTGAGTAAGAACAAACAAACAAGTACAAAAGAAGGAACAGGGAAGTACTGAAGGTTCAGAAAATGTTCCCATCAATTCTGCATGTAAAAAAACCACTTTGGTGAAGAGTTTTTGCAGCAATCTCAGCAATGTCACCAACTGTATATAGTGAGCTCATTTACACAGCAACAAAGAGTTCTGCTATCAGCTGAGTATCAGCTGTCAGTTTGTCAGGAAATGGTCCTCCAAAGCAGAGTGAAATGCACTTATACAGCAAAGGGAAGTAAACATTTGCAACCCAAATTTAACTGAAGAAAACCCAAAGTCTTGGTGTATCTTGTTCCAAATTATGCTGTATATAAAACATTACAAATTGAAGTTGATTGCCCAAACTTTACTTTATTTTTCAGCCCACTAGTTTATATCCCACTGTGATTTGGTGATTACAGGGCTGCATATACCATTTTTACACATTTCATATATTTTTCACCTAGTAAAAGTTCTTGCAGCCAGGCTACCTGTAGACACTTTCCTATCAGTCCTATACCTTATGCCATAATTTCTGGGTGCTAGGATTTAAGGGTGATAAATGTCATTATGAATGTCAAGTCTGCCCAATGTCTGACAGTTCGTACGTAAATTTTGTATCAGAGACATAGTATCTGTATGAAAGTAGTGCATCTTTTAAAATAGGTATTTAGCACTGATTTAAAGACTTCAGGAACTGAAATGATCCTGCCTAACTGAGGTGCCTGTAGCAGCCACTTCAGCCTTTCTCAGTATTGAGTGAAATGAGAATAGGAAGTGTTGTGGTGAATCAAACTGAATGTAACTTCTGAAGGTGTCTCTTGCATACTCAGGAAGCTGTTAACCTCCTATATCAGTTATGTGCTTGAAACCTGAATGGGAAAAATCTAGGACTATGTGGGCCAAAGTTATTGTAGACAAAGTTCTAGCAAAAAAGAAAATGAAGTGGAATGTTTTGGAATAATGCATTGGCTATAAAAAAGAACCTCCTGGCAACACAACCCTGTGAAAATAACTGAAACTGGCTTGCAATACAGTAAAGTGAGGAAATGTTGGACAGAGGAATAATAGTGATTTTTTTCACAGGAAAAGAAATGAATGCTATTTATTCAATTCAGAGTAATGTGAATGAGAACATATTTGTAGTGTTCTAGCAGGTCAGTTTATGATCAAAGCCCTTTAATGCACCAGTTCTCTTCACAAAATTTATTTGTACTAAAAAAACTAATGTGACAAAGAACTACGGTACCAAGCAGCCAAATAAACCAAAGATGTATTTTCAAAGTATTTTAGATATACTTTCAAAGTCTTTTGTCTTCTTACATTTTCACTCCCCAGTAGATAACCATTTTCTCATACCTCTGCCAAGTTCATGCAAGTCATATGCTTTCATTTCATCTTTATTTATTATTAGATTTTCCTAAAATTTGTCTTTTTATTTCAGTCCTTTTAGAAGCTCCTTATTGTACACTTTAAATGCATGAGGCACATCCTTTCCAAGTTTATCCCTGGTCTGGGCCAAAGAAGAGTAGCAAGTTTGCAGCAAAGATGCTAAATGTCTCTTTCATATCATCTTATGGGAAGAAACGCCATAGTAGCTCAACCTCCTCATCCACAGCATGGATTGATTGATTTGATTGATTTGGCACTTGGTGTCCCAGTTCTCTCTTTTCATTGCAGAATATATGGTATATGTAATTTTAAAATCTGACATGCATTCTTGCAAATTCAGTACTGCACTGTGGTACAGTAAACAACTGTGATCCAAGATGCATTAAAGGTTTTTTTACAGATTGCAAATACAGTAATATACAAGAAGAAGCAGGAAAAAACCAAAAACCCCACAACAAAACAAGCAAAGAAAGACACAATATCCTACAGCCTAGACTGCACTTTTTTTAGAGCATTGGCATTCTTTCTACTCAAAATCTGAACACTTCCCTACTAGTCTGCATGATTCATGGCTGTGTTGCTCTGGTTTTTGTTTTGACACTTGGTTGGCCCATTTTAAAATACTCTGAGAATGTACCATGATCTCTGATTTTGCTGACACGTCACAGGGTGTACAAAGGCCAAAGCAAGAGATTGCCTATGAGAAGCTCCATGTTCAGCTACTCCACTTATCTTAGCACACATACCTTGTTCCCTTTTCCCCACCTCATGTTAGTAATCAGATCTCTCTGATGAGCTAAGCAATTCCTTAATCACAAGAATTAACACTGAAGGAACTGTATACAAATGAAGATTAATAAGTTATAATAAGTATTCCTACATATAGTTACTAAGATTGACTTGAAAAGCTTTTTAAAGTCTAAATCCTGACAGGTGCTTAAGCTGTTTAAGTTCAAGCCAAAGCAGAAATCTCAGAGTAGGGGTATCATGGGTCTGATCCTGTAAACATGGCCAGAGTGCAGCAAAATGTACAGGCAGGGAATGCTTTTCTTCTTCACACTAATAATGAAGCTGATCTGAGAGGTGAGTGTGAAAGAGGCTCTCTCCTGACAGAGGGGCTGGATTCAGGCCATCCATGGACCTATTCTGCTGCATTTCTTGGTTTCAGCTCCCCTTGTCACAGCTATCTCATTTGGTATAAATGTATTCTGAAGTGAGGATGTGTACCTGACTGTGCCATTCCTTAGGCAAATTGTCTCACCAGTAACTTAGAAAAACATTTTCTATTTTGGTCTTAAGCAGACAGCGAGTGACTCCAAATTACAATAACTTCCAGAATCTCACTGTCTTTGATTGATGGGCTAATTACCTGAAACCTGTTGTGTATTAAGGAATTGCAGAGCAAAACTGCAATTTCCCAGGAACATATACTTCTCTTCATTTCCTCAGTTTGACTTTGGACCTTCTGGGATACTTCAAGCTGTGTGAAGGCAAATTCAATAGCCTCTTTGGCAGAATGGACATTAGTGAGGGGTCACATGGAAATTCATGTCCAAACCATTCTGATTTTAAAGAATGACAGTCACTTACTGCTTCACTTCAGATTTTTAAAAAATCCTAATCCTGTTTAGGGGTAGGCAACATTTTGGAGGAGTTTTAATGAAGACTCTGAGGATAAGTGATCATGGCATTGTCTGTATTGCAAGGTCAAAGCAGAAGTTATTAAAAGTAGGAATTTTATTTAGAGACTGGATGGCATATATTTTTAAGTGATAAGCCCATAGGATGTTAAATATGTCCTCCTGGAAATTTAAAAAATGTAAACTATCATTACTCTGTTCTGTTCCGCAGTTGCAAGTGCTGGTGCCAGAACTTTTTTATGCCTATGGTAACAAAATCTCTCTCCCTTTGCCCTTAGCCAGCCTTCCCAAGCCAGAAATTGCAACTGATTTTTGGAAGAGGCAATTTACCCTTGGTGCATATACACTTGTGCATGCACATACAGAAATCCCTACACAACATGGGGGTTGTTTGGGCTGTTTGGTCTTCAAAGTCCTCCTCTAAGCAAATGGACAAGAATGTCCTCCATGAAAATACGACTTTTTAAAATACTGAAGAAGCAAGTTTGCTTTACAAATAGAGGAAGATCTGAATTTTTCCTCTTCACAGTGAGTTATTCCTTCTTTACATAGTTTTTTTGCTTACATTCTGTATGGTAAAATGTCATTGTCATCAACACAAGCATCATATCCTCATATGGTAATGGTAAAGGAATGCTGGCAAATGATTTTTTTCTCATGTGTAGATTTTATTACTCTTTTTTAATTGTGTAACATTTCAAAACCCCATTTTAATACTGACTGCAGTCAATGGGAAGACAGTTGTTGACTCCCACAGACTTCAGATCAAGACACAGTTTTGGTAAATGGGTGTACCCATTAGGACAGAATTTTTTTTTTTTACTTGGCATTTTTAAACCCTTTTGTTTTGTGAACCACATAGTTTGTGATCAATAAAAAGACATTATGCTGTCGTACATGCTGTAACTGAACCAACAACTTAAGTTGCACTGTAACTAAGTCACAACCTTTGGACAAATTACAAGGAAAATGTATTTGCTTTATTGATTTTTAGTCTCTTTTATGCTGATTGATCATTTACTTTAAATACAAAGACTGAAACTAGGATATGCAAATGAGTAGTTCTTCAGTCTCACTTAATGTCATATCCAACAAAATCTTTTGTGACTTCACATGAAAAATGATTTAATTTATTCCTTTACTATCACTGTTTGCAAATACTTTAAAATAGGAGTAGTAAGAAACTAGCTTAATTAATATTTTTGCTGAGGAATCAGACAGGGGCATGGTCTGATGTTTTTACTATTTTCTGACAAAAATAAGCCTGTATTTTAGCAGCCAGAAGTCTGAAGCAGACTACGGGAAAAGGTGTCATAGGCATGTTACAGACTTCTTGGGAAAGAGTTTCTTGTTCTGGTAACAGTGCAGTCTAAATTAGGATAGTTCCATTGACTACATCTTTGTTCTCTACAATATTGTTCTCTAATTTTATTGAGATTAAACATATGGTGTTGCTTCTGCTGTCTGATTAACTGCAACATTTTTTAAGAGAAGAGAAATCAAAGAGATTTCAAATTAGCTGTGAAAATGCTTGCCCTGCAATTCTTTAACAGATATTTGAACAAACTTTCATAAGGAATTTGAAGGGAATTATATTGTGTGTTTCTTTAGGCACTGTCATCAATCCAAAACAATAATCTTAGGAAAATCTGTAGAGTCATATATATCGTTCTTTAGCAACAGACAAAGACAGAGCCTATCTCCATGATGAGGACTGCTGTGCAAGAAAGGGAATCTACAGAATCACAGAATATTCTGATTTGGAAGGGACCTATCCCAGGAATGACACCATGTGCCTGAGAACATTGTCCAAATTCTTTTTGAACTCTTGTCAGGCTTGATGCTGTGACCACTTCCCTGGGGAGCCTTTTCCAGTATCCAAACACCCTATGGGTGAAAAACCTTTTTCCCAACATCCAGTCTAAACCTCCCCTGATTATTTTAGCTCAGGAGCACTCCAGGTGAAGAACTGACTGGCACTTAGCTTGCCCTTGATATCAACAGAGAATCTCAGGGCTTTTTTGTGTGTCCACATAAACATACATGTGAGAAATTGTCTGAAAAGGATTGATGATCAAGCATGGGCTGGAAAATAATAAATTGCTGCTCTCAGAAAACCCTTTTACAGGTAGCACTTTTGCAATACCTATAAGTAATGTGTCATTATTATTTGATAACAGTTTATGGACATTGAACAGATGTGTGCGCCCTTAAAACCTAGTATAAAACATTCTAATAATAGTTAGAAATTAAAGAACAAAAGTCATCCTACGTTTTGTTCTTATCTCCAAACCCAACATTAAGAGATCATGTAAATAGCTGATTTAGAGGGAAGTTAAACTCAAATGGCAAGTTGCATGAAGGGATTCAGAAATGGTATTTGTTTGAACTCATAACTATCCATCCTTCTTTAGGGTAGATAAGGCATTGACAAGAAAAACATTAAAGGAAAAATAAAAGGCATAGGCTCCTTCCCAGTCCACTCTTGTTCTCAGGTGCTCTTTACTCTGAGTGACTGTGTACTGTGCTCCTGATATCAGGCTTTACTACTGCTGTGTCTATCTAGCAACTATTTGTTCAAATGCATGATACTTGAAAAGCACTGACACGTACTCATTTCTTTATATGTATACATGTCAAAAGGGGTGTATTTTTAGAACTAAACAAAGGCAAGCTTATCAGATGCTTTTACATACTGAAATAAAACATTACTCTCATCTTCCCATGATACTGCTTCATTAAAATCCTCTTTACTATTCTTCACACTTTTATTATCTCAGACAAATGTTTGAACATTTTCCCTGCTTCAAGAAATTATCTCTCTATATATATATCCTTCAGAATGCAAGCAACAAGATGACCACAGCTTCTTACTATCGAGGGACTGAACTTTAATTTTCTATTAAAAAAAGATCTGAAAGGAAAATTAAGTTTGAATCAATAAACTGGCATTGTAGGTTAGGAAGGAAAAGCAGGAAGATATATAAGATATGGAAAATCGGAAAGAAATTGGACAAGTGCTTTTGTGGCCATTTGAAAGAGTAAAATATATGCAAATAAATATTAGTAGACATAACGTTTGTTTAGATCAGAACTTTCTATGGTCTAACAGTTTCACCTGTCTTGCATGTGCAGATTTGAGACATCTTGCCTTATATAACAAAATTGCAGAAGTTCTTATGTAGTAAAAGGGATTCTAATCCATTCTAATTTTCATATTATGATGTTACAGTCATTACTTGTTGAATGAACATACACTGTTATTTTAATCTTATTATATAGAGAACTTTTCAAACTGTGCACGCAGCTCAGCCCTCCCTGGTTAGTGACTCATGTATGAACTTACCCTCTTTCTCTTCAGAATTGTTCCATTCTGTAAAGAAAGAAAAACAAAGGGAGTGGTGGAAAACTTTAATTTCAGACTACATGTTGTTCATGAGCTATTTGTTTAACTCTGTTTGTATTGGTTGGGTTGATATCTGTGTCACATGATAATTTCTTCCCTTCATGATCGGAAGCTAAAAATGAATCACAAAACAATCACTAGTGACTAACAGCAATCACTCTCATTTTTATTATCTAGTCACAGCAGCAGCTGGGAAACATTTTAGCACCAAATATTTTCAGAGTAACCTGGCAATTGTTGGCATTCTCAGAATAGAGAATGTGATTGAGAATGACCTGCACTGTCCGGGTCTGTTCACGCATGCATTTGCTGATACAAAGATCTGTTCACCCCTGAATGATTTTTCACAGCTTTCCCATCTCACCTATTTCACCACCAGTAACCTACAAGTGCAATTTGGTGACATTCTCATATACAGTAAAATGACGTAAGTTATAGGTCCAAGTCCTGTTTGCACAAACAAATCCTGCAGAAGAGAATTTACACCAGTGACAGTGCAAAATCCATTGTGCTTTGGCTTTTGCAAGTGGAAACCCCCTGGGTAGCTGGTCCTGAATGATTTTCTGTTAATTATCTCTTATTTATCCTTTCTAGCTACAGTCACACAGTGACTATTGTGTGTCTCCAGTAAACATCCCAGCAGAAGATCTGTATGAGAACCTGAAGATGCCCTGTGCTGAGAAACAGATTGTAACACAGGTGAATGAGTGCCCCAGCTCTTCCAGCACTGTGAATCCTTTAGGAAGGCTGTTTAAAATCTGATTTCAAGCCATGTAAGCTGCATTTTTCTAATATATATTTGTGGCTCTGCCCTCACAAATCTATGGTTCATGACAGGAATGCAGCTTGGATCTCTTGCAATGTAAGCAGCTGCAGATACTTCAAATACTTGGGTGCATGTGATCCAGCAGCTTGCTATAAATTTGCCCCTAAAAATAAAGTAACAAGTGATTGAACAGTGATAGGAATTAAACACGGCAGTGAGTGAATGGAATGCGTAAGTCCTTACCTCAGAAACTTTTATTAAGGCAATTGCTATAATTAAAACCAAAACGAAAAAAGAAACACTCTAGAACACTATCTTAGAACAAACTTGCCCGAGATTCCTTTAAAGGTTTCTTTTTAAAATATTGTTGGACACTGAAATAAAGGATTTGCTGGTATACTATGTCATTGAGCATGAGATTTATGTTGTTACATCATCTGAGAGTCAACCGTATTTACATTTTCCATGAGTTACTGAACTAGTTTGGTTTCAAATTTCTCCTAACCTTTTACCATGTGAACAAAATAGGCAAGTAACAGGCCTGAGTTTTTGATACCTAAAGGATTTTTTGCTGTATGATTCATCTGGAAGCTGACTGAAAGATTTCAGGCTAAACAGAAGAATTCCTACTGGCAACAATCAGCTTTGAATCTGTCTCTGATAACTGAAAGTCGCAGTTTTTGTGGCCTCTTACATTTGTACTTCTCATTCATTTGCCCTCATTTTAAGACCGACACTGTCTGTGTTCAGCAATGCACACAGGATAAAACAGCATGTCAGCATTTCTCTGAGCTGGTGCTTCCATGTCATCCCTGTTTTCACATACAGTTTTAATATAGAATCTTGGAGAATATGGAAAAATTTAGAAGAGAGATTTCATGATCAGATCATATAATTAGAGTATCTAACTAGGTACTTTGTTGCGAATTTCAACCTAGAGGCAGAAGAGTAAATGGCAATTTGGTTTAGCTACACTGCAAACCTCAATTCAAGAAGAACTAGGGTTTCTTTCTAAGAGACCCACCTGTGGATCTGTACAGCCTCCTGCATACATGCTTCCTCTTCTGCAAGCACTTTTTCCTACTGTTCTCAGTTTCCTTTCTTACCCATGCACAACAAGAACAAAGGTGCAAAACTTGATTTGAAAGGGGATATTATAGACATAGATTTTTCAAGTACTTGTGTGCCTCCCTGTAGTGGAGAGTGGCTGAAGACTAACTCCTAACTTTCTTTGTCTGAAGACTGGGCATTGGCTCTGAACTCATCTCCCAGGCTTCCTCATCATCAAGAGAAAGATGAAGGCATCTCCAGAACGGACAAGTGCGTTGGGGATTGGATCAGGGAGGAATGCCAATGGAAAAATTGACTGAATGTTATAAAACATTGCAGTTTCCTGACATCTCTGTTGAGTTAATTGCAACTCAGCCCTTACACTGACAAAACTGATACTGAAGTTGATTTGTTTAAAAACACATCTGCCTGGATACAGCATTTCTGTTATTTTCCCTGACACTCTGCTCTTATCTCAGTAAAATCTATGTATTGTAGTACAGCAGCAGTATCGCAGTCTTGTTCAAATAAATGTAATATCATTTCTCTCTGAAGCACCCTGTCTGTGTGTGTCTGTCAAATGTACTTTGTGTCTCCGTCTTTAAATGTGGTAGGACGGGGGAAAAACACTGTTTATTTTGCCCTTGAATGCTGCACAAGCTGTTTAATATGTTTCTTATGAATTACCATTAAGAAAGGATTGCACATTTAAAAGGAAGCTTATGAGGATATAGGTAAGTGTGAGTGTGGTCTTTTCAGAAGAATGTTTGATTGAAGACCTGTTTTTGGACATGAGGTAAGGAAAAAGATCACTTAACCTCACTTGAATAAGTGGAGATTAAAGGTTAAAAGCTTTAAAGCTTTAAAATGCATTAGCAACAGAACAGTAAATACAATCCATGGAGACATGGAGGAATTAGCAAAACAAATGTTAAACTAAGAAATGCACTCTAAGATTCGCTGGAATCTCCACACAAAGTCTGAATGCAGAGCACATTTAAATGCTTCACTGGTTGTTTTAAAATTGTCTTTGTATTCCTTATATTGGCTCTAATGGACGTAATACTAAGCCTTGCCATGAATTATGCAAGCAACTTTTATGTAGATGTTTCCATGTTTTAGCCTGCCTGGAGTTTTGTAGTTTTAAAGGGCAAATTTTACCATACACCTCATTTAACCTATTGCTTATTTGCTTGGCATTTACTGCTGATGTATCAGTAATGTAGTCACAATCCTGTTCAAAAAATTCCTGTACAGTATTAAGGAAAACAAAGTTACTGTAATCAGTGATGTAACCTTATTGTGTTGTAGGCACAATATAATTTTTTTTAAGTACAACATCTGCTTAATGACAGTATTTGACTTAAATATCTATATTTTAACTTGTATCATGACTACCTTCAACAAATGCTTTGCTTCTCTGTTTATTAATTATTGCAGCTCAGTAAGTTCCACAAAACACAGAATATTTTCTAAAAAGAGTTCCTCCACGAAACAGAGGGGTGATCCCAGGCAGGGCATTCTGCAACAGGCTAATCGTAAAGTAGGGAAGCTGTCTATCAACAGAGCATATCTCAATGTGAAAAGGTAGAACAAAAAGCAAAATTGTAATTTCAAACTATTTCCACTACTGAAATAATGATTATTAATATAATATAATATAAATAGTAGATATAATAGTGAATATTGTATAACACCTGAGGTTCTACCAGGAATCTCATACTGGCAGTCCCCAGAGAAGGCAGTCAAAATCAACACCTCTGCTTGATCTTCTGCATCCAGAGCAAGATATTTCCACACAGGGTGGAAATCTTGTTTTTGTATATCCAACATTCATGTACAAATGCATATGCAGATTTGACATTGCACCCGCAGGAGTCAGTGTCAAAATTTTGGTTTACTTCAACCAAGTGATGACATGGTCCATTGGTGAGACTATAGAGGAGAAAACAATTAAAGATTTAAAAACAGATTATATTCAATAATCTTCAAGTGTAATTATAACATAGGACATTTAAAAGATTGGGAAATTTGAAATATGTAGTAGCTTTTTTTCCTAGCATGAGCCACACCTTTCCAAAATTTAACTTCTTAAATCTTCCAGTTAATATATAACAAATTGCTCTCATTGCAGAATGTTCAGATATGAGAGCTTCTGAAGAGTGACTGAACTTATTTTGAACTTTTATTTTCATTTAAACTCTCCATTAAGGAATTTGGGAGGGTGAGCAGGGTAGAAAGGCATTTGTTTAGATTCTGCTTTTAATAAAGTTTTAACACTTTGATATCAGTCTCTGATTAGATGCAGTATCCCACATTCCAAAGTGAAGACAGGCTATTTGCTCCCTCTCTCCTCCACCCGACACATATCTTACTTCTGTCTTTTAAGCAGAGCCTCTGATTCAGCCTAATTATTGTCATTAGCAGCAGTTTTCTGCAGAGCAGCATTCCTTGCTGTGGCCTCTCCTTTTCAACTCAATAAAGGATTATCCTAAACCCCAGTCTATTAATCCTATTTCCAGTTACATTGTGAGGGGGAGGGTACCAGATTCCCCGTGCCCGTTCTGTGTTTGAAGCTTGGCCCCAAATAATGGATTTTCCTGGTATTTATCTCTTTACTCTGTAAAATGCCTAAGGACGGGATTCATCTGCAGTGTAGATGTCTGCATCTAAGCAAGTCCCGGTTCCTTTTATAGTCAATAGATATCAATAGACACTCTGAGTGTGTGATTCATCCCATCTCAAGATAGACATCTAATTTAGGTCAGGTGACTCACTCCCTGGAAGTACTTATTGACTATAAAGGGAATCTGAATGACTAACTCAAAGATTTTTAAAATGAGGTGAGGTGAAACTCATCCTACATGCTTCACATCTTCAATATCCTTCTCCTTGAACAGTTACTCTCACTGTATTTAACCCAGATGCTTCACAAAGCTTGCTACCATTTTCCAGCTCTCCTGTGAAACCATCATCAGCTTTCATTTCAGTTCTTTCCACCTGGGAAGACAGTCCTTGTCAGTATTCTTTTCTGTGGATATTTAATGATTCCATTATTAATCCTTCCTTGTCTGTTATAACCCAGGACTTCAAGGCAAGTTCTTTTTCTTAGCTCACTTTCAATTCAAATAAAGAAAACCTGGGGTTTTTTTGCTTAATATTAGGAAATGGTATAGAATTTTGAAGTTCCATAATACTAAATCATAATTAATATGAGATAAGTGATTTGTTTGTTTTACATTAAGGATTTTCATTGGTCATTTTAGTGGTTACAGCATGTAGCTTTTCTGCTATGTTAATTTAGCTCTACCTTCCTCTCTGGCTACACTTATTCATCAGGGAAATCCCAGTGGAACCTCTAGCTGTATTTTCAAAAATAAATAAAAAGTTTGAATTTTGGCCAGTGCCTTCCTCCTGTAGTGAGAGAGAGTTGCTGACTGAGAGTCTCTGTCTCTCATGTGGTCACATAAATTAGAGTCCTGATCAACGATGACAAGCATTCTGCTAGCTCGACAAACATTAATCTGGTTAACTCCCCTTCTTCCCACTCCTTCCTGACACAGAGGAAAGAAGTGCCTTTGGAGAAAGTTTGGGATGTGAAGTTTGATTTTATTGTAACTATAATGTGGCAAGGGGGCTTCAAGCAACTTCAGGAGTTTATGAAAATTCCAAGCAGAAAACTACACAAGCATAAGCTACACAAAGTCTACAAAAAGCTACAAAAAGGCTGAGGGTTTTACTTGCTTTCTTTTACAATAAACAATTAATAATTATATAATAACATAATTATATAGGATCTTGAAAAAAATTTTCTACATATTCATACAAATATTTAAATCTGAAAGTCTGAGACTCTCAACTTTTTAAAAAAATATAACTTTTCTGTAGAAAACAAACTTACTTGAACAATAAAATGAATTGCCACATTTAGGATTAAAATCTTACAGGGTTTTTTTTGTATTTGGTATGCAGTTCTTTCATACAGTTCTCTACATCCTATTCAGGATGCATTCCTCAAATTTAATAAAATGATGCACAGCCTGTGGATAGCTTCTTTAATTTAGAAGGCAAAGAAAGCATCTGGAGGTGAAGTCACCTGAAGTCTTTTATCTATCAGACATAAGTGTTTGTGATTGCTTCACTCCCTTTAAGGGTTCCACAAACTTCCTATCAGAGGCTCTGTACACTATTGTCTCCATTATCAGTTTAAATCACAGTGATGCTGGTGCTCTATGAAATTCGAAGCCCAAAGAAGTATATTCTTCAGTCTATCCCATTTGTCACGTATTTCTTTTTAACCTGGTTTTATAAATACCTTTCCCTCAAAGGGAAGAGGTCTTAAATTTTTTTTTAAGCAAGGAGAGTGTTTTGAAGATTCCATATACAGTTGACTTCAGGAATGAAAGTCTGTTGTTTTGATCCAGAAAGAGTTTATATAAGGGATAAGGAAAGGAAAATATTCTTGAAAAAACAACCCCCTCCTCTTAAGCTGATTTTTTTTGGAGCATAAGGTAATATAATCTGGATCTTATGTTTTGATTAGGAAGAAAAGAAAAAAAGGCAAGACAAAGTTCATGGTATTTGTCTAATTTTCATAGCTCATTATAGACATTATGCAAAACTGTGAGCTGCCAACAGCAAGTACTGTTTCTGCCCAGAAAATGTACAGACCCTATATTTTAAAAGAGTAAGATACAAGGTCTTCTGTAGTATAAGTTTCAAAGTTATTTACATTTGACTGAGGCTATGAGTTAAAAAAAACCCAAACAAACAACCTAGAAAAACAATCCAAATCTATCCAAACTCAATACCCACAGCTTTCCATTATTCCATATCATCTTATTTAATTCCATATCATCTTATTTAATAATATTTCCTCAGTCTCCTTTTCCTCTTCTATAAAAACCAGAGAAATTACTGTCACATTGATCCTAATGTGTTGAGCATCCTATGTAGTCTGTGAAGGAATTGTTGCAAGCATGGCCTTATTTATTGGATTATTATTATTGGGACACTTACCTGCTTGTGATTGCAGAACACTGTTGACAAACAGCTAATTTTCAGCCACTGAACAAGTTCTTTACCATCCTGAGCATATCAAACCAGTAGTCATATAGTTCATGACAAAAACAGGCTTTTATCCTACAGCTCAGGTGTTGTGGAGCAATTTTACTAGAACCTGTGTAGGACCTATAGCAATCCTATTCCTTTAAAAAAGAATAATTAAACCTCCACCAGCAGCACTACCACCAGTTGCTGCTATGTTTCAAGAGAAAGAATGATCCATGTATTTGAATACTGAAAATTGCCACCTCAAAAGCCCACACTCAGCATCTTCACATTTATAGGTTGCCCAAAACTTCACAGGTACCTTCCGTCAGCACCTACAAAGTTCTGTTTACTTCAAAGTTCTACAGCTATGTACACACGTGGAAAGTACCTCAACCTTCATGGAGCAGAGCAGCTTGCTGCTTGTTCATTCTTTTGCCCAGGCCACAGCCAAGCCTCAATCAATACACACCCTCAGGTGTGCTGGGTGGCATTATGTCCCCTTGTGGGTGCTAAATGGGCTGCTGCTTTCTTTTCAATCTTTAAACGAAAAGAGAGAGATTTTACTCTCCTTACTCATAATTCCTTTGCCTCTTTATTTTTAGGACCACATGGTTTATGGAGTGCAGCCTTACTCACTTGCAGATCAGTGTACACAACCCCTATTTAATGTAAGAACAAAATGTAAGAACAGCCCCACTGAATATGACCATATATCCTTATAGCACAGTATCCTGTCATAGACAGTGGCCAATTAAAAAAAGTCTGGAAGAAAACTGTAAAGAACAGGGTAACCATTCATGGTGACAGACAGGAGAAAGGTCTTTTACATCCTACTGGAAAGTACTAGGGGTTTTTATTTGATAAGTACAGGCATTGTGAAATTCATTGGGGAAGAGGGTAACAAAAAATAAACAGATCAGAAAGCAAAAATAAAAAGTACTTTATTCATTTTAAGTAGTGCATTGGGAAAGACTACAGGGCAAAAGCAAGTGTGCATGATGGCTGTGGGGAGGCCCAGTCCCTTTCTGAAAATGCTCTCCCTCTCTGGAGCCCTTCCTCAGTTAGCGTGCAGTGCTCTGCACCCGTGTGATGCTCAAGATCTTCTCTGCAAGGGCAGACTATGTGCAAGGTACAGTTTGAGGTTTGTTTGGGTTTTTTACCTTTGGATTTATAAGCTGCATCACTTAGTATGACTTCATGTCATATCCTCTTTAAGTACAAAAACCAATCACTTCATTCGTTCAATTCCTTGCTAAAGCCAATGCAATACTCTAGGCCTGAAATGTTAAAAACTGAAGATTTTTCAAAACAACTGAAAGTTTGAGTGCTCAGAGTGCACAAATTTTCTTCAGTGTTTCTTTGATTAGCCTTTGTTTTATTTGTTATTTCAATAATTTATCAATACATGCATTGTTCCTGTCCCATGGAATAAGTATAATGTTCAAAAGAAAATCCAACTAAAAAGTGGCTACCTGCAGCTATGCATGTCACAAGTGTACATGTTTCCAAGACAAAAATCTAAACTCATTTAGTGTACAACTGATTAAGTACTACTTTGTTTAGGAGAAGCTATTTTGATGTGACCAGAAATTTATTAACTAGACAAAGAAACCAGCTTTTTTATTTCTTACAGCATTTGCTTTTCATGGATTCCTTCCCAGTAGCATGGTTTTAGATTTATGGGATACTTAATATCTTTGTTTTACATTCCAGAAACAGAGAGCTGATATCAAACAGAGATTAAGATATAAAAATCCAATTCTTTTTACATTTTTTTTTGCATAAACAACAACAGTCAAGAATTTAGTACAAATTGCAGTTGGTTGCAGCAGATTTTTACAGTATTTATTTTTTAATTGCTTTGAACACCAGAGATTTATAAGTGATATCTCCGTCTGGTCAGGGACTCTTCCAATGTTGCACAGTAAATTTTTATTCAGTAAGCTAACCTCCACTAGCATTATTTATTATCCCAGTTCCTTTGACTCAGGATAATTTTAAGATGCAGTTGAGCATAGCTGAAACAGCAGAGCACTTCAGCCAAAAAAAGCGCATTACTAAGTCACTGGTGTGTGATGGAAGGTGTAGCTGAGTGTGTCCACAGCATACAATGTACTGCACAATGCAGATGCTCGCCCAGGTTTTAAGCAGTGCAACCACACTGACATCCTTCTACTGCTCTCTGGAGCTCAGGGCAAGCATGGGGTATGGCTTTGCTGTCTTGTATCATGAAGACAGGCCCCAGAAGCAAAGAGATTAGCAAGCTGCGTCTGTGCATAAGAGTGTGAGAAATACCGCAGAGGCAGAGGAGATACAGAAAAACCAGAAAAGCTGCCAGAAGCAGCACTGGGAAATGGCTGGCAAAAGAGGCTCAGGACATGGTGCAGACCTCCTGCCCTTATCTGAATCCTCCTGAGTGTAGGAAACAGCAGCCTGAGCATTTGCCACAAAGAGGAGTGAAATAGGAATGTATGAAATGTTGGTTGTGTCTGTCACTAATTCCTTATGAGGTGCAAAGAAGTGGCAGAATTTCTACGACTGTTTCACTGATGGGGTCAACATTTTGCAGTGGAATTGCAAGGATGACACAAAGAGAAACTAGTCTCTTCGTTCAGCTTAAGCTGCTCCTGCTAGTTGTATTTTTGAGAATTTTGTCAATGTCACCTATTTTTTCCTATTTAACTACTGATATTACTTAAATCTTTTAGCTCACCATCACAGTGGAGTTACCCCTTTCAGTTTTTCATTTTGACACCTATTTTAGAGGGTATTAATGCAAAGGAGAGTGGTAGAGTAAAACATGTATGCCAAGCTGATTAGATCAGTGCTCAGCTCTGTGCACTGCCATGTGGTTGTTCTGGTAAGTAATCTAACTGTAAACCAAATTATCATGCATATGTTCCTCTTTCAGGCCTGTATGAAGTGTGTGATGCCAGTTTTGTCTCTGGACAGTGCTCATGTTACAGGTAAGTCTTAGGGAGTTGGATAAGCTTCACCTGGAAGCCTGTCTAAGAGTCCAGTGTAGCTCAGGATTTGCTGCAGTTACAACGGGTGCCAGAACCTCTTCAGTTTTCCACAATGACACATGGAATTCCTCTCCTTAGGTGTGATGGAGTGGTCAGAGAGAGCAAGTGATCTTCCACTGCCTTGTCTACCTGTGCAAAGTTCAACTCTCTCTCTGTGGGGCACACTCACCTCTGCACAACATGCTCCTGGTCAGCATCCACTGGCAGTTCAAAGGGTCTCTTCATATGGGGTCTAAAAACCATTGATTATTAGTGGGTGTCTCTGCTCCACATGAGCTGTTAAACTCTCCAAAAGATCAGTGTGTGTTCCAGAAAGTGCTTTTGGAAAGAGGTCTAATAGTGCCTATGACTAAGTGGTACCATGAGACCAACTGCTAGATCTATTAAAAAGGGTAATCTAACCCTTTTCTTTGGAAAGCCAGTCTTTGTCATTAGAAACAGAAGCAGAGAGGGATTCAAAGGCAGTGACATTATGGAAATCCAAATCTTTCTCCCTTATTACTGAATTAAGCCATGCCCTTCATTTACTTCCCTTCTACTGCTGATTCGGTGTAAGGAAACCACATTCTCGTCTGCAGCCTCCAGGCCTTGGACTGCTCGTTCTCTCACTGGCCTTGCACTGAGAGATTTGCCTCTTCTCCCATGGGAGTCAGGTGGTATTTGTCTCACTGACCATTAATCACCTAAAAATTAAAGACCAAATCTAAATAATTTATCTTGGCTCTCTGCAGTCAATGGAAAATATTAGATGCCTACAAAGGGCAGCTCATCTCCCTATCTTAGACAATTACAGGGGAGTAAGATGAATTGCTACTTCCCATTGACTTCCCCAGAGAGAATCAAGGTGACAAGTTTAGATAAGACAATTCATTTTTAGATGGCAAAAATAAGGAGAGGAATCTCGCCCCACCAGAGTCATGGCCTCCAGCAACCATATTTTTTCTTAAAAAATGTGCTTTCTGTTGTCAGTGACATTATTTGTTTCTTTTCCTGGTATAAGTCAGATGAAGTCAGAGTCACTGATAGACTGATATCCCAGCCAAACTATGCAGGATGAACATACAGTAGGCTTTCATGACTGGCCAGAACATGTTCTTCATATTAATATCTTTTTTTATTATGACTTTTCTATAGTCTTCTATATATCGATGTAGCAAATTCCAAATATATGCTTTGAAAACCTAGCTGGATTATTTTGTTGCTGTTCAGTTTTTCTCTCACAGATCTGATACAGCTCAAGAGTGCATGTGCAAGCATACATTAATATAAATGTGTATATAAAAACAATAAAGACATGTGCCTTCTGCAAATGCTTTGCTGTGTTTGCAGTGGAAGTGGCCACTGCCCTATTTCATACAAGCAGTAATATGAGCTGAAACTATAAAAGTTAATGATTGTTTCTTTGTCACCAAAAAAATCAGTTAACAAAAGCTGATTTTCTTCTAAATGAACTTTATTAATAGCAACCTGCACACTTTTTGAGTGGGGGTGTTGCTGGAATAATGATTGAGAGTGGAGTAGAGAAGGTACTGGTAGATAAGGAATGTATTGCTCTAGGATGGTTATAAATATAGCTGGAAAGAGGAAAAGCTATTCCTTGCAAAATGCTGGTTTGGTTTTCTGATGTTAAAATTGCCAGTAATTCTTCATTTCAAGATCTGTAATGTCAAATGGACAGAGCTTCCTCGAAGTGGATGTCTAACAGCACAGATAATATGTATTACTTTGCTCTTTTTGATGCTTGCCAGATTTTCAACAATACTTGAAAGGCCAAGCAGGATTTTTAGATTAACAGGGCCAAGATAATGTTTGGAAATTCCATCATTTTCTTGATTTTTGTTTTTTTTTTTTAACCACTGGCTAAGTGGATAAATTGACTTGAGGGTACTTTTTTGTGAGGTTTCTGCAGTGGCAACCACATAGGACTGGGATTTGAGAAGCTTCCAGGAGCATAGCAGCAAAAGAGATTGGAGAGAAATCCCCTCTCCCATTTCCCTGGGCAGCATATGTTGTATTATTAAATGACTACTGCTTTCTAAACATGATTGTACTTAATTGTAATTAATCAGTTTCCATCACCTTTGTGTAAGAATTCTGTCAAGCATGCAAACCTTTATTTTGTGAATATGCATTCAGGGCCATTTCATGTGTTCATTATTGATTGAGGGACCATTAAGAGCCAATCTTTACCTATTTTGACACACTAATGATTTGTGATGTAATTCTATACTCAGGAATTTTTACATGGTGCAGGTGTTGTCCAGGAACTCCTCATAATATATATTTTTTATGATATATTTTGAAAGCTCACGTAAAGCTATTCTCTCTTGTGCAAATGCACATGCACAAGTTACACTTCTGATGGAGGAAGGAAGACAAAAAAAGCAGACACATTTCCCATATGAGGCTGGAGATCAGTGGCTCATCTTGGAATATTCTACAGACGAATTGAAATTCCTCTGCTTTAAAATATATATAACAACATTTCATTCCAATTACATGGCTACACACAAAATAGATTGAGTTTCTTCTCTTTCAGCTGCTGAGTGTTGTACAGTACAGCACAGCATAGCAGCAATCCACACATTAGTAATAAACAGAATTTAATCGACACGCTATAGGAATTCTGGGAGAGATCCTATATTTAGGCTGTACTCCACTTTCCATTACAAAAGATTATTGTGACCTTTTTATGAGAAGCTATAATGCCTCCTTTGTATATAGTAGACTTTGACTTTTGGCAAGGGAAACAAATGCCTTTTCTGGAGAACTGGCTGGCTTTTATGCTACTAACATTTCCCACTTTCCTCCTGACTGAGTTCCTCAGAAATATGTTGGCTTCACAGCAAACCAGCAGCAAGCTACACAGCCCCATCTAAAGCTGGGCTGGTGCCACCAGTGATGCAGCAGCAGTCTGGGCTGCACCAGGAATGCCTGAGAAGTGCGGGTGGCAGGGGACCCAGGCTGCAGCCCTACTCCTTACCCAACATGTGCTCACCCTTCCACCCACCCAGCCTCTGACCAGCAATGCAGCTCTGGAGAAGAAGAAGTGACATGACTAACAGTGGAGATTAATGATTTTCACAAATTTTTGAGCTGGTTTGTGATTGCCGACAGCAGGTATTCAAGGCTTACCCAATAAAAATTTGGGAGGCAGGTTCTCAGCTTTGTAAAACCACAACCACTCATATGAAGCCAAAAATGACCCAAAATTATTTAAAGATATTCAGCCAAATTTTGACGTGTGACCGAGCAAATCACTAACTCTGAAAAGAGTATTATTGAAGACTACGGACACAGTAATCTGCAGCTCATTCACTGGAACATGATGAAGCAATAAAACTAAATGATTGTGTGTACATGTGTAGTTATATATCTGAGTCCTCTGTGAGTAACACTTATGATAACAGTACAATGCATTCAGACACAGCTTCCTGACCCACAGTCTCACTGTTCTTTAGGAGTCTGCAGTGATGGAGCCCCACAACAGCCTTGGGAGGGAGGCCAGTTTTGTTATCCTAAAATTACAGGAAAGGAAAGAGAAGCACCAACAGTTCAAGTGACTTGTGCATGGTCCAAGCCAGGAACAGGAGCCAGGAAGCAAATGTACTTTGATTTAGGACGGGTGTGCCTCCAAGTGATTACAATTCATGTTGCTCCTGCCTACGCCTGGGGTGATTGGCTCCATGTTTTCTGATCCCGACTGGGGCTAAACCACAAGACCATTCTTCGACATTTGAATGATAAAGAACAACAAGAGGAAAGACTTTCTGGTGGTTAGGGTGCTAGCCAAAGCCTTTGCAAGACCTGGGTCTGACAACATTCTTCCATGCAGTTCCTGGCAGAAGTCCTCAAGACCTCGATGATCTTCGAGGTCTTTTCCAATCTTCAGGATTCTATGTAGATGCCTCATCTGGGACGTAGGGCTAGCATGCACTGGGTCCCAGGTGCCCACCTAGGCAGTACCCTAATCCTGCTACAGCAGCCTCCTAGGTGAAAGCCTAGCTGTCTGGTTTTTGGTCAGTCCCAGAGTTACTCCAGAGGTCTGTTTGCCCCCTCCCACACACACTTCTGGGCTTCCCTGCTCCTGCGGGTGCTGTGGCTCCTGTGTCACTTGTGTCTGTCGGTGCATGGAATATATGTTCAGTATGGGCACTATGTCATTCCAAGCGTAGCATGGTTTGAATGTCAGACAGCAAGTTGCTCGAGTGCAGAGATATATACGGGGAGGCAAAAGGGAGGAGACATTCCATTTGCTTATTGTTTTCTTGGTTGCTGAAGAAAGTGCTGTTTGCTAATTAATAGCACAGTTCTGTGCCATATTTCACAACTTCCCTGTATTTATTTTAATGATGACTTCCTTGAATCACATCCTAGGCTTCAGTACACATTAACTTCCTAGTGTGCTTCTTTCCTGTGCTTACCCTCAGTAAAGCAGATGACTGGGAAAAAACTCCACAAAGCAATCCACTAAAATTACTGTCAAATCCATATGGAATAGATTATGTTCTTAACCCAATTATAGTGAAGTTTCAAACATAGGCATGATGGAAAACTAACAAGAAGTTAGTAGACTCATTCTGATGAGATTTGATATCCATCTGAATGGCAGCTTGGCTTTCAACCACAGTTTGGTTTTGGAATCCATTGAAGTTCTTGTAAATTTCAGTAAGACTGTGTTTGAGTCTTTGCATTTGGCCCACCCTGAGCAGTGACACAATTGTAAGCTTCACAATTGTATGCACATTTCAATTCAAAATAGAATGGAATATTGCTGACATACAAAGAGAAAATGATAGTATCAAAGGGTAGTGAAATTGGTCTATTGTCTTTACAGTTACATAATTAAGAGAAAAAAAAATTCACATATGTAAATCCTAAGAAATGGATTATCACGTAGGAAGGAGCCACTGTGAAAATGTAGGTTATGCTATTAGGACCTTGACTTTCTTCAGAGCAAAGAACTACTTATTTACTTTCTCCTGAAAGAAATAAAATAATGTTGCTTCTGCTTTGGTTTGAGATTTTGCATGTTTAAAAATTTGGTGTGAATTTTTATGCTTTGTAATCACATCTGAGCATACTAAAATCTCCAGGACATAAAAATTACTTCCATCCCTGGAAGTATTCAAGGCCAAGTTGGATGGGGCCCAGAGCAACCTGCTCTAGTAGGTGGCATGCCTTGCCCATGGTGGGCGAGGCTGGAGCTCGATAATTTTAAAAGTCCCGTCCAACCCAAAGCATTCTACAATTCTGTGATTCTATCATATCCTGGCAGATGCTCTTTTGTCTGTCTCACACAGAAATAGTAAAGCTTCTCTGGCTCTGTGTGGGGTGAAATGACTGATGCACTCCATCTAGGTAATGCATAATGTCTCTGGAATACACACCCTTACTGCAGGTAACTGCCTGCAGTTGTTATGCCAGATTTAAGGATAAATGTAAGACATAAATGCACCAGAACAGAGTTCTTTCAAAATAGGTACTGAAGTCAGGGAAGTAGTTTCTGAATGTACTTTGCTGCAGGATGAATATAAATAGAGTAGTGCTCAAAACATCCATGCAATGAAATTCTTTGGAAAGGATGAAGTGCATACATAAGGTTCTGGAAGACACTGAAATATGCCTATTTCAGCATGCGTGTATGTTTGCAATACATAACAAGTGCCAGGGCTTTTTTATTTTAAGATTTCAAAACATTTTATATAACATGTTTACATTGTCATTCCAGAAAAGTAATCATCAGAAAAGAACATCATGATCTTTATACATAAATCATATTTCAAATGTACTTATTTGATAAACTATACATGCATACAAGTTTGACAGCGCTGCAATTGTTTGCACTTTCCTCCTGGACTAATGAGTGAGTATTTTGTTATCCGTCTTTTTATCCCTTTGTGCTAATTATTACATTGTGTTGCAGTACTGAAGAGAAAGACATTCTGATACTGATACCTTTACCAAGGAAGTGTAGTGCTATGGAAAAGCATTTATTAAGGGAACCTCCAGCTTTTCTCAGAATGAGTGCTTAAAAGTGCACATCCTTTGTGGATACTGCCTAGCAGTGCTCCCAACATTTCCCTTGCATGCCAGATCATGACTAAAGAACAACAGTTTTAGTTCCATGTCTGATTGAAGCCATGTATGCCATACACTTAGGACAGCTGTTGCAAGAGAAAAATTAAGATGGCCTGTGGCAATTTGCTTTTTTTCTGGAAGACTTTTATGCAACCCAAGGCACATCAATACCACAAATTAATTCCATATATGGAAGAGAATTCTTGAAAACTCAGGGGACAATTTCTGTAGACTCTGACACTGAGGTGTTCTTAGATGCCAAAAGACCAGTTCACAAGAGTGAGAGGAACAAGATTAAATCCTTTTTCTGTAATAACTGGAGTTCAGCTGTCAAAAAACAAGGTCCTTGTGTGTAAATCTTCTCTAAATGGCAGTTCTGTGAATTTTTAAGTGAGAATAAAAACCAATTAAAATTAAATTACACCTTGTATCTGGAAAAGGCTGAAAAAATATGTTCTAGAGTCCTCTAAATGATATCCTGACTGAAAGTATTATTTATAGCATGATAATGAGGTAGACAGAAAGGAAGAAAAACCTAAGATGAAAATCAGATATAATAACTCAGTGAACTCCTAATGCCTTCTGCTTGTCCCTTGGCTGGGGAATCTCCCTTCTAAAAGCTGCTGCATCAGGTCCTACACATGTCCCGCTATTTTTAGGCTTGCAACAGGCTGTTTACAGGGGATTTGAAGTCTGGCAATCTAGATACTCTAGACACAGTTGGAATGCTCGCGCCTCTCCACAGGTTACACTTGGAATTAAAAACTGCGACGTGGCTCTGTCATTCAAACCTTATAGTGTCTGGCATTGGGTATCAAAAAAATCATGATGAAATAGAGCACTGTAGTTTTAATTTAAACCACTTATTGCCAAAAATATTAATGGACAACTTGCTGGCCAGTGGGCAAGGAAAAAGCTTTTGGTGAGCTTCCATTTAAAGACTATAGTTTTGGTTCCTCAGGAATCACAGGGTTTGTTTTTTTTGTTTGTTTGTTTGTTTTTTTGTTTTTTTTTTTTTTTAATTTGGCAGCATATCTTCCTTTTACAATAGTATTTCAGACATTCACATTCAGTATTTACCAGGCACTTCTTGAAAATTGGTATTCCACCCCTCCTCAAGCATGGATTTCAGCAAATTTCTTATTCTCCATTACATGTAATATTATACCCATCCACATGACCACTGTATATGAACTGACAAGATCAGCATAACAAGACATTTTAAGTTCTCAGATACTCTTCACCATTATCTCCACAGGCTTTTCAAATTATACATCTCCACTATTTTGAAATACCTTAAAAATTAGTTATAAAGTATTTGTGACATTGAATTCATAAACTTGTTCAGAGCATTTTATCACTGAGTTTTCTTAATTTTTAAGTAACATACATTATATGAGTCTATGATTTATTGTAAATTTTTCCAAGTCATCAAAACCAATTATTTTTTTAACTTTGTGACCTATTTTTTCACTTTTCAACATTTTCATATTGTGGGAGTGGAATTTTTAGGGCATCCTGTCAGTTCCAATTTGAATTTACTTATGTCATGTAGTCCACATATGCCTTTAGCATTTGTAGGTGCAATTTGCTTCAGTAGTCATAGGAGTAAAGACAACATTACAGTGAAAGAATTTGGTGTTAGTTGTTCCTGTTGGATTTTCACCCAGAAACACGAAGCAGATGTGATGTTGTTATTATTACCTGTCAAATACTCTACCTTGAATTCTGTCATCACTGTTTGATATAAATTGTAAGCTGGAAACAAATGGAAGGTTAATGTTGATTTTATGGAGACCTGAGAAACTTGTTTGTGTACTTGATTCCAAAATGCTGAAATTTGAAGCCTGAAACCTTAAAGAGAGGTCAGTGGGAATTTAGCATCTGAATGTCTTTGAGGATCTGAGCTTTGGTGCTGTAAAAGTGGAGCTTTTTATTCCAAAGGTAGGCCTGAGGCCACTGCACTGATTTACAGATAGCCCCTTAACAGCTCTGATCTTAAAGCCAATTATGCCTTGTGAATGCCAGAATACAGCTTTAGGGTCCAACAGCACTTAGCACTGTTTGGAGATGGTTTTTTTATTCGGTTTCTAAAACAGCACCTCTATGGGGCAGTGGGTAGGATGGGAGCACATGTGCTTTGCTTTGTTTTCCCTCCAACTTGAACTCTGTGTTGTGAAACACAATCAGTCTGGTCATGGTCTACACAGCTGAGCTTTCCTTAGAGGCAGGAACATTCCTCTGAAGGCAACAAGCATGTAAGATGATGTAAGGGGGTTTCTGACCCGCGTGGGTAATGCTGGCAGAAAAATTGAGGCCTGAAAAGTGCACTTACCTTTTCTGACTTTCCAGAAAGCCAAGAGGAAAAGTCTAATGGAACAAAGTCTGTAGTTGAAGGACACAAATAGTTTTAACGTGCAAGCACCTGTACAATATTACTATCTCTTAGATACTCTCCTGCTGAGTAGGAAGGACATCTGTATCTAGAGTGAATAAGGTGAAAATAACACTTTCTGGTAAGTGAGCTGCTCCATCCCCACCACGCCTGACAGGGAGCTTGCTGCCTCGAGTAGCTTCATGCAATAACTTCAGCTTCTTCAGCTGTCCCTCTGTCATCCTGAGTCTGTGCCTCCTTCCCAGGTACTGATAGCACATAGCTCATGCATGAGCTAACTACCCAAGTATTTTGTCAGCTTTTTGATCAGCCTTTGCACCTTGCCCAAAGTTCTCTGTTGTCACAGCTATATTTCTAGCTTTGCCTGAACTAATGAGCAGCTCTGGTATGTTTACCTGAGCTTTATCCCCTGAGACTTATCCTCTGTGTGTTCCTTCCTTGCTTTATTAATTCCTTTTTTAATGCACAGGGTCCCTGGCAGGCAGCTCAGATAGGTGCTGACAGATGAGTTCCCTGTCTCCAACGGTGTGCTCTGTTCACAGATGCTGGGATTATGGCTGCTGTAAGCACTTACTCTGAAAAGTCACTCTGAAAAGTCGCTCTGAAAAGTCCGAATTACTTTCTGGTTTGTACTTTCAAAGGCGGACATCGGGTTGAGGAGGACAGTCTCGACAGTCTATCTTGTAGATAAAGCAAAGAGAGGCTGGCTTTAAGTGCCCTGAACCTGTTCAGGAGGGGTGGTGAACCTCATTAGACTAAAATTAACCTGTCTGTGCACAGCCTTTATATCCTTGTGCAGCAGTCCCATCACTGGGTAACATACAGTCCTCATAGCTTTACCTGAAAAAATCCCTGTTTCTCTTGACAGTCTCATGTGTGTTGAGAAGGAGCAATCACAGCTTTGACATGAAAGCATATTCTTATCAATTAATCCTTTGAACAATTTCAGGTGAGAGACATGACTGTCTCACCATGACAGGGTCTGTAGGATCTTACATGCCTACAGACTAGTGAGTAGGGATGCTTGAAATACCTGTGAGATTCTCCACACACTACTGGAAGTGCCAGTGCAAGCTCCACACCACCTGTTTCAAGTAGTTCTGGGGAAAGGGTCTAGACTACTCCCATCAGAGAGAAGCAAGTTAAATTGTCTCCTACAGAGAGAGAGGCTAAAGCTATCATACATGTACCTGTAGCTGCCTTCATGCTGGCTGCCATGTTTTCATGTGACCAAATATCCAGACAAGAAAAGAGGAGGAGGAGAACCCAAGGAGGAAAGAAGGGACTGAGGCAATCTTGGTGATGCTTTCCTCCAGGCACAGTTGAGCCACAGTTATCCAACTGCTACAGGTATACCCTCAAAAATACTTACGGATCATCGAGAAACTGCCTGTGACTCCTGCCTGTAGGCAGAGTTGGAAATGTCAGGCTGCATAAGAAGGCAATGATACTTTGCTCCTGGGAGAGAGCAGCAGAAGGGACCAAGTTTTTGTGTGAATCTACTGGAAGGCTCTGTAATGTCCTCCTAAGGAATTACCAGCACATGAGAGCCATTACATTTTTGCTGCCTGTTTTCTGTGCTCCTCTGGATTGCACTGGAGTTAATGAATCCAACAGTGGTACCATAAATGTATCAGTTCATTGTAATGGAGTGCAAGTATCCCCTAAAGATCCTAGAAAGTGCAGTCCAGTTCACCATAACAGGAAAGTAATAACCTTTATCCTACAGATATCCAACCAAACTTGTTTCATCTCCACGATACGCCAAGAGCTTGTTGTCTTCTTGGAGTGTTGCTTCAGCTGCCTTTTCTCAGCAGCAGCAGCAGTGTAGAGAGGGGGAAGAGGTGATTCTCGAAGTAAACACATGTCAAGGCTTTCAGGAGTTTATAGATTGAAAACAATACTCTCAGTTTGAAACAAGGAAGTTGTGATTACAGGTCTACAAGGAGGAAATGCTACAATTAATAAGGAGTGCGATGCACCTTCAAAAAATCAATAGGCTTGGCTCTGAAGGTCATAGGAGCAAGTTATGTGAAGCCTCTGCAAGAAATGTACTGTTGCCTCTGTGACATGTTGAGGACACAGAGCAATGGTGATTCTCATAATTGATAGGAGGAGGGCAGTATGGAATATGGTGGGTGAGATAACTGCAAATGGTAGAGAGCTTCTCTAGTTCTCTAGATAGTTGCCACCTTCTTGAATTCGTCTGGAGGCATAAAGATTGATCAGATGTAGAATTCAGGTCTTATGTTAACTCAGAACGTGATGTCACCTAAAACTGAATGAAGTTATGCTACCTTTGTTTCTTGCAGAATTTAGACCAGTGACGGGTAATATACTCCTGGATGACATCAAGTCATTTTCACTCTGATGAACATCATGCTGAAGTTGCTGACAAGCTGCTTTTCCAGAATCCCAGAACCTCTTCAGATTAACAGGTTCCTTTTTCTGCCTGAAAAACTCAGACTCACCAACACATGTTCTGAGTGTGCTGATAAGCACTGCCCAGGCCCCACTAAAATAGACACTTCTTGCCTTTCTGAGTTATTATAATTCTATAGAGAGAAAGTTGGTCTGTTTTAAATGAGTACTATTAATATCTCCTTTTGTGATAATAAGTCATGTAATACCCAGAGGCCAGAGGCAGTTAGGTTCTTGCTTGAGAGACCATATCATCCTATTATCATTTTCATCTAGCAAGCAAATGCAAAGAGCTAGAATGAAAACAGTGGGTTAATTACACATTTTGAGTGTGATTCCTAATCTCATTAAAACTTTCTCAGACAGGACTGAATGGTATGGCAACACCACTTATTTGCTTCTCATTAATGGAGGTCAGACTCTCGAATCCCAATGTCTCTGGAAAGAGGCAGTGCCTGGCACAGGCTGCCTGGACTTCTTTGCTGAACACACTGCAAGAGTTGCATATGTCCATCCTGCTGTGTCCAGGCATCTGCTCTGTTTGTGTGAGGTTCTTTCTCCCTCCTGGTCTGGATTTGAGTTTTCCAGGTGACTGTCTTTCAGTGATAGTAACTCCCTGTCTTCATCCCACGACTTTTACATTTTGTATGCTAAGTCTTTTTAAATGACTGTTTGGGAAAAGTGATGGTTAAAATGAGGCAAAAGTTTGGTGCTTGTAAGGAAGTTCCATTAGGGGTCAGGCAGCTTGTGCTCTGGAAGTCATGAGTTTTGAAAGGAAAAGTAGAATCTGCATGCTTTCATGTAGCTTACGGTTTCATTTCCTTGCTTAGCCTTGATTTGGATACATTGCATATGTAGCAGCTCTGTGAGCTTCACAAGCAAGATTTCTCTGTATAAATTATAACAACTTTATTATTTCCTGGATAATAACATTAAATTCTTAAAATGTCATCTGGATGCCAAACACTTAAAATTCAAGATGTAGTGTGTTTAAAGAAAGACTCTTATCTTGTGTTACAGAAATTGTACTTTTTCTTTAAGGCAGTTATCCCTGAAGTCATTTACAAGTAGATATTTTCAGTTGCCTTAATCAAGCTTTTTAATATACATGCAAATTGAAGCTGCAAAATGTTTGGATACACAAAAGCAAGAAATAAGTGCACATACTGTCTTTCTTTCTAGGTACTGTATAAGCACACAGTGAATATTTTTATAAGTATCAGCAAAAATGCATGAAAAACATGCTTAAAGGTAGTTTGTAAGCTGAGTTAGGACTTAAAAACCTCATTCAAAGACAAGGTAAAAATGAAGACTAAAAACCACCAAAGAACAGGGCACTGAACAATGGGATTAAGCATTTACAAAAAAAAAGGACATTCTGTAATTTCTTGTTTTGAATCTTTTTGTGGGTGGAATCCTGGCTCAGCTGCAGTCAATGGGAGTTTTGGCATTGACTTCAATAGGCCTGAGTTTCACCCTGTGTTTTTAGGATAATTCTTCAAGGGATTTAGAAGACATAATTTTAAATCATAACAGAAAACACCCACTAAGGAAGCTACTAAATATTTTTTTGGGAAGAAAAATTATTTTAAGATGGGAGCAATTTGAAATAGTCTTCCAACTAATTTTCATTTGCTCTTCTTGTTTAGTGCAAGTTTGAGTTTTATACAACAATGGGAAAAGCAAAAGTCATGTGACTGTGTATGCACAAGGATTTTTCTCTTATGATACTTCTAGAAAAGTTGCAGTGGCCACATTTCTCAGTTTTATATTTGCTGAACTTTAATGAACTTGGTACCCTTACCTCTTAGATAAGAACCGCATCTCATCACTAGTCAGCCAGATAATTAATGGTTGCAACCACTGTAATAAAAACTGATATTAATCCAACCTGCCATGGTCTGTTTGTTATTGTGAAACAACTGGTGTATGACAAGCTGACAGCAAAATGTGGAAGAAGCAGAAAAGGCATTCATGCGGATGGTTTGTGTTGGTGAGTGACGTTCTGCATTGGTTAACATTATCTGACACAAAGCAGGTAGTCATGTGTTTTCAAACGCCTGCTTGAAGGTCTACGGTAGACAAATAGGAGCCTTTATGTCGACTTCTGTGTGCTTTGAAGTCACTAATGAGTATGTTTTTGAATAACACAGAGTGTGAAATCTCAGCTGAAGCAGTAAATACTTAGCATTAGGGCAACCATTTTCCATTCTTCCTTTTTCCCTCTACTTCCTGTTTTTGTGGTTTTCTGATGCTGTGCTTTGTTGGTGATTACAGTATAAGATCTTTGAGACAAGCATACTGTCTATTTATGTATACACATACATATGTGTGTCTATATACCTGTGCTTCTTTATGTGATATCTCATTTGTTCTGAGTCCTTTACACACTCCTGAATTTCTCAAAGCCCAGATATATAGTCCTGGTGACAGTATGCCTTACTGTTCCTCACTTATAAAAATACAATTTTTTTATTAATAAGCACTTGTATTTTGTTTTAATGCCAGTTACATTAAAACATGAATCCTGTGTGCTAGCTAAGATCAAGATTATTTTCAAGGAAGTGTTTGCTTAAGGGCCATGGAGTTGTACCAGGAGATTAATGCAGTGAAGAGTTCAGATTATCCTCTTCAACTATTTAGTAATACCATTCTTCTGCAGCTCTTACTAGAGGGATTTCTTCATTGAGGTCAACATTTTCAGCCTAAGAATTAAATTTAGATTCTTCAGTCTATATTTATGTGTCTATATATAAATGGTTTCATTTTCAAAGGTGCAGATTACTCCTGACTGGTGCTGACAGCATCTATTCCCATCTTCCCTGCTAGAATTATTAGCAGGCACCTTTGTGCCCTGCTGTGCCAAGCAGAGATTCCTGACATGCAAACACATGTAAATACCATGAGTGCCATCTGACAAATGTAAAAGGACCAGGATGAGTAAGGTTGTATGGACCCACTTCAGGGGGAATGAGTAAGTTAGTGCAGAAGCTGGGAAGATCAGGGCAAAGTCTGATTGTTAGGTTTTTTTATAACAATGAAGATCTGGTTAGACAACAAGTGAAAATGAGTCACTTGATCCAAACTAAGTCTTGATTAATGGAGTGTGCAATTACCAACGCACCTTTTTAAGGAAATGTGTGCTCATGTCAGAGGAGAGCTGCAAAAGGCAGTAGTTTTGTTGACTTCAGCCTAGGAGAAACCTTAACGCTGAAGGACAAAGCTGATTGTCCACATTGAGTTCTATTGATGCGTTTGCATTAAGACAGGTACAAAACACCTGATCTAACTGGAACTGCTCATCCTTTCCCTGTGTGGTATGCATTGGTGAGAATCAAGGATCATCAGACAAAGTGTTCAAAAACACTAGTAAATGCAGGTCAAGCCTCTTCTGAATGAAGTGTTATCACTGACTTTAAACAGAATAAACAACATTTATACTGCTTATCTTGAGACAGCTAAACTATATATGTTCTTATATATCTAATTCCCAGCACAGTCAAGATTTGCTTTTCCTGTACACAGTAACTGACAATAAACAATTAAAATAAAATACTGGTTCTCCAAAGAAAGTTGGCCAGTTCAGGTAAAAACACTTTTAGTTCCAAACTCTTGTATATACATGTTATTGTTCAGGTTCACGTATACCTTTGTTACTGGGCATCTTTGTACCACAAGTCTCCTCTTTCCTGCTACCACTCCCCAGTTTTAGTTGCTTTGTAAAGGTAGGTTATGATACTCTTTGCCCCCCTAAATCCCTATTATTTAAAAAACAGTGCACGTTCATACTTCAGATGAATAATTGTTAGCTGAAAAATGCTAGAGGTCTTGTAGTTTTGAGGGTATTTGGAACAAACCATTACTGTTTGCAGACTAATTGTTTGGTGAGAATAAGGCAAGCTACTTTAATGACAGCTTGTGAAATAACAATCTATGATATAGTACTTGGATGTAGCAACGACTGTGTTTCAAGCCAAGTAAAGAAACTGTCAGTATCTTGTGCGTGAGAAGCTTGTAGATACCCTGAGGTGACTTCATATAATTCTCAACCAGCAGGTAGCTTCTTGCATAGCTAATCATGGCATCAGTGCCTGAAGCAAGTGGAGGTGGTTGACAATGTACTTTAGTTTTAGATGAATTCAGCTCCTTTTGAATATCATTTTAATTCCCTGTTCCAGTTTCTAAAGTAGGCATTTACATGCTTTATTTTTGCAAAACACAGAAAGTAACCTTGAGGAGGAGAAAGCGTAGCTTGTGTTAAAAAGCAAACAAATAAACTCAAAGGCAACACAAAAAAAAGCCCCAGCCCGATTTTGATAACTCTTATTATTGCCTTTTAGAGTTGGGAGAAAAGCAAAAAAAAAAAACTATTCTTTTCTCTCTTTGTGAAATATCGCTGAAATATTTCTGAAAAAAACTCCAAGTAAGTCAGTTTGAGCACATAGATTATTCATAAACTACTTAAACCCTACACACCTCAAACTCTGCTGGAAACTATGCTGTCTGCCTAGTTGTGTACTACATTAATGTCTGCTACCTCCTAGAATTACTGCCATTTTCATAAAACAAGAGGAATACAAGAGGTTTCAAGATGACTGTCCGAGAACTCCTCTTTAAAACAGATGGTCAGTCTTTAAAACAGCCTGTAAGAAATGTCAGATGCAGAGAGCTCTTTAATGGGATTAAAGATGGGTAAGGACTTAAATGGGTAAGCACTTAAATACTTGCCTTTGAAAAATCCATTAATTCATACCTTTTAACACCTTTACAATCAAGGGCTTGAGACTTTTGTTTCTCAGCAATACTCTTGTTATGCCAAATAACAGCACATTAACAGTGCTTTGACACTTCATAGCAAAAATTAAGAGAAAACAATGGCTTGTTTTCATCTCCGTGAGAAATATTTAAAAACGTATCAAACTGGATGTTTTATTCAGTGAATGCTGGAAAAAAGCTTGACTCTTTATTCTCCCTCTTCTACTGTCTTCACTATACCTAGACTGAGACATAGTCTAAATTCTGAAATGGTGTGCATGTAGCACAACTTGTGTACTCAAGTAAAAGCAGGTAGCTTGCTAAAAACTTGGGTTTCAGTACTGAGCTGACATTACCGGGCAAGTTAAATTACTTAGTTTGTACTCTGTTGCTTCATGCCATTGGCAAAGAGAATAAAAATTATGAGAAGGACCATCTTACAATCATGTTAAAGCCACATGAAAGTCAGTCTCAAAAATCAAGTCACGTAGACAAATAATTCACCAACAGCCTTTCCTTGCTGTACAGATGTCCTGAATTCCCCACTATGCTCACAGAGATTTTCCAGAGCTCTACCTTCTTTCTTTTCTTTTTGACTATCTCTAGCTTTACATCTCCTGAGAGCTATTTTCTCCTCATCTGACCATTCGGAGCAGAATGGACAATGCAAAGGTTATCTGCTGCTAAGCTCTCTCTGCAGGCAGATTCGAAAGGTGCTCGTGACAAAGAGCAGCTCATCATTCAGGCTCATTATGCTCCCTTGTGTATCTCTTGGGGGTCACTGGGCAAGTCAGGAGCTGGCTGAAACTTTCCAAAACTTTCCAGAAGCCTTCATGGGCTCTTTTGTCTCTGTGACCTCAGCAATTTCGGATACAATGCTGGTGGAGTAAGCTAGTGTTCAGAAGGAGAAACAGGAGGGAAGGGTGCTTTCCATATAAATCTAGTTAAAACTTCATGCTTGAAGGGCTTAAGAAATCTGGTGGAGTATAAATACCTGCAGAGAAGTTTTGCTTTCCTTCCCTCTGGAACAGTATTGTCTGGCTGGTTAGGTGTAGCACTTGAAACCTTCTCTTCTGGGAACAGTATTAATGGTAAAAACTTTTATAGTGTGAATGTAAATTTAGGTTTCTTGAAAATGGAAAGTAAACACGGGAGCTGGATGAGATATCAGTGTTGGCTAGCCAAAAATTCTCAAGAAATAAGTAATTTTTTAGAGCAGAAAAGACCTTTTCTTTTTTTTTTTTTTTTTGCCTTTGGCATTATAAGGAAATATGAGTCTGTCTTAAGAGACTATTAGAGTAGTAACTAGTAGAGTTACTAATTATAATTTGTTGTCATTTTCCTGAGGAAATATTGTGTTTACATAAAAAAAGACACAAAACACTTGAAAAAAATTCTTGTGATTGAATACCTAAGTTTTCAAAGGGTATTAAAACAGAGAATATGGCCCTCTTCCTTCAATAATTTATCAGATTTCATTTATATTCTTTTCCTCTCTCCCTGCATTTTCTCCCACTGAAAACATGAAGAATGCAAGGGAAAAGGGACTGAACAGACCAAATAGTGTTTTTGTAACAAGACTTTTTCTAGAATAAAGTATCAAAGGATCCAAAAGTTGAGAAATATATTTTCCAATAATTCAAAAAAATCTCTGATGATTTTCCCAGTGAACAAAGAGCATAAAAATCCACCCCCAAAATAACAGGGAGAGACAGAAACATTAAAAGGAAAATCTTAACTTAAGAAAACCTTTTTTCCAGTCAGAAACAAAATTTCATTTTAGAATTAAATGAAAACTGTCTAACTGGTTTTGAAAGCATAACATTTTAATCAGAGATCCTAAGAAATTGAGTCATTTGGCTCAGTTCATCACAGCCAGTCATAACTGTGAAGCAGAATAGCCGAGAAACAGTCAGGAAGTGACAGAGAACAGATCATCCACAGATAATCTGCAGGTCATGACTAAGGTCATTTAGCACAGAACAATCACGATTTTTTGTTGGCAGTATGAGATCAACTCCCATAATATGATTTCTACTTGGGCATGATCAAGCACTTATATGTTTTTATGTTCTAAAATGAATGAATGTTTCAGACCTTGCGTGGTCAGAAATTTGGTGTTCCAATATGAAAGAGTTGTGATGTGTGCAAAGGTGATAAGGCACAAATATTTCATGCGTTATAAACAAACAAGCAAACAACAATTAAGTAGGCAAAGTGGAAAGACTTAGGATCACGTGTGATGTTATGTCATAAGGGTAGGAAAGGGGAGAGTATAATAACTGCATGCAAATGTCGACACATAACCTGTAGAATAGATGTTCACATCTGAGTTAGTCCACATGGCTCTCCTTAACAGTCACCAGAGTGAAAAAGGTGCTTGTAGTGTGTTATGTGTGTCTATCATAACAGAGACATAAAGCCAGTTCAGATGAAATATGTCTTGTACACTTATTCCTTTCCTCAGCAATAACTAGCGTGACTAGATCAGGTGTAGATGTCTACATGGCACAAGGGCAAAATTAGGTGAGAAGGCTCCTTTTCCAAATGGCTCACCAAACCCCTATGGAACTTTGAAAAATTTGCTTAGAAGTTTCTTACAAAAGAGGGAACTGTGTGTGGCAAACAGTTAGAGGAACCAGGTCTACCTGTAGTCCTTTTTATTAATAGTAATACTAGTAATTAATAATAGTAATAATGTTTATCTTTCCCTCAAAGGAAGGAAAAAGCCCAGAACACTGCAATGGACACTGTTTTGATAATTCATGCATTGTTTGGAATAAAATCTAAGGACTCAATAGATCAGTGTTAATCTGAGCTGGACCTTAATTCCAGTGTTAACTGTGGCTATGAGTGGTTGGAAAGGTCATTCACTTAAAATTTGTTTCTGGTCTTATTCCAGCACTCACATTAGAATGATTGCTGCCTGTTCATTCTCTATTAGGACATGCTTTTCTAGTGATAATGTAGCCAAGTAGCTTAATCCCCTCTTTAGTTGTTACCAACCGAAAACCACTGGCAATATTGTGCCTCTGTGATATGAGATATAGGAGGGGGCTTGTCAGAAACATTCAGGTTCGCTTCACTCTACTACCATTGAAATTACAGTGAAATGTCCATTCCTGGCTGTACTCTGATCTGCAGAAAGTTAAGGGGTCCTGTTTATTCTAGGTGTAACAATTATCATTGCTGTAGCGACACAAAATAGTGGCTGAGGCTGAGCTTCGCCTGCAGCCTCATCACTACCACCTGTCTGCTCTGCACCTGTCACGGCTACACAGAACAAGTTAAAGTTTCTTCAACACCTTCTCTGGTACTCCCAGCTGTGGCCAAGCTGTAGCCACAGAAAAGGCTACAGGGCTGCTCAGTATGTCTGACAAGGAACAGACAGACATGAAATATTATACATGAGCAGCAAAAGCTGGTGGGAAGCATGCAGACTGCTGCCAGCATGTTAACCAGATAATTCTAGTGTGGTGGAAAGACTCCTGCTAGGGAAGGATGTTCCTGATTTGGAGCTACAGTCGACTGGCTGTTAGCACAGCCCAGCTATTTAGTGTTTCTAAGCCCTCATATGAAGTAAAAAAAAAGGTCAAACAGCAAGATGTCTAGTGTGTTTTCTAAGAATCAAATAATCACTCAAACAGAAAATCCAATCATCCCACAGAAATGTAATTAAAAAAAAATAATTCAAAGATTGTTTAAAATTACTATATCAGGTGATAGAGGTGAGCCCACTGTGCTCAATAAATCAAGCATAGCTGAAACACTTGGTGGGTTTGGCTCCCTTGCCTCACATGAAGCGATTCACAATTAAATGTGAGTTTTCTTCTTTAAACAATTTCCATTGTTTGATTTTCTTTTTTTTTGTGGTCATTTGTTCCCTTGGAAGGTGTGCTAGTCATGTTGCTTTTGAACTAAAACTCATCATACCCTATACTTTTTACTGGCATGAATGCAATTGCTTCTCTTTGGCCTCCAGAAGTCCCAGACCTCCAGACTAGAACTGGTGTGGAGTGCTGCTGGCACCTTTTCACAAGCTCAAAGTGCATCATCCCCACATTGAAGCAACAGTAATAGTTCCTTTTTGGTTTCAAGATCCAGTTCAAAATAACTGCCCTGGCTTTACAGACTTTTCATGCACTTGCTTGAAGCTATTGTGCCTCATACATCTTGGGTTGGATCCACTCCTGGCTACAGAAGAACTGCCTGAAGCATGCAGCTGACCACTCTCTCAGCTGGAGCAGCTGTGACCAGAGCAAACTGTTCTCCAGTGATCTCTGCTGTGCAATTCCCCTTTGAGAGAGGCTACTCTCCAGCACACTTTTAAACAGCCCCAGGACTTCTAAATATGCAGATGATGACGTGGTAGGAATCCAAAATCTTCTTTCCTGATGCAGACCTATGATAGGTGCTGGGTGAAGTAATTTTTCATGAGAAGGGATCCTCTTCACAAAAGTCCTCAAAACTGCAATGTGAACCCTTTTTAGATTTTCGCTTTTTTCTTTTAAATCTCCTGTTTTTCCTAAAGTCATGTTCTTCTCTGGACCTCCAGGTAACCAACAGCCAAGTGATGCCTGTTTTCTTCCTTTGGCTCCTACCACCTACAGTTCTCTGTTTCCATAACTCAGCAGTGCTGACTACTAAGATTTTATCACAAGTCTCATAATATTTTGTATTTTTTATCTAAACCTCCACTGAAGTCAGCTAATTACAAGAAAATTCTATCTCATTTTTTATGATGCTGATACATAATCCTTCCAAGTTGCAGAGAAATGTTTGGGTCATGAAAATTTGAACTATCAAAAGCTGCATGAAAACCTCAAGATTTTTTCTTAATTTCGTGGGTTTTATGGCTAACTTGGGAGTCTGGTTTATAATTTTTGAATGCTTATACAGTCTCATCAACATTTTACCCATTTTCATGGGATGACCGTGCGCTACCTTGGTTTACTTTGTGCTGAACCCTTGAAATTTATATTGCTTTCAGGTCAAACGTAGCATAGATGATTAATTAACAATAATAAACTGTATATTCCTATAATCATTCATCTACAGCCTGAGCAAATAATAAGTGACATAGTATACATATACATGGATGTAAGGGAGACTATATTAGTAAGGAAATAAACACCCAAGCTGGGGTGACTTCTGTATTCAGCAGTAGAAACCTGTGGGTAAACTGTAGAGATAATTTTGTCTAAGTGACAGGAAAAATGATACCATAATATGTATTCTGAATGTGCAGTGTATGTTAGAGCAGAATCTTTAAAATATATTTTACCAGAGGACACTGAAAAACTTAGCAAAGATGTGAGATGACTTGTGATCATTCTCTATAAATACATTAGAGAGGTAAATACAGGGAGGTTGAAAAGCTATTAAAAATAAAGGATAAGGCTGGCACAAGAACAAATGATATAAACTCACCATGAATAAATTGAAGCTGGAAATTAGAAGGAGGTTTGTAACCATTAGAGCAGTGGGGAAGTTTTGCCTGTTTTTACTGAGACTATGGTATGTAGCCTTGAAAATCACATGCCCTACTTACCATGAATCCAACCTTTCAGGGGTCAAGAAGAACCATAAAAATCTTCAAAAATCTCTGCTCCCAAGTATGAAAGTGTCACAATTCTAGGAGAAAATATTTATTGAAGGACCTCTTCAACTGTAAGCATTAATGTGAAGTCCTTGCATCTAGCTCTGCATAGCTGTACTTTTTTAAAAAAATAGTTATTGGACACATGTTCTGCATAAGGTGCCTTTTAAATTCACCCCTCCATATGGCTGAATGTCACCTATTCTGAACATCCCTTTTTCTCTGCCATCACTGTGAGGGGAAATTTCAGTTCCAAGGCAAAGAAGGGAATGTTTTTCACTCTCTTTAAAATGGGTCCTGATGTATTTTTAGATCTGTGAAATTCAAAAGTCAGAAAGTTATTTTCTGTTTTAAGAGAGAAATGTCCATGTTTGAGGCCTGTAGGTATGTTTGCTAAACTATGATTAAAAAAATAAATTGGAAATTTCTCAATACAAACAAATTATAGTTATTATATTGAAGGCATTCCCTGATCCCACTTTAAGGGTTCCACTACAGGAAAAACTTACATGGAATTGTGGTTAGAGCAATGAAATAATAACTTTGAGATGATAGTTACCAACTTTTAATTATATTCTATGAAAAAATCAAAACCCACCTCAGTTTGCTAAACTTGTGAATTCAAGTTCTACATCTGTAAGTACTCCCCAGCTGACTGAATTTTGCAGGTTATCACTTTAAAAGAGTATTTATATATATTTTGTGTCAAATAATTGTATAGAATTAGACCCCACTTAAATCCAAATCTCAGAATAAATAATTCCAAATATTCTTTCTTGCTGTGCTTGCACCTGGTTTCATCCTCTACCTAAATTCTGCCTATTCCAAGGACACCATTTGCACTGGCTAAATCTGCAGTTCTGTGTTAGAAATCTGCCTCAGTTCCACCTCAAATTTAACTTGCTTTTGTCTTGATTGTCTTAAATTTTTGCAGCCACATAACAGTGATGGCTGCTGCACCTGACTGTGCCTAATTACCTCTGGAAAGCAATGTTTCTGTAGCTCTGGCTTTGCTCTGAAACTTTTCCTTGTTTCCTTGCTGGCTCCTTTGTTCATGCCGTATTCATTTGCTAGTTCTGAAAATTCATGTTCAGACTCAGCTACGCATCCAACCCACATTGTTTTTATTTATCAGCCACCTAGCAACATTTTCTTCAGACAGTGACTACGTGCCATTCAAAAAGCATGATAATTCAAAGACGTTGTGTGTTTGTAGCTGTTCAACGACCTCTCTTTTTATACTGAAACTATGTCTCACAGTACTCTCTGTGAAAAAGAGACACATGATTTTTAATCTTTTCAGAGAAGCCACACACATTTTTCCAGAAAAAAGCTTTCAAATTCCTACATTATAAACCCAGCCATAAATCTTAGTAAAGGTAAGAGGAATAGTGAAACCTGACTTTCCAAAGTAATTTGGTTACATGAGACTTTTAGGCTTCAGCTTTGCCTGGATTATAAGGGAGAGTTTAAATATGTGACTGAAATGTGCCTTGAAGGCTGAACCTGCTCCCACAACACAGAAGGTAAATTAGGGGGAAAAAAGTCTAAAATATGTTTCATCTCTAAGTATCTTTGATATTTGGGCCAAGTTCATAATTATTAGCAGGTATGAAAGAAGAGTTTTGAGCATTTATGGCACCAAGACATCCTACTCCAGAAGTAAATATTTTGTTTACATCTAACTTCAAACATTATAATATAGACATCTGCATTGCTCTATACTCCCTTTTTTGTCAGGGTAAAGAAACAAATGCAGGCAGCCTTTTCATCTAACCTTTCACGTATGCACCAGTGTGAGAGGAAGAACATCCTGTCCATTACTTACTCTGCTGTATTGAGCATAAGAAACCTGTTAATGACTGGATCACATCTGACATTGAGTAAAATCGTCCTTCCTTCCTACCTTTATGGGGCTGTAACAATGCCACTTAGGCTGTAGTACTTTAGAATGTGAATCTGTTGCTTCTGAGATAGAATTACTTGTTTCATTTTGTATCTAATAGAGATGAGGCACAAATACATGTTTTGACACAGTATCTGAAGTGCAAAATAACATTAGCGTCTGTAACCAGGGACATTAAAAATTACACCTTTTTACAGGAAAAAAAAATGAGACAAGAAGAAAATGCATTCAGTTTTGAACTAACCCTTTTAATTTTTCCTCCATTTAGTGTCAAGGTTTGTGACCCAAATCTTGGTAACAAGATGGCTGGGAGCTGTGCAGACAAAGCAGTCCACACAGCAGCCACAGCAGAAAGAGGGAGATGAGGAGAGGACCCTCAAAACCAGATAGATTTAGGGAAAAAATGGAGAATTTTTTTGGGGAAAGAAAAAGAATTGAGGAGAAAAAAGGTTGTTTAACTCTTTAGGGACCAGTGTGTATCAGTTTAAGTTCTCCACAGCTGCTAACAATGGAGTGTGGCATGCTGAGCTCTTGTGAGCTCTTGGCTTTGTGTCCCCTTCAGCCTGGCCACTCGTACTGCTTAACTCTCCAGATGCTCCCAAGTCCTGATTCTGTATTGAAATAAAGCCTGGTAGCTGCTCTGGGGTATTTGCTCCAGAAACAGTGTAACTACATTAAACGGCACTGGGCTGCCTCCACCATCCTCTGTATCCTTAAACACCACCCCCCACGCCTTCCTTGTCAGACCACACCAAGGAGCACGCAACATACCCTCTTTGTGTAGAAATAGTCCTTTGGTCGGCTACAATGCAGCCCTTACCCATGACTAGATGTAAAAAAGCACAAAGAAATGAATGGGTTGATTGTTAGAGCCATAGAGGCAGCTTGGAATAGAGATGCAGCCATGTTCTTCATAGCATGGGCTCTGGTTGCTCCATCTATGACAGATATTCAGCTTTTTCTAGGTTCAGGGATTGCCAGTCTCCAGTCTCCAGTTCTGCTGTTCTGTGTTGTATTCACAGTGTTACACTGGTCTGACTTTATTGTATCATTTTTCAGAGATAATACTGGCCTCAGAAATGGCTTGTGGTTCTCTGCATCAACTTTTATTCTAGTTGTAAACATGATCTTAATCGTGATCAGCTTCATGCTCTATAAATATTCCATTGATTCAGACAAGGGTTGGACTACTATTCCTTCTCCATATGAATAAAGCTAACAAAGTACTTCCCAAATTAAATAAGCGAGCACAAAACTCCAAAGCCCCAGTCTTGGCCACATAGCTGTGTTAATCTCAGCCAAACTGAAAGCTGTTTACATTTGCATTGCAACATGTCATGGTGATTTCTCTGAAACCTTTTACAAACTATCCTTCCCTTGTACTTGTATGCATTGGACTAATGCTCTGTCCAGGCCAGGGGTCTGGACATTTTTTCAATATAAAGAAGTAGCAGTATAACAATGATATATGAAACATCACTGCCAGTAACAGCTGAGGGACCTGGGCTTCACAAGAGGTTGAAAGACTTCAAATTGTATCAACATGAATGAAAAATACTGTATCACTTTCAAAACCATAAATTTAAAGTATGTTATATGCATCTTTAAATGACAGCTGTTTTTACTTACAAGTCATTTCAACAAAGTCAGTGATAGCACTGATAGCACTTACTGATATAAGCAAGCATTTCAAAAATGGATATTAGAACTTGAAGACACTGTGTCATTGGCATTTTTGAAATTGAAATGTGGCTTTTGACCACAATAAGAATTTTTAGACCATTCTATCTGACATTTCTATTATTTTTTTTCTTTCCTTTTTAATGGAAAATCTGCAAACAAAAGCTGTCCCCTAGTAACCTTTGAGGACTTTCAAAAGAAAACATTTCTCTTGAAATGTACTTTGAAAACACTTTTCAGCTTTACAGTTACTTGAAGGATTGGGTTCCACAGTTTGGAACAAACCTGGTTCCTCTATGGTACACATTTATTATTGTAGACACCTTCTAAATGTCCATTCTCAACAATTATTTCCTGTGTAAATGCTCACATGGAAAGATAGACCTAGATTTATCCTACCTAAATTTAGGCCTTTAGGCGTTGGGGGAATTGAGAAAGCTGGCTGCCCATCAGTCTCTAGGTAATGGAAAGAAGCTTTTTCCAGAGGGCAATTCAGGTTTTAGGTTGGGGGTGTAGTGAGTGCCTCCCTCTCAGCCCTTCTGCATGGGCTATGTGGGTGCACCTTGGTGCATCTCCTTTCCTACCTGGAGATACCTGGAGAATTTCAGTTAAATATTTAAATTTAGGAGAGCCATTGTGTGTTATGGCTCTGTGAAGCTTTGAGGCAGAGCAGAGGATAGGAATTTCTCTAGTGGTCAAACCAAAGTCCTTCTCCCTATACCTTTCCTCCCTCAGTGGCTGCAAAGAGTGCTCCTGCCCTCCTCATGGAGGCAGGAGGTGCTTCCTGAGTCAGTGGTGGTGGCTTTGTGTTTAATAACCCTCAGAGTGTTTGTGTATCTTGTGTTCCACCAATCTTGTGTGAACAAATTTAAGATCCCACATCTGCAGCATTTTGTGGGAAGGACTTCCACAGCTTAACTGTATGGAATAGAAGAATGAAGTAGCCTCTTGAATTGGTAAAACACAAGGAAGATGGGAACTGCGAGACCAGTAGTGGTTGCTCAGAGTGCATCAATGCAAGGGACCAACCCTTCAGACCATGTATGTCTCTATAAATCTGTAATACTGAAAAGTTTGATACTCTTTTTTTTTCCTAATCTGATTCTTAGCAACAAATTGACTCTTAAACCATTACAAATTACATGCTATGTAAAATCCTGTGAAGTATCCTATCTGTTAGTTTGTGTACCTGTAAACTAGCTTGATGTCAATATCCCAAGTTTGGGCTGGGGACAGGGAGAAATTATTCAAGGTCCTTATTCAGACCTTTTCATATCATGCCACTCTTGGATACAGGTTGGGGTTGTCCTCTGTATTGTTCTCAAATATTCTTTATGGACTATGCCACTCAGGAGGATCACAGTTTGCTCTCACTGTACAGGACACATTATGCCCTTTGTCTACTGGAACTTCATTCTTTGCAGAGAAATGTATTTTTCTTTTGTATCCATGGGAACTACCTTCAGCAAGAGTGGCTGTCCAAACACAGTGTTCAGTTCTGCCTCCATTTCCTCTGCCTTTCTTCAAGTGTGTTCAGATCTAAATAATTCCTGTCTCTACAGGTGTTGACACAGGCAGCTCTCACATAAAAAGAAAAAAAAAAAAAGAAAAATAAAAAAGGAGAGAGAGAGATAGAGAATAAAAAAGGAAAGCAAAATGATGACAAACAAGTTTACCTAGTAACCGTCTGAAAAACTACCTCCTACCTCCATCTGTCTATAAAAGGAAATGTGTTTTATTCATTCTCTAATCACAAGGCTTCAGTGAATGTACTGTAAGAGCACATTCAGAGCTATTCATCATTGCTAAGTCCTAAGATTTAGGATATGTGTGTGCTTGAATACCTTAGCCAGAGAAACCTCAGAAACTGCTGTTAAAGTGCAGAAATCCTTTCTTTAGTATGCATAGGCATAACATCCATAATCCTTTATCTCTGGCAAAGCTGCTGGGCTTTTGCCAAGGGCATGTTTGGTGGTGTGTGGAATCTGAGGCTGCTGCATGACATTGCTGCTGAAGGTGCACAGATACCACGGTGATGGGAGCGATAGAGGTGCCTGGATGGAGAGATGGATGGATGGATGGATGGATGGATGTTTTCTCTACCCACTTGCTAGCATTTTGATTCAACCAGTCCAACCTGATTTTCCAGATTATTTAAGTGAGGAGGCTCAAATACATCTGTTTGAGAAATCCTGGCAAAAAATCAAGCCCCATGCAATTCACCCCCACTGCCATCTCAAAATTAAAGGTAAACAGAGCAGCTCTCATGCAGATTTGAAGCATCTGATGCAGCCTTGCTTTTTTTTTTTTTTTTTTAGGTTGCTGGAGAATAAAAACAACAGTTGAAGGAACTGCAGTCAGTAAAAAGGTTCCTCTGGCAAGGGGGCCAAACTAAATAATGACACCCAAAGCAAAAACATGCTTCACTGAAACTAAACTTTAGTCAATTCACTCTTTGAAACAAAGGATTTTTTGTAATTTCAGAAGTGAACATTGTACTTTTCTCTGGCAGCCATTTGTATGTTTTTCAATGATCTGATTATGTATAAATCCCAATTTAGCATGCCTTTCAGCACCTAAATCCTATGAGTGATTTGAAAACATTAATGAAGTTTTCTATAGACTACAGCTGTGCTTCTCTTTCTCTGAAACTTTTTTGCAAGCTCTAGTGACAGTGTTTTGATGTGCCTCATTTGTTGATGTGTATTTTCTTTCCTTTTTTCTAATTACTTTGTAAATATTTATGAAAGATACAAGATCTGTTTCACATTCATACAGCAAGTCAATGCTTTTCCCTTCATTCCTGTCCTCTGTAATTGCTGTGCTTTCATGTGTGCTGTCAGACTTTTGATGAAACCTGTACTCCTTACACTTACAGCCATCATCAATGCAGTCTGAAACTTCGCATAAGATGAGTTCAAAGGCTGCTCACTCGAGGGATGAAGTCTCAGCTCCTACTCTGAGACGGAATAATCAAGCAGTTTGCAAGATTGGCTAGATTTCACTTCTGGCTTTGCTCTGGCTTTGTCTCCCTGTTTTTACAATTAGTAAAACATCTCGAGTCCCTGTTTGCAGGAGAGTACACCTCCTTTACACTAGCCTAAAGGGGTGCTGTACATCTACCCCTCTCAGAATGATTTAAAATGCTGCAGGTGAAACTGTCTCCCCTCTATCTTCTCACAGGCTCTCTGAAGGGGCTCCATGTCTGCACACAGAGAGATGAAGGCATAAACCTTTGGTGTCTCTGCTGGTTGCACTGTACAGCTTGAGATAGCTCCCTTTTTCCTGAATCAAGTGCTTCCTACTGTTAGTGAGGCTTTTTGTGTCAAGGAGGCAGTGGGGATCATACCAACACTCCTGGGCTCTAAAATAACTTGTATATATCTGAAAACTGTTTAAAAAGAAATAAATGTAGAGTCAATGAGAAGAAGCTACTCGATTCTTAGCAATTTTCCTATAGAGCAAGCTGTATGCTAGAAATTGTTGTGGATTCACTTTTTCTTCTTTTAAAAGTTATTACTTCTTTACTTCTGTTTCCAAAGGTATGAGCAACAGAAAAACACATTTTGAAAATAATTCCTAAAAGCCTGTGGGTAGGAAAAAAACTGTTAAAATCAAATCTTTTCCAGGCTAAGTTTTCCCTTGACTGAATCATTATTTTCAGCTGAAAGTCTGAATTGTTGAAAATTCCTACTCAGCTCTATCCCTACTTACCCTGTACTTTTCCTGTAGGAGGAAAACCAAAACCCGAGTTACTGCGAATCATTTTCCTAAAAGTTATGTTTTCTTTTACTGAACTGAGAAATCATTTGTAATACCCTGAATCCTCTTACTTCTTCAAAATAATCCCCTACCTTATACACATGAAGTAGTGTAACCACATTCCAACACAGTCATATTTATTAAAAGTTCAATGTCCCATGTATTTTAAGCAGAAGATGTTTTGGTTTAAGAAATAGTGGGAAATATTAAAATAAATATTGTTCCAATCATTGCTCAACCAGTGCACTTAATTAATTTTACAACCAGGTGGTGAAAATGAACTTCCTATTAATTTTAGGGCAATTTGGTGCTGCTGAACAAGGACATGGTGTGATCAATACCACAAGTCCTACTACACAGGGCTATTACAACTCTGGGTGAACCTGGTGACAGAGATTTTGTGCCTCACTCTTGTGACTTACCACCTTATATAAAATGTTCCTTCATTTCTGAACCCAGAAAAAAAAGTCTGTATTTTTCAGTTCCACAGGTATGTTGTCCCACTCTCTTTGCTCTGAGTAAATTCTTAAGCCACTTTTCACTGTCAATCTCTTTCTGATGCCTTAGCATCCTAAGCAAATTGCTAAATGGTTTTTTTAGTGTCTCTTCCAGACATGAACCTTCATTCCACAATCTCAGATAAAAAAGTGTAAGCTTAGGCAAATTCCAGACAGAAGGTGTTAATGGATTGCTGGATTCAAAAACATTAACTTGGAGTTATTTCAGAATAATACCAGCATAACTGAGATTCAGATTAGATCTTGGTAGTATTAATAAATGTTTAGTTAAATACTCAAAATATCAAATTCATATGCAGCTCTACAAAATTAGAAATAAATAAATTGTACTGTTGGTGTCCCATTTCTGATGGATTTTTCCTCAGGGTTACTCTTTTGATGAGGGTAAATATTTTTATTATTCTTCATTTGTGGAGTAATGAGTTTCAAAAACACTATCCAGAGGCACATGCAAATGCATGTGACTTTAAAGGATATTGAATTCACTCCACCTTGTTTATTCTGGAGCTAGAAAGGGGAGCTAGCACACATCACCCATCACCCAAGGAGCAAGGAGCAGGCAGGGCTTGGTGTTTTGTGCTGTCCACATTTAATTTGAGGAACATGAGAGTGCTGTGCTTCTTTAAGGACGTTCTTGCAACACTCCTGCATTGTCTATGCCCATCAGTGACTCAAGGGTAGAGCACTCTGACTGAATAGATTTGATTAAACCTTTCTGGGAGTAGATCTATCACAATCCTGCTTCTTCATGTTGCATGATAACATCCGGCCTCAGGCAGACTTTTGATTAAAAGTTCCCCTGAAGATTTGTGGAGAAATTCTGTTTATTCCCACAACTCTGAGAGCATTGAGGTTATGTGCCCACATTTTGAAGTGCAAATTACATAAACTGCAAATTGGCAAGCATGTTTCTGGAGCTGGGAAACCAACTGGGTAGGCCTATGGTTGTTTTCCATTGGACTGCAATCAGGAAAAAAAAAGCTCATTTAAAAAAGATTTCTTTAATTTTTTTAAGTTGCCCACACAATCTTTAAAACTGGTAATAATGAGCAAAGAGAGGGACAGACCTTGGAGTAGAGGATGGGAACTGGAAAAACTTTAGAGAATCATTTTTCAAAGGAGAACCACATACTGAGGTCACAAGCAGACTCTTGAAATATTTTTTTTCTATTCAGCACTTGTTAGATTCTTGCCTTTGCCTTTTTACCTTTGTTAGATAGATAGCAAATGAGTAAACATTTTTTTCTTGACTTTGGAAAGTTTTTTGTTACTTTTAGAAGAATTTGAAAAGGTATTTACAGAGTAATTTTTGGACTGCACATCAACAGAGTGATTATTTAACACACTTCTCACTGTTACAAGTACTTTGGTAGTGCAAAACCAACTTGTTTGTACAAGCTCAAACTCCTTTTCACTATTTTTTTTCCAGCTGGACCTTGGGTAAGGGATAAGAAGAATCGGCCCATAAAAAATAAAAGAAAAATTTGAACTGTTAGTTGGTAAGTGGTTATGAAGCAGAGACACAGACTGAAATATTTCATTGATAGTTTGACAGCTAACACTGCAGGGGATGACTCAAGGCTTTTGTTCACTCTTCACTCAGACAGAACAATGATGATTTTTATCAAATTGAGAAGTGAGTAGAAATTGCTGACTAGATGTCTTTGTTGCCAGTGTTAGTTTAAATTCTAGATTTCTCTGAATTCCATACACCATGGAAAACACTTGAAATTATATGAAGACATTTAAATGACAATGATATAATTTTCTGTGATTCTAATTCTCCTAGTCCCGCATAGGCAGCACACTGAAGGGCCACTACAGACCTCCTTATGTGAGGCATTTTACAGATGAAGAGGGATATTGAGAGTTCCTGCTCTGCCCTCAGCCTCCAGGAGTTTGATGATCTGGGCCAGTATGGTGAGATGATTGACAGTATCCCCATAAACACAGATCTGCTACTGAACACAGGAGTCACAAAGCACTGTGTGAATTTCAGACATTCTGCTCCTGATATCAAACTGTCTGGAAACACCTCTGGGTTGAAACATATCTGGTGTGTGATAGCAGCACCAAACAGCAGCTCAGTACAGAAAGAGAATGGACAGAGACTTCCATCCCTGACATTAGTGAATACAGGCAGGCAGCATGTGATAAGGCAACTTTAAATTTTTCCAGATGTTTACAAAATCTTGGCATTCAGAATATCCCCCTGTGCTATGCTCAGGGAACCAAGCAGCTGACACTACTCTTGCTGTAGGTTGTTTGATTCACTAGGCTACGTGGATCAGGGGTTAGTTTTTATCAGTTGTACAAGTAAGAGATAAAGACAAAGAGATAAAGGAAGCACGGATCTTCCCCCATCTTCCTGGGTAATTTGCCTATCCCCAAAGGACTCGTTTACAATGAAAGAGATCAATAACAGTGTACCAGTATAAGCAGAATTCCTTTCAAGAGTCCTTATCCATGCAATTATAAAACAGTCTCTTCCAGGTGACACATATACTTCACCTTTGATCTCAAAACAGCATGTTTAGCTATAACAGTCATGTTCACTAGCTGTAGCATTTTGAATGTGTGATTCTTATCTATGTGTAGAGACTAAGCAAATGAATGCAAAACGGGCCTGTGATTATTCCCACTGAAATATTTTCCAGTCTCAGAAAAAATGTGCAAAAATATGTCAGATCAATTTCTAGTTAAATAATTGGCTAAAAAATCTGAAACAAACGGACAATTTCTAATGACTCAAGCACTGAACTATGGAACAAAACACAGAACCACTTCAGTGGAACAAGTCTATAAGTAAACAGCAAAATACAAACATTTATATGATACAGGCCATGCTTCTATGTTGAAAATGAAGGAATATAGGTAACTCATCTGACATGGAATTAAACTGAAGTTGGCAGAACCTTGTTGTGATGGAGCTACTGAGATCAACAACAAACTTACGTATCCACATGAAGCTGCTTTACTTTTTAGGAAGATTCTGACAAGAATTCTTACCAATTTGCAAATAGGACTCAAGATATGTAGGTGCAGGAGTTAGACCACCCCCCCCACCCCCCCAAAAAAAAATCCAGTAAATTAGCTACTAAGATTAGATTTGCTACAAAAACTTATTTCCTTTACTAACCACCTCATCTCTTCAATTAGACACAAGAATCATCTTTTGCTGTGTTATTACAGTATTTTTCATTTACAATCAAATCAATATTGGACTAAATGTCAGGAGAAATCTTCTTTGTTATATAGTCTCACTCTCACTGGTTTTATAGGATTGTGGGGTCATGGCACTGGAGGACCCCTCCAGCCCAACCTACTGCACAAAGCAGAGGCAGCTCTGAGGCCAGACCACGTTGCTCAGATCCACATTCAGCTGGCTCTTGAACATTTCCAAGGAGAGACACTGCAAAAAATCTTTGGGCAGCCTGCACCCTGCCTGACTGTCCTCACAAAGAAAAAGGTTTTCATTCAATAGCTTGTGGGAAGATGTGTATAAATAAACTGTTGTTGTCAATGTTGTTGTTATTATTTATTATTTCTTGATAAATATTTCATGAACCATCTGCTGGTGACAGTAGAATGAGTAACACTGAGCTACAGCATAAGGGCAGGGTTTCTCAAAATGGTTTCTTGGCTGCCTTTTTGTGCCAAACTTGCCATTTTTTCCAAAGAATTCTAAAAATGCTCTAAAATTTATGATTAATGCAGAGATGTATACAGCCAAAATGACTGACTAAAAACTACTGACTAAAAGAGACTCAGCTGGGGAATTAAGTACCTGTGCTAGAGTGGTTCAGATGTCCAGCTGGAGGCGGCATGTAAAAGCATGTTGTCCAAATAAACAATTTTCAAAATTAGACTAATTATCTGTACTAGTAGCTGAGGAGTGAATGGGAAGGCTTGATAGGTATTTTGCTAAAGAACCTGAAGCACAAATCCTTGCTGGTGTAAATGCATCCTTGACTAATAATGGCGGAGACTAATGCAGTGCTATTTTTAGACCTTCTCAAAAATCTAAATATTAGTGTGTAGGGCAATAATAAGACTGGAAAAGTCAGCTAAGGCCATCGATCAAGCTTGAGCATTAATGGTTCACAGTCTAATTGCTACTGGTCTCTCCTTGGGCTGCTCCTGTTGCTTTTGCCCAGAGGAAACCAGAGAGAGGCAGCCAGCTCAGAGCAGAGGGGACACAAGGCAAATAGCATCACTTGGGACCAGGTCCCAGATCTCTTCTATTTGTTGGTGAAGACCACGTACCCACAGGCCCTATGGGGCTCCATGAGAAAGCTGCTCAAAGGAATGCAGTCTGGCCTGTTCTGTGCTCTTCTACCAGGGATTATAGGGCCTGAATTCCTCCCCCAAACACCTTTAGCTGAAAAATGCAAGCCAGAAGCTTCATTGTTCCAGGCCCCCAGGGAGTCAGCAAAGAAAGTAAGACACCTCTGGAAGGTGATTCAGCATCATGAGAAGTGTCTAGTTCTCCCTATTGACTGTTTAGGTCATACACCTCTAGTGCATCTGTCTCAGTTACCTTTAAAATTACTTCAGAGTTAATTTAGGCTGCAATTAGTCAAAGAACATTGTGAAGAAAACCTCATGACAGCGCCTGCTAGAATTAGGCAGGACTGTTTAAGGGCTCTGGGCATCTGGCTACTAAGTGAGCATGTTGCTCTGAAGCAATAAATTCAATCTATCAGACCTGCCAGAGTGACAGTGCATGGTGTGCATCCAGACGTACTTCAGGGTGCAATGCAGACCCAGCATTTCTGGTCTGCGTTGAATGAACACTGAGTGAAACTGTGCTGAATGGTTATGCACAAGGCAGTGCAGGTTTTCCTTGTACATGAGGGAAATGGATGAGGCATTCATTTCCATATGCAGCACCCAGATTCAATAGTTCATCTAATTATGTGGTGTGTGTCTTCACAGCAGCTCTTAGTTCATATGACAGCACTATCAAGTTGGGGTTTGAGCTACCAAATGAGCAGCTGAACAGAAATGCCAGACCATTTATCCCACTCATGTTTGACCAGTCAAGGAAGCTTATCTTTTTCAGACTGATGATTACAAGGTTATTTCACAGTATTTTTTGGTCTAGATTTTTTGTTCTGGTTACATCTTAGAGTGCACATATTGAATGACTTATGGACTGAAATATAAAAATAGTGATTTTAAAGTGCATTGGATCATCCAGACCAAGTCTTTCTGTGCAACACAATGACCACTAAGCTATCCAGTTATGCTGCACAGCCTCCACTAGAGAATCTTTGACATCTCCACGTGGGGTCCACTGAAAAGCCATCATTCACTTAGTCCATCCACTCTTGTCTGTTCAGTTAAAGCCTGGAAAAGCAGGTGCACCACAGAGTAATCCTGAAAGTCATAAATCTTAGCTGTCAAAACCATGGAACCTAGAAGAGCCTTGTGAAGTCTGAGATGATAGTCCATTCATCTGGCGAATTGCTGGGGACACTGCTGTCATAAACATGGCCAAAAATTAGTATTCATTGTCTTGTACAGAAGCCATAAACCAAAGTGGAAGAATAAAGGTTTGTTATGCATGTTGTAAAAACTGGAGTGATGAAGGAAACCTGCTGTGACCACTTGAACCCCTAGGCCAAATGCGCCTGGAAATTGCAGATATTTCATTGTCGTTGGTTTCTTGTTATTCAGGGTGGTAGATGCATGGAAGAATTCCTGTTCCCTGTGGCTATTCCTCATACTGAGGTCAGGACAGATAAAGAAATTCTGTTCCTTGGGAGATATCTTTCTGTTTTCTTCATCACTTCTCCCAAGCATTTTACAGCATTTTTGCCACTATTGCTAAAGATTTGCTGCAGGTCAGGTAAAACATTCTCTCTTCAGGGAATTCCCTCAGATTATCTCTCACAGGGTGTGCCTATGCAGTCTTTTTCAGTCACTGAGTGCTCTGCCCAGTGTTCAAGGAAGTCAAACTCCATGTGCATCCCATTAACGCAACACAAAGCCCAGGCTAACTGGTCTTGTTACTGAGGCTCTCAGTGCCTTCAGATGGCTTCCAGCTGTCTGAAAATTGGACACCTAAATGTGACCTAGTCAGCCAAGACTTCTTTTACAGTTAGTGTAGGAGAAAATAAACATCACCAGAGGCAGAATTGTATGACCTATCTTGGATGCCTATCTTATGATGAGATGAATCACCTTCTGGAGGTGTCTCTTTCTCTGCATCTACTGTATACAGAAACGGCAATGTGTCTTAAATTCTCATTAAAAAAAAAAAGATCTTTAGATAACCTTTTGTCTCAGAACTTGGACTTTGATGAAACATCAAATAGGCAACTTGTCATGTGAGACAGAAATGCTGTGATCCTAATAGTAGGTCTCAATAGTGGTTTTAAAGTCTTCCAAGAAACTCCTTTAAATTTGCTTACAGGAAGGTGTCTATCTCCGTGCAATCACCCTGAAAATCAGACTCATCTTTGGTCCATTTTTCAGGCATGTTGTAGTAGCCTGAGGCTTGGACAAACCATGACCTCCCAGATCTGCCAGGGCAAGTATGCCTCCCCATGCCCTGCTGTGGTGACTTCTCTCTCCTCTCACCGAGGTTCCTCCACATTAGGAATTCAGGCAGGGCTAGTTCATTCAGTCCTTGAGGGAATAACATAAATGGAAGGATCACAGGTCCTGGTTTTTCAAGACTGCTCTTAATTACTATGTAGGCTTATCCAACATCCTCTTCAAGTTGGCGCAGTTAGAAATTTTGATCTCCTCATTAAAAGTTTCATTCTGTATTCATACTGTCTTGAAGAATTTAGACTCTTTACCTCTGTTTCTGTGGTGACTGTATGAAGTTCTCAGGTTTGCTTGTAATCATAAGAGTTGGGGCTAAACAGACTAAAACGTTTATTCTGGAAGTCTGGGCAACAGAGCCGTTAGAGTTCAAATAGGTGTTGGAGCTGAGGTTTATTAATGTAAACAATTGTGAACATGGGTACACCCTCTTCTGAATCGTGGATTATGTCCCTTTCACAGTTCATACATCATGACAATAAATCTAGGCCTTCATAGTTGTTAATGACAAATGGGTAGAATTGTCATTTCAGTCCCACTAATTATATTTTTTAAAGCTATGTAATTCAGATAATAAATTTCATTTTTCTTGGTAGTCATGCTTTCTGAAGCCAATAGATTCACCAACAGCATGTTTACATTTTATATCCATTGACACACGTGTACATACTGTGTGTACACAGCAGCAGCACAGAAATACAAGCACAGATCCCTTGAGCCAAAGGTAACCATTAAGAAGTGCTTGTCCAAAGCAAGCCACAACACAGCAGCTCCAGACTGGAAAGGCTGGTTTCACACTGCTTGGATACTATTCAATATAACGTCCCTTCTTGTCAAAAAAGACACATGTCTCCAGAGGGAGATTTGTCTCACTCCAGGATTAAGCTGTCCTCTGATGATGCTTATTTCTTTTCACTGATGGCACCATAAGTATTGAAAGTGTTACACACTTAAAAAGTTTAGATTTGCTGAATGTAGGGTGGGTTTGCATTTGCTTGAGACAAAACAGTACTGCTCTTCCCAAAGTACACGGCCTGAAACTGAGCATGCAGAATGTGGGAGTCTACACGAATGGTTCTTCAGGCTTGCTGAGACCTAGTCAGTGTAGAACACTCTCAGGAAGACAACATGACAATGTTCATCTGGTCAGATGAACTGTTTCCAAAACTCCACTAAATTTTTACCTGTTAGAAATGTAGATAACTAATTTGCATACAAGCACATTAGACAGCAAAAGCTAGGACAACCCACATCGTTCTCCACTTAACCACACCTGGAGGCTTCTGGTCATGAGGCTTTCTTGCAATATCCAGCTGCCTGCATAAGGGGAAAAGAAGACCGAGATATCTGAGAAAGCCAGAAAGATTTTGCAGTTTCCCTCCAAAGCATAGTGATTAAATTACCAAACGCCTCAGAAAGACTTAAGTTTGCATATTACCATCAGTATTTAACTCACTTTGACCTCCCAAAAGAGTATTTTAGTGCCAAGATAACAGCTTTTATGACAGATTAGGTCTCATTGTTTCTTATTTGGGCTGTTTCAGTTTCTCTGGAATTATTATGAAATAGGTTACAGGAAAACAATTACCCTATGTTTGAGGATTATACCTCAAAAATCATTGGGCACAACTCATTGGAGCTTGCTGTATCATGTTGATCAATCAGAAGAACATGGACAATCAAAAAGTTCTGTGGACTTTGACGGCCCATCTCTGGCTAATTTCTGAACAATGTATTATTTCCAGAACAAACTCCAACTGATTTTAGTAATTATATTCTGCTGGCTGATCCACACTTTTAAAAATCTTCAGCTCATGTCTCTATCTAAATTTTGGTCTATCTAGCTGACTTTAAAAATGTGCTGCTTTGAATTCAGGATTTGGGCTCCCAAGTCACTTAGAAAGTGACAGTTTTCCTTGCTAAAATTTGGACTATTACAGGATATCAATTTTTGGTGGGTTTTTTTTGTTTGGTTTTTTTGGGTTTTTTTGTTTGTTTTGGTTTGGTTTGGTTTTTTTTTTTTTTCTTTTCCCTTCCCTGCTGCAATTGGGATTTTTAACTCACTTGGTTCTAGTAAGAAAAATCAAATAAAATATTACCCTAGTTTTGGTCCAATGTTTAGTACAATTTCCACAGATTGATAATACTCTCAGTGAGGTCTCTTCTCCAATTAATATTTAGATGCTAACATAAGTTTACTACTAAGAATTGCATAAGGAGTAATGGGGAAGGTTCATCTAAAAAAACTGAGTAATAACTTGGTGGTAAGGGTCCTTACTAGAGATAGGTGAAATGGCAGAACAGGAAAACTACTCTAAAGCTAAATTATAATCAGTCTCTTCGGAAGCAGAGCTTTCCCATTTTTTATTTGTTGATTGTGAAAGTCTTCTGTTTCATTCCTACAGAAAATTGGAACACTTTCTTAAATCCTGGGAATGATCTGTATAGGAGTTTTGGGGTTTTCTTGCAGTCCTCAAGGCATAGACACATAGCACAGACTCCCATGAGAGGCATTCAAAAATCTTTGACTCCTCTCTATCTGACATGAATATACAAAAACCACATGAAATGCAGTGTATCTATATATACCTTTTTTCTTTTGTTGTTTTTTTCTTTTTTTGACCAGCAAATGAAACAATGTGGATTGTTAATCCAACTATCTCAGTTTTAACATTTAAATTCCTCATTTCCATGAACTAACAGAGGAGAAAGCAGACTTGCACACACACATGAAAGTTTCCTCTCTATCCCAAAACAGTTCCAAGTACTCCTGTATTACAGCAGACAGGCAATATTTGGTAACTGCTAGACAGAGTCCATGACCTCTGGCCAAATTGTATTCTTCTTGACGTGATGGTTTGGGCTCTCTTCACAGACACTTCTTAATGACAGGCTAGGATTCTATTTGTATATTCTCAGATACAGAGGTTTCTGACTCTTTACATGTCAAGGTTGTCCTGTTGCAGTTTAAATTTAGTTTTACAATGTAATTGTGGATCATGAGTTCACATAATGTTGTACTTGATGTTAATAAGCAGATAAATGTATAATCACTCAGTATTACAAACAGTTCTAAGTGAAGTACCAAAAGACTTTGATATTTTGCTCCACCCTTTGTGAGTCAGTAAAATAGACTGGATTATAAAGAAAAACCAGCATTTCACTGTGATGAAACTCATAAAAATAACCCATAAAATATCACTATATGTTGGCAGTTTATAAAAGGAGATTAACCAGTTTATCTATTGGTATTAACATATCTTTAATAACAGTAACCTTCTTTGCAAATTAAATAGTTATTAATTAAAAATCCAGATATGCTTATATGCCCATGTAAATATAGACACCTACCTACCCATTGAATTGACCTATATGGAAAGAAGTAAGCTGATTTCTATGTTTTCAGCAGATTATGCATAGAATTTAAGACCAGTTGTTTCTAACTTAATGCAAAGGGTAATATTTTGGGTCTCAAAATCTCCTTTTTACATCCACAAATGTAAAAATCTTCATTGAAGTAGTGCCTGGAGTAGTGGGTTTTGCAATGTATCCTGGGTTTGATGTTTTGTATTTGTGTGATTCCTGTGCTATAGGACAATGCTATAGGACCTTACAACAAAAACAGATGAGATGGCCCACTGCATTGAGGGGAAAAAAGTGTCAGACATGTTCATCCACAGCTGCAGCAAGCATAGGTTAGAGGCACTGGAAAAGATGGCACAGCCAGGAAAATTAGCTTAGAATTTCTTCCCATGTTTTATAAATACAAATGTTATATGTAATTACAAATTTATCACTGTGTTTATGACTTGAAAATGTACTCAGTTGGAAATTATTTTAGTGGTCTAAATATTCAGACTTGCTGTATTTAAGATCTGAGTTTGTTCAATAACAGTATCTGTTCAGATTCTTTTCTCTTGAGGAAGAATCTAAGTGTCAAAATTAGGCAATATATTAGTCATAACTCAGAATTGCTAAAACAACAGTGATAAGACTTAATGGTCAGATGTATCTGGATGAAGATGGAGAGACTGGTTTACGGCATAGACAAGCATAGAGAAATAATCTTATTAAATCCACTTCAAGATGAGATATAAAGAATAGGTAGGAAAGACTTTAGATCTGTAGAAGAAAACAAATGGGTCACTTAAAAAGATTGTATACTAAAGGAATTAAAGGATCCAGAGACGTGGATCCTAGAGAGTCACTGATTCTCCAGTGTTCTGACCTGTCCTGGCTCCCACTATCTCAAAAATCCAAAGTGACAGCTGATGTCCAGCCAAAGAGTTATGCATTTCCACTGTCTTTCTATTTTTGATAAAAGAAAAAATCCTATTTAAATTTTACCATGTTGTTAACCTAAGATTAATTTGGACAGAGTTACATATAATGAGTTAAGAACTTCTAAGCTTTTTAAGAGGTACAAACAAAGACCCATGAAACCATCATCTTAAATCAAAGCTTTGATTCTGCATCTCCTTGTACATTGGGCAGAGGCCTGATACCTTTTTATGAACAGCTAGCCCTAGTCAAAGCACTAAGCACAGGAGCCTTTTCCTAACTGTGTTGGAGTTCTTGATTTACTGAATTTTAGCTATCAGAGTCTAGTCTGGAGAACTAAAGAACAGCTACTCCCTATCCATGTGCCTTAAATGACAGTCCTACACAGTAATGAAGGGATACTATCTGCTTTGTATCCGTTTCACCCACACAGAAGGAAGTTCTCAAAATGTGAATTCCCAGTGTCTTTCTTTTCTTTTCCTTTGCAAAACATACACCTAAATACACCTACATACACCTAAACACCTAAAGTTCTGTGCTAGGATTATGGATTCTTTTGTAATTGTGCCTTATTCATTCATTGACTAGATGAAAAAAAATCTGACTAAAGTTTCATACATATTTGAATTTACAACACAAGCATAAAATCAAATATCAGCATACTCACCCCTCCTCCTGTCCCCTATACATTGATAGTATCTGAGCTACAAAAATTCACAAGTGTGACTCCTAAGTAATGAATTTTTTGTGACTTCCATCTGAATCCTGGTTTTGAAATTCTTGTCTCTTAGCAAGCATGCATTATTATTGGCTTTTTCTTGGAATCTTAAAAACAGTTCTGAAAACGTTCTTTTGTCCATAAGCCTCACATAATTCCTCACCTGAGCATCACCTTTGTTTGTCTGCAGTGCCTATAACATTCATGAATAACATGGATCTTCAGCTCTCTGCATGAATTGTGAAGGACTGTTGATGGAGACAAGTGGGCATCTCACCCTAACTATCCCTTATCTTCCAACGGTTAATTCCCCATTGGAAGAGACATGTCAGGCAACAAGGTTAGGCTTGGCTGACTCTGTCAGGAATCAATCAGGTTGTGGAAATTTAATGTGAACAAGTCTAAGTATTTACACATGAGATGGGTGTGTGAGTTCTCATTTTGGTAAATAGTGATTCAAGAGTTGATTCGTCCATCTTTTCAGGAGTGCTGAGGAGATTATTCTAGGTACCTGGGACATAGTGTGTGGCTGGCAGATCCATATGTATATGAGAACCCCAAACCCTTCTGGACTGGCAGCTGGAAGCCAGTCAGAATATCCTAGAACAGCTTATATGAATGGAATTTCTACATTTGCGTAGCTGAGCTGACTCTTGGTCTGCAGAGCCATTCAATTGCTTCTACAGTGGAGGCCTAGATTTGGTCAGCTGAATTCACTGAACTGACTGAGCTTAAATTACTTTCACATGTTAGAGGGTATGCCTATGTGTAGACACCTCCTTGCTGATGTCTGAATCTCACCCCAAAAGACAATTTAACTGTCTGGGTCTCAATACATAAGCATAAACATCAACATTCAGTGTCACCATTAATATCCTAGATGATCTAAATCTAAAATATCTGACATTGAACAGAATCCAAATGTCTTGCACTCTTCTTATGAGACTTCTGAAGGTATGGTGCATCTAAGGAAACCAAGATGTCATTCGACTCGTATACTGAGTTGATGCCCTGGAGACAGGTAAGATAAATTAACATTGCTTGTACATTGCTTTCAAAAGAAAAAAATAAAGATGTCTTGACTAATTATTTAAGGATTCATTTTATTTTCTTCTATTCCTATGCAATTATTTTAACACAATTAAATGCAATCTTTACTGATCCATACCAGTAGCATTTGGACAGCCATAGATACCAAATGGTTCTTTGCAATGAGAAAAAAAAAATTTCTTTTTAATGATAAACATTTTAACAAGCATACTGATAAAAGCATCTCATACTAATTTTCCAGCAACTGAAGTTCTTAAATCTTACATTAGTGAGGTACAAATATTTAGAACCTGAAACAAAATTATTTCACCGGAATACCCAATCTAACTGCCACCATGACTGCTGAATGATACATTTTTGGCAACTACAGCAAATTTGCCGCTGGGAAAGTTTGAATGGAATGTTGCTATGTAACCAAACTCCAAAAAGTGTCTTTAAAATAGTGATGAATGAGTGAAGTCCACAAATAGAGTTTTTTTTCCCTGCCACAAATGTAATGCTTACTAGCACCTCTTAATTGCATGAGTAACTGAACTGACAACAAAATAAATCTGACAAAGAATGTGAAAAGCTTCATATATCGTATACTGTTGGGTGGAGGAGATTTCAGGGAGGCTTGAACTAGTTATTTGCTTAATAACAAAGTTATATTTGGTCTTATAATTGCAATTATTATTTCACAGAGTTTCAAAATCAAGATGACAACAGTCTTCACACTTTGTGCAAAAATCTAGGTATGTTCTCTTAGTGGCCTAGAAATATGACTCAGACTGAAAGAGAAGGATTTAAGAGAAGCTGTAAGATTTACTGTTCTAGTAGATTAACAAAATAATTTTTGTGAACACTTCGTTTGTATGAAATGAAACTTTTCTAATATTGGAATTCCTATGTATGACATTTTATGTCACTTTTTGTCTGTTTTACTTTTGTATGCTTTCTTAACATGCTTTGATGCTTTTGTGTAAAATTTACACAGGTGATGATTCTCCCTGCTTTTGCTTATAAAATAAAGACATTCTAAATCCTTCTTCCTAAACAACTTATTGTAGCGACATAACACTATTAAAATAATGGAACATAGATGGGGTTAACTCTCCTAATGTTTTCTTGTTTTTTTTTTTGATGGTGTTTAAGCTGAGATTTAAAATGGCATGAAGATCCCAGCATATCTCAAAATAATCCACAGCCACTGTGAACAATTTCAGTCATACCAATTCATATTTGCTATTTCAAGTCTGAACTTCTGCTGTGTGCATAAATGCTCCAGTATGTCCTGGCTGGATTCTCTATTGAACTAGGAACTCAGATCTCTGAAGACAATGGTTAGCATGTTATTCTTAGGGTGTACGAGACAAAGTATTTCAAGTAAAAGCAAAACCAAAAATATGAATATCATGGTATACAGGCCATGGTGAGGATCTCAGACACCCTCCTCCCTCTGCCGTGTCTTTTGGGGTTAGTTTAGGTGTCAGCATGTTGGCTCTTGTGAGTGAATGTCATTCATAAGCACCGGGTTGTACCAAGTCCTTGGACAAAGAATTGAAATGCATCACATGGAATTTCCACTCTTGCATTCAAAGACCAAAAAGTTGTCTGGCCTTAACGTGCTAAGTCCCTCAGTGTGGAACCAAGTCAATGGTTCCTTAACTAGGCAGACTGAAGGCTTAGAGGATAAATTAATGGTGTCTCCCTAAACTCAGGGGACAAACATAAGAAGGCAAAATAATTATTTTAATAGAATAGAGAAGATAGTTAAAAATTAGTAACAAAGAGAGGCTGGAGTAGAAAATAAAAGAAAGATTCTAAGAAACAAATTCCCCTTTGCTTGAAATGTTCAAGGCTAGGCTGGATAAGGCCCTGAGTAATCTGGTTGAAGGGAAGGTGTCCCTGTCCGCAGAGCGGATGGAATGAGGTGATCTTTAAAGTCCCTTCCAACCCAAACCATCCTATGACTCTATGATTCCATGAAAAAGCTGTGGGTCTCACAAGAAAAGTTATGGAAGGAAGAAACCTAACAATTTAGAAAAGTCTTTGATGAGTTTATGACAAGTATTCTGTAGTCTGTTTGCTCATGATAACAAGGAAATGTGCATGATGTTGGGATTTGCTCTTCACATGGCCTTTATTTTTAGCCATGTTAATTAGTAACACAGAATGTGAAGTCACATGAAGCTCCTATCTCATTTCAAAGTATTTGTTGTGATTTATGATAAAGATACAAAGAACCTCTTTCTCATTGTAGACTTACCTGGTAAGGTCCTGAATGTGCTTGGAGTAGCTTTATCTTCCAGTAAAACAGAAGAATATTCTTCAGCTTTTTCCTTATTCTACAAAACCAGATTCTTTCAGATAATATAAGATAAATATACAGTGAATAATAATCTAACAAGACAGCTGAAACTAGCAATGATATGAATGCAAGTGGAAATCATGATGGACTCCACAGAAGTTTTTGATTCAAATTATTTACTGGATTTGGTATGTGCATTTAAATATTTAAGTGTGTCTTAAGCTGTCCTTTTTTTCGTGCAATGACTCTCAGAAAACTTGAGAGCAGATGATTCCTAATTTAATGAGCAGCCTGTCCTCTTCAGAAGTCTTTCCTACAGAGGCAACTGTTACAACAGTGGTATTAATATTTTCAAATTTCAATGCCTACACTCTATTGGTACCTCCTTCTGAGAAAATAATCCTTTATAATCAGTGAAAATATCCCATTATGCAATCCTTGAGGAAGATTTCTGATAAAAGTCAGATGTCTAAGAATATAACTACTTCAAAAACAGATACTTCAGCACAGGTCATATGAATTCTCCTACAAGGGATTGCCGTCGTCTAGCTTAGGCAAGTAATTTTCAGGGATCTAGGGATCATTACAGCAAGCACTTAAGTTCTCTGCATACTAAAAGAAGAAAGTAGGTGTCTCACTTAGATATCTAAAATTAAATGGGCAGTAATTCTTTTTGGATGACTTTGTAAGCACCTACATTCTTCTGTTGATGCTATAAGCTCCTATGTATACAGAGAAAGTTCCCTAAGAACCTAAAATTAGTAGCATGTTAGATGTGTAAGCTAGACAAATAGGACTAATTTTTCACTGGCCTCTCCATCTAATGATGACACAAGAAGATTGACATAGTAGAAGAGTGACTGAAAAGAACTCAGCCAAGATTCACCATATATTGATTCCTGACTACACACTGCAGTAAGTTCTCACCTACACACAGGCACTTAATACACTATATATGCAAGGAAAAGAGAGAATAATAGATGAGATACCAAACTCCAGGCACTCCAAAAATATATAAGTAAAGAACAAGGTGAAATTTTCAAAATAAAATTATTTTTCTTGCATTTGTGACCTCATTAGCATTATCCATTTAATTAAGTGACAATATTGAAAGAGGTAGATGGGAATAAGGAGATATAGTGTTATCAAGATTTACATAACCTAGAGAATTATCTTCTCTGTTAAGAGAACCAGAATTCCAATGATAGACAGCCTAATAACAAGAGATCTGTCTCCAGAATTGATTCATCTTCATCTAATTTCCAATGGAAAAAAACCAGAAGTTCTATACTTAAAAGCAAAGCGTACCATTTTAAAACAGCACACATGCCACCTTTAAAATCACATATTTAAGCACAAAAAAGAAATTTTATCTGTATTTTTCTTCACGAATTTCATCACCAGACACATTCAATATGCTTAACTTGTTAAAGTGCATCAAGTGTGCCATTTAAGAAGTAGCACTCGTGTTACTGTGCTTACTTTCACCATAAAAATAGAACTCCCAGCACTCAGAGAAGATGAAGAGAGCTTCAAAAATAAGTATTTTAACTCATGCCCTAGACACCTCTGAATCTGCTCTACACTTAGAGAAGAGCAGCCTGAGCATGGGAAGAAGAGCACTTGCCACTGTGCAGAAGCTGCTGTTAGGGAACTTGTCTCCTTTCAGAGCAATTAGAACTTAATGGACTTTAAAAATCCTAGAAATCCTAGTCTCACATATTCATTAACTCTATCTTGTAAGACACAGCTCCTCTCTTCTTCATTTCTTCTTTTCACACTCAAGGTCAAAAAGAGGGCATTTTTGAACATAATTCAGTTATATTTTCTTATTTTTTTAAAAATCTTTTTCCCCTAAGAATGACCATCAGATCTTTTTGGATGCAGCCGAAAGCAGTAACTGGCTACTTACACCTCATCTTGCAAGGGCATGATTTACCCAGGCAGGTGCAGGCAGACCTGAGCTCATTTTGCCTTTCCTCAGAGCTAGCTGATTGAGCTAGAGTGTGGATGGGATGAACTCAGGGCTGTCTGCACCCACCTGTGCAGGCACGCTCCATAAATCATTAGTCACACCTCTGGGATTAATTCCCTTAACACCATCCATGTAAAAAGCTGGCTGCAGAAAGCCTGCTAGGTTCAGAGGGTCTCTCTGCCATCAACCAAAAGTTGGGCAGCTCAACTGGAAATTCCTCGCACCGCATGGTGGGGTGATGAGTGTCCCTTTGAAAATGTCCTCCTTTTTTATTATCTTAGAGAACTGTAGTGATTGCCTTAGACTTCTGTCTAACTTGGAGATGCTGGTGTTAGGTAAGAGAAATCTGATTCCCCAAGGGTGAAAATGTGAACATGTTCCACAGAGCGGGCACAGCTCACAGGAGTCAGCAGCAGGACATCAGCCAATGTGACTGCAGTGGTCTCAGTCTGACATTACAGACTGGATAAACCAAAGGCTTAATGTCCTTTTCTTTCAGAGTTAGACCATGGAAAGCTAGATGTCCTTGTTCAGTTTTAAATTGTTAGCAGGTCTAAACAGATTTATGTAGCAGTCATGGGCATTTGCATTTAGGAACCACAGACTATTTAAATCCTAATAAATATCTTCTGCTGAACTGTGTCAAAACAGAGTGCAAGAAATCTTGAGTGGGTGCCTTAAACAAATAATGTTTTAACTTACTTAAATTATGCCCTCCAGGTATTATACCGAAACACCTGTTTTCTTGAGCAACAGCTACTCCCATGGGAAATAAGTTCAAAGACAATATAGTAGCATACAAAATGTTTTTGACAGATACAAAGGCTGCCTACATTCAGTATTGCAAATGCAATTTTTTTTCCTTTGCAGTCATCTTTCCTTTTTAACATAAGATCATTTATACAACATTACTCTTTTTTATTTGTATTAAATAGATTATCAATGGAAATATTAAATTTCACTCTATTTTTAAAAGATCTTGTTGAGTTTAAAGAGGAAAAAAAAGTAAACCTTTTCACAAACTGAGTTTTAATCTTAATCCAGAAAGGGAGGGAAAAATTTTTGTACCTCAGCAACAGTTTCCCTTTGGTCCTCCACAAGAATCTGAAATGAGAATTGTCCAAATGAATGAAAAGGTCCCAGTTTCCTTCAACGGGCTTTGGATAAGTATCAACTCCTGCTCCCACTGATTTCAACAGTACACTATCTAAGCACGGTGAAATGATCTAATGCTTATCTCTCTGTATATCAAGATTACACAAGATCAATAGTAAATATAAAGTGAGATTATAATTAGGCCTTGATAATGCTGAGTTATTATTCAGAGTTAAAATCTAATTTGCAATGCATATTAGTTTTGGGAAGGATGACAGAAGCAGAGGAGAATAAAGGGGAAGCAAATAAAGGCTGCATTGGCAGTGTCATCTCTGCCTTTTAGCTGAAAGCCCAGTTTTCTTCAGATAGGACAGGATTTTATCTGTTGCACTCCTTCTCTGGGGTTCATTTATGAATCATGATGATTAAGTTTTCTGAGCAAGTAGACAAGGATACACTTGATTATATTTAGAGACTTTTCCACTTCTCTCATTTTTTCCATTAATTTCAGTAGAAGTTTGATTGAGCCCTTTGCAAACACTAAAACCCACTGAGGGCTGGGCGTGAATGTTTCCAGAATAGGTGGCAAATGAACATTTTCAAAAATAATGTTCTAGCTAAAACAATTTCCTAGTAAAGTATTCACAAGCAGCAGTCTTCCTGCAGTTCTTGGCTATGCAAAACAATTTAATCATACCTTAAAGCCAGCTGGAACGAAGTTGTCTAAGCCCTATAAACACAACCACTAACATTTCCAATGATCTTTCCTAATTCCTGTTGGAAAGAACTCTTACAGTGCTACCTAGCAGTTCAGTTTGCATTCTCTGGAAATCATCTCTAATGAGGTGATTACCTCAGAGCAATTAGAAGTTTAGAAATAAACACAACTAAACAAACAGAAAGATGTGAAACATTTTTCCGGGCTGACTTTACCAAAGTCAAAGCAAATCAAATTCTTGGAAAAGGACTGACATCTTTCTAGGCATTGATCAACATCCTCATTTTAAATCCATCAGAGAAAAAGCTATTTCAGATATAGCTGGACTCTCCATACATGTCTTCTGGTGTCCCAGTAGTACCTTCACTTTTGAAAAACCAGCTGGAGCTTATGGGCTCTCTCTACCTGCACACCCTTCTCACCTTTTACATGATCTTTATTGTCTGTGGCTTGAGCTGAGCAAAACTCAGCAATTTCTGCCAGATTTGAGAAGTAGACTAAAACTCTTGAAGTAAGGGACATCTGAAATCAATAAATTCAACTTGCAGACAAAACCCCCACCAACCAACTAACCAATCAACCAACCAACCCAACCATTAAGCAGTCAGTTTCTTTCAGATTACTTCAGAGACTTCATTGTCATATCTAGTCTCTATCCGTGGCTTGGAGTGAGGCTGGCCTGATTCTTCCACTCTTGAGTTCTCTTCTGGCATGACAATATGTAGGGAGAAACACAAGGGTAACACACATTAGGTACATTGCCACAGGTAGTGGGCTAGAGGAAGGTAAGGTGGGAAGCTCAGAAAATATATGGGTTAGCCTCTCCTTGTGTTCTGGGAACATACATACTGAGACTAAACCTCACTTCTCAAGGCACTAAGAAAACTTTTTTTTCTTCTGGAAGTGGGAGAAATGAGGAATTCTCAGAGGAGACAACATTATTACAGGAGCTATGGGTGGGATAGCAGGACAAACTGCTTTGCCTGGTTCATAAGATAGTGTACACGTGGCTGTTGGACTTATTTTTGCAATGCAAAGCTTGCAAAATTATTTTTCGTGAGCTCAACTAAATTCAACTGCTCAAGCATAACTATATTATTGCTCAACTATATCCTTACATCAGTTCACAGATTAATATGATGAGTGTGTTTTCCTTGAGTCCAAGGAAAATTTAAAAGCTTGATACTATCCAGATTCAAAGGAAAAATAATGGAAAGAGTAAATCTCATTGGTGAAAAGGAGGGGTCAGCCAGCCCTACAGCAGTTTGACCTGAAGATAGCCTCTCACAGCCACCAATGCAGCTGTCAGTGGAGTTTTCAATAGCCAGATGTTGTTACTGGAAAATACATTCCAGAGTTCATTGGAGCTACTTATAGTCCTAACCTTGTGTGACCAAGGCAGCTGATTCCGTAGCTAAAAAAAGGTATTGCAGTTTAAGCTGAATGTGAAGCATCAGCTATAGAATTATGTGGTATTTTGCTGTCAAAACTGTAATGACTAGAACATGCATGAGCCTCTTCACTGTGCCAGCACAACTGCTTTCCTGTTTTTAACCTGTTCTATATACCTCAAGGGGTGAACATATCATTCAAACAGTGGGTGGGGCTGATATATTTTCTTTCCTTTGCATTTGGTTGATTTACTCTCTTGTCCCTTTAAGATAATTTTGTCCTTCAGTGTGAACACTATATGATAGCTGTAAAAATTTTTTGTAAAAAATTAATACAAGAAATGCCCTCCCATTCTGCAGAACAAGAAGGATTTTCAAGGTCCTGGAATGTGCAGGTTTCTCAGCCACCCACAGAATGTGTGAAAAAACTAAATGCATTTGACATGTACAGTACATCATGTCATGTCTGCTGATGTGATCCAATAGAGAACTAAGAATTACTCAGTGCAGAGCTTATGGAAACGAGAAAAGGAGATTATGATTGCTTAAAATGTACTCTAGTTTGTGAAACAGAATGGATCCACACACTTTAATTTCAGGGGAATGTTTCCTATTTCCTATGTAGGAAATAAAATTCAGTTAGAAAGACTAACTTTTATTAACTTCATATAATGTTTACTGAAATGTGTGTTTGGGGCTTAAAATTAAAATGGGCTTGCAATATGAGATGTCTCTCCCTTTCCCTTTCTCCCTTTTCAGCAGTAAGACAGTAAAGGAAGTGGAAAATGATATTCTGAATCAGACACTGTAAACCAGGACCCTAATACTCTTTTACACAGTTATGGATCTGCACCTGAAACACCAGTACAAGTGTTGAGCTACCATTTTTTGTATGTGCTGTAAGCTTGAGAAATCTTCATGAATCTGTAGAATATTCTACAATTTACCAGGTTACAGAAAATACTAGTGCCTTATTACAGCTTGAAAACACCTGCACTGTTTTGATGGGAAGAAGCACAGTACTTACAATTTCCACATTCCACCTGCTGGATAGGTATCCTGTGATATTAAAGTTTCATTATATTCTGTGTTAGGCATGCCCTGTGGGTTCAGGTAAAAGCATTGTTAAACTCAAAGTTCCTCCCTCCTTACCATCTCCATTAAGCAGGAACAGATGACAGCAATCATCCCCACCACAGTCGCATTTTTCCAGGTCTCTCTTTTTCTGCAGGAATAGTGTCACTTCAGCTGCTGTTTCATTAGTACAGGCTATACTTTTGGCTTGCTCCGGGTCTTTCCATTTCAAATGCCAAAGCAATGCCTCTTCAGATATCATCTGGTTTTTGTATTTAGGGGTCTATCAGGAGTGATCAGATCTTCATAGTATTGCATTTTTGTACTACTGCAGATAGTCTGTGTATGTTACAGCTTCTCCATTACTTCTGCCTTCATTTTACTGTACACAAAATGTTTCAGAATTACTAACAGCCACCTTGTAAACCCTGCTGTTTTCTCTAGAATCTGCAGTTGTTCTTCTGTACTTTGTGTTGTATGGAAGAATATTTCAGGTAGTGTCTCTGGGGACTTGACTTTTCTTGCATTCCTAAATGCATGGAGGGGTCTGTACTATACTGTTTCTCTTAATTCAGGTTCTTAAATACAGTTTCCACGTTGACAATATTTAGATTGTCTATCAAATTTAAAATCACTCAGTACCATTTTAGGGTATGTTGATATTTGTACACATCAGAGGGATATTATATTAAAATGCACCTTTGTGAAGAACAAGAGAAAATCAGTTTTTGCAATTATGAATAGGTCTTAGAGCATCTAATATAATGCCATAATGCCACTTCAATTACAAAAAAAAAAAGAAGAAAAATCATAAGGAAGGAAAAGGATTCTTTTACATACTGGAAATTTACTTTCTTCCCTTACATAAAGATCTATGGTCCAAAAACACAATTTTGGCTGACTGTACTGAGATATTATTAACAGTAAAGATTTCAGCAGTTCACAGATAAAAGAAAAAACCAAACCAATTCATTAATCATCCAACCTAAGGTCAACTTTGGATCAACTCCGCATTAAACTCCATGGTTAAATCCCATTTGAATATCTATGGCCTTTTTTACCTCTGTACTTATAAATTATATATTACCTTATTTGGCCATTTGAAACACATCAAAGTTTATTTAAATTACTGTGAAAGGAGGACTTTATGATGGCAATATCCTAGCTACAAATGTATGGAACAATTCCTGAAAGAAGAGTAGAGGCCCATGGGTTTTTTCCTTTCCTTTTTTTTTTTCATAGACACTGCTTACCTCACAGATTCCTGTGTGAAAATTAAAGGCTGAGTTTATAAAATTACTAGCCCTACCCATGTCAGATCTTTTCCACATATTTCTAGCTGAAAAATTAGAGAGGAGACATTTAGCTTTATAGAAACCAACAATTATGAAGAAACAAATATGTGCAGAACCATTAGAGGTGCATTTGAAGGGAAATCTGTGAAAAAAAAAAGTTGATTACCAGACTTAAAATGACTGCAAAATTGCAAAGTGGTGGGGGATTTGATTCTGCAGACTCCTGTCCCTGGGGAGACAGTTTTGGGACTAGGGCATATTGGGCTGTCTGGAATACACTGTCTCTGATCTTCTCTGGGCTAAATGGCTCTTACACAAATAATTATGTGTAGGGCTGAGTTTTTATGGCATGTTGACACTGCTAAAAACAAGGAGGCCCAGGATTGAGCTCTAACATGAGTCTCCTGATGTTCCAACTCCTCACAGGGTGTAGCTTTTTCCCTGGGTTTGGTCCAGAGCACTTCAGCTAGCTCATCCCACGGAAATTTGCTCGTGGGATCCAGCACTAAGCAGAACACAGAGGAACCAAGCTTTGGCATGGGGTATGGTCTGGAGACTTTTGTGCCATAGACACAGCCCCAGCACTTTGTATCCTTGTACCCCATTCCCAAGATGTGCTGAGCCTCACAGAAGGAGTAGAGAAAAGGTAGCATTTTGCAGGCATATATACCTGCAGGTTAGTTGCTCTTTATAAAGGAAAAGTGCAGTGGGATTGTAGCAGTGCTGGGAAACTACACATGTACAATGGATCTTACTGTCTGCCTGTTTGTAATCGCCACTTCATGTACAGAAATCAGACTTTACCTCACAGCAAAGACATCTTTCTAGTCAGATTGGTACGATTTTTGAAACATGAACTGCTAAACCTGAAGCAGCCCTCCAAATACCCTTTTCCATTATGGTGATGGGATTTCATGGACAGATTTTGGAATCCTTGCTCCTTTCCACCCCACCCTCCTTTAAGGGACAAAGAAAAACCTCTGTACACTGCCTCTTTGTTGTGGGTGCCATCTAAGGCAAGGCTACAGGCAAAAGAAAAACATCCCTTTCTGGCTTTAAGAGGTAACAAATTCCAACTATTTTCTTTCTCTGATAGCGAGGGAAAGGGACAGTGAGTAGAGAACAGAGCAGATCAGTTTGAGGCCACAGCTCCCCAAGTATAGAGGATATATATATATATATACACACATATATATATCCCCTTGCTTTCCCCTGTCCTGAGGGAGAGTGGGAAATAAGGCAGGTAGAAATATCCAGTTCAGTGGAAAAGAAGAAGGCCTCTGAAGGACTGGTAGTGTATGGCCAGTCAGGAGGTTCTTCCTAGTGTTGCTTCCCCTTATCTTTGAGCAGAACACAAAACCTGCCCAAGTTGAGGGGGCAGGATGGGTCCTACATTAAGATCAAAGAGTACCTCCTCTTCTCTCATCAGGGTAGCCCCATTTGCCATTCTCAGGAAAAAGTGGGAAAAGTGCTTATTCTGGAGAAGAGGATGACTGGGAAGCTGGAGTTCAGAGAGCACAATACAGAAGTGAGATGGGGTCATAGGCAGAGAAAGGTGAAAATAAAAAGCTGAGAGAAACTGAGGGAAAGTTTAGTACCACACAGATAGGATAGCAGAGAAGGAAATGAAGAAGTCAGAAATGCTGAGGAAAAAGAAAAATTATGTGTAAAAGCCATGTGTCTCCTATCTTTGGTAGCAAATTCATGCCACAACCCTTAAATCCCTTTCCTTTTTCTCTCCATTGTGTGGATAGAGAAGTGAGTTCTGAGGATTTTCTAGGCTTTATGGGTAGACAGAAATAACAAAAATAGGTCTCCAGAGGCATCTCCAGAAGACAGTTTCCAACCATCTCCAATACTTATTTTTCAACAAAAATAGAACTGAAGTACAAATGAAAACAAAAAGGCTTTCCATATACCTAGTGAAGAAAAATTAACAAGGGTGCATTATTCTTTCTCTGACTGTATTTACATTTTCAGAAGGATAGTAGCTTAATGTGATGATATGTGTCTTAAAACGGGACCTCATGCCTGGCCATCTGTTAATCTCATCTTGGATTTCCCTCATTTTCATAGCCCAGTGTTTGTGTCCCTCCAGCATATGTTCATTTCTTCATTTTTAATCAAGTATTAAAATACATAGGGAAATGGCCTATGAGACCCTGGGGAATAAAAAGTTCTTAATGTGGCCTAAGTGAACTTCGAAAAGTGAACAGAAAATTCTTTCTCTTTGTCACACAGTGTTATGACTTGACTTGTCTCTTTTCTCCTTTCAGATACGTAATAACAGCACTAGGATTTACACCTTTTAGAAGTTATAGTATTTTTAACAATTTAATTCAAAAGTAAAGCTTCATCTTATTCCAGTGTCACCTGATTTTTTTCTTTTGACAGGGAAAAATCTCAGACATAGTGTGCTATTTTTACTAAGAAATGGAATTTTCCCTGAGTAGTGTGGTGCAAAAAGCTTGGTACAGCAGATGACATGATAAATGAAATCTTTCAATATAAGTGAAAAAAACACGTCCACAGGGAGGTCAATCTAAAAATCCTTGCACAATTTAGACATAGTGTGAATGCACTATCCATCTCTGTAAAGAGATGAAATAAAGAACATATTTTGACTAAAAAGAGGCATAAAAAAATCAGCTCCTGGTTTAAATTTTCAAATATATATAGGGATTTTTAACTGTTTCAGGTTGCTCAAGTAGCTAGCATATAAGATCTTGGTGCTAAAAGCACTTCCTGAAAATCAAGGTCCTTTAAAACTGTCTTTGACCGAGTGCTGAGACACCAAGGAGGGCAGAAGTCATGTTTGTCACACTTCTCTGAAGAAACACTTTATTTGGAATTCTGAAGTGTGTCAGCAGCTCCTACTAAACACTTGCACTTCTCAGGTTTTTTTTGAGACAGCTTGTGCAATGTGACATAGAAGTCAGAAAAATGAAAAGACATTTACATATGTATTTAATACATGTTGAAGAGATCCCAGGGTATGTATTAGACCAAATTAGGAGTTTAGTTGAGCTGGTTGAGATGTGTTCTCTATGACAAACCCTGATTTCAGCACCATTACTCAAGCTCCAGATAGATACAAGAGGGACTTGCCTTGCCCTGCTGATGTGGAAATGTGACAGAAGTGAACAGCAGAAGTTAAAGAATTTCTGTACCTTTTTCAGAGAGAGGAAAGCTTAAATATGGACCAACCACATCCTTATAAGAAGTCTTGTCTAAAGCAAGATCCCATGGCAATTGTCTCCTGATGTACCTGTGTAGCTTGTAGGAAGAAGTGAATATTGAGGAGCTTAAGGAGCAAGACTGAGTATGCAAAAGTTTGTAGCACCTGGCTGGGCTGTAAGATTAAAGCCTCGGCTCTGTTCGGAATGGAGCAGAGCCTCACAACTTACCTCCACCATGAGATGCCCTCACTCACCTGCAGGTGCTCTCTGATGGTGTTTTTTTATTGTTTCCTCCCACACACGCAAAGACACCAGAGCACTCCCCCAGAAGCAAACCACAGACCTTCAGAACCTCTGTGAACTGTTGGCATTGTCTTCTGGCCACCATTCAGGAGCAGGGCTACCCTTGGCACTTGGCTTGCTCTCCACAGTGTATCTGCTATTTCANCAGTTGCATGCTTTCTACACCAAGCCTTCCTGAGAAAATGTCTGAAGCGTGGGAATACATAAAGTTTTCAGTGAGCTGATGCTGCTCCTCTCTCTCTGATTTGGTCCCACTTCACTCTTAACTCTTTTTTTTTTTTTACTTAATTTATGATTTTTTGTAGAAATGTATTTAAGAAACAAAGAGAATGACAGCAAAATCATCACATTTAAATTGTAAAAAGAAAATTGTAAAAAGAAGCAATGTAGGTATGGTTGCATTAGGAAGGAAGAAAATAATTCAAAACAAATGAAAGCCAATGATAGAGTGCCATACAACAATCAGGGAAAAAACATTTGACATATGAAAGAGACACAACAACCTCTCCATAATCTAAGAAAGCAATCTGGGCAGCCTGCAAATCAGTAGGACTCTTAAAAGAAAGCCTTATGTGGCTTTCAAAAATAAATGTATCTTATTTGTTACAGTAAGCATTAAAATTCATAACAATATGATGCTCTAATGCTACTCCCTGCATTAAGCAATTGCAAGGCGGCCAAAAGCAGTGTGGGAGAAGGGGAACCTCCTCTGCACATCAGAAAGTGGCAGGATTCAGGTTGTTTAGCCTAGATTTTTTTAACCAGACAGCCCCCAGATCTTTTGCTAAGTCGTTAATGCTTTGTTATGAAGGGCAGCTATCAGCTGAAAAACTCCAGGCCTATTGCTCACCTTCCTGTAACCAGATTTGCCATCTGTTAGGATCCAGTATTTAAAAAACAATGTCTTATATTTAGAACTGAAATTTCCCCGGCCGCTCAGAGGACCTTTCCCCTCACCATTATGCTGTGCCACTTTAAGCTGCTTTTCTACACAATCTCAAAGATATTTCTTCCTTCACACTGCATTGAGTATCTTCATAGTCTTCAAAAGCACCTGCCTCTAGTAAAGGCTGTGCAGTCAGCAAGCTTTCATGGAGGGCACATAGAGGAAGCAGCAACAAAGCAGTAGATGATGAGCATCTTTCCCCAAGAGTACCCACAGACCATCTGTAGAGAGCAGATTCACCCAGCAGACCTTACAGCCTGGTACTCACCTCCCAGACCAACCTGGGCTGCAGTCAGCTCAGTCTGAGTTGCAGCTCCAAGCATGGCTGGGCTCAGTTCACCTTTGACTTTATAAGGTCTCCATAAGGGATCTCCCAGGTACAAACAAATATGGATAAGTGTGTTTTTCTACATTTCTTTGAAATGCTGTACATGTCAAAACACTCTATTAATGTATGGATATCTACTAATTTTTGAAGGTAATGTCTTCTAGCCCAAAAATTCCCTTGGAATTTTATCACAGAGAGAAAGTTTAATAAAGCAGAACTGCTTGCCAAAACCCCCAGTACAATATTAAGCTGTTTGTGTCGTCCGTAACATCACAACCCAGGTCTACATGACAGCACACAAACTGGCCTGCCAGAAGCTTAACCTCTGATGGCAAAGAGGAGCAGCTCTTTCACCTTTCCCAGGCTGGAAAAACACCTCTCACCTCTTTCCTCTCTCCCTTCTGAGTACTCTTTGTACTTAGGAAAAAATGATGAGCAACCTCATGCACCGAAAATTCCTGCATAATGCTGAAATGCTAAACAAGAGAACTTTTTTTTTCCTCTGCAAATATAAACACATTCCACTTGAAGGTACAGTTAAAAAATAGCAAAGATATGATTAAAGAATTCCATGTGGATTCATTACAAGCTTTCATTTCTGGTAAACTAATAAAGCTTTCCAGCTCATTTAAAAAAATAATCTTCCAACATTACACAGGAAGAAAAAATTATTACTCTTTAGGTCTCTGATAGGATATTAGGAGCAAGGCAAAATATTATCTATGCCAGATATACAAGCCAATATCGCAGAAAAACTCATAAAGTATATCAAGTCCAGGCAAAAACATAACTAGCAAAAAGCAGAAAATTACTTGAACTGTAGCAAACTGATGGCAGACCCATAAATATAACTACCGTGCTTGCAGCCAAAGCTAAAACCTCAGAAACACATTTTCAGAGATATACAATTAAGACTGGGAGAAAAAAATAAAAGAGAGAGAGAAAATTAACAATAAGCCCAAAAGCTTTTTACAGACTGTAATGAAGAAGGAAAAGAACACAAGGTACAATAATAAACCAGATGAGGTAATAATATACCCAGAAAGAGCTGAGAAGAAGGAAAGTGGACAAAAGTCATTCCTAGTTTTCCTGGTTCAACTTGGCAGCAATTTAAAGAAGCAAGAAACAAATACACATATGCGTGTGTAAATATATATATATACACTTAAAAAATCTTCAAGAGCACTGCCAAGATTCCTTGTGGTGCTATTTCTGTGCACAGAAATACTCTTTCACAAATGCATGTGAGTAGCCACATGATGCAGGACATTGAATACAGCAAAGAAGTCTTGTTTCCATTCATGGCCTTTGCATTTTTCTAATACTGGGTTTCAGAATGTGGTGGTCTGAAAAAGAATTTGCTCACTCATGAAGATTTTCCATAGTAACTTAGAGAAAGGAAACAATGTCAGTTATATTACATGAATATTACAGGGATTTTTCCCTCCTAAGTTCTGTATATGTGGGGTTGGTGTATTGGCAGCCCAGTTGATAAATTAATGTTTTATACATTTCTTAGAGGTCTTTAAAAAAACTCAAAACAAACAAAAATAATATTGAGCCTTTCAGTATACATTGAAACTCCCAGGATGAATTTTGCAAAGATCCAGCAAGCCAAGTTTGAAATACATGTCTGGTAGGCTGTTTTCAAATCAGATTTTTAATTTCATGTAGATTTTATTTTTTTTTTCCACCTATAGTGGTGCCTGTGGTGCAGATCTGTCCTGAAGGAACATCTTTTGACAGTGCTTTGAAAAAAACAAAATCAAAAGTTGGAACTGTAGAGGGAGAAACAAAGCAAATTATTCTTACACATTTATTGCCAAATAAGAAAAACATAAAGAGCTCTCTGGAGAGTTGTAGCCACAGTTGCAGATACATCTTGACCTGCTGCTCTGCTTTTTGTTTGGCAGTCCTCAGAGGCAAATTTCATGGGGTTCACCTGGGCAAGCACATAATCATCCGGCTGCAGATTCATCCTACCTTGCTTTGGGTTCCTACTTAAAAGCCTGGGTGAGGAGCAGACTTATCTTACCCTCTTTGTACAGCTGGTGGAGAGGGAGGAATTTCCAGAAGACTCTGATGGTCTGGAGCTAAACTGCCCCTAGAAGAGCTTCTGTCATATTGAGGATAAGGTAGTTTCAGTTTTTCCTTAGTGTTTCAGGGGCACTCTGGTATGTTCTAAACTGATATTGGGAAAAACACTTCTTTTTAATCTTTCCTTTGTACTATTTTCTTTGCTTCCCTGCTTTTTGAGTTTATTGCTCCCCCTAGAAAGTGGGGCATAGAGAAAATAGCTTCACCTATTTAGATACTAAAAAAAATAATAAAATGTTAAGCAGTACTCTAATTTAGTGAGGAAGTCATTGGGAATAAGGCACTTAGTAGTAGTGGTTGAAAGGCTCAACCTTGTTAAAAAGGAGTTTCCAGACTTTGTAAACCTCAAATGCCATGTTCTCAGTGCTCTGAAGATTCCCACTGTCTTGTGGTGTATTTTTGCTCTATTTCTTTTTTCCACAGAGAAGGAGAAGCAGCACCTTCTGGAAGGCTCTGCTGCTACTACAACTAATGCTTGTGCTGTTTCAAAATCCTGTTTAATCCACTGCATCCATTCGAGTCACAGTGTATTTCATCCTGTTTCCCCAAGTGCCTCCTTCCTGCTCCAGAGCATTTGCTAAAGCAAAGCTCATTCACTGCATTATACAACCCCAAATTACTCCAGGAATTAGGGCATTTCTGATCCTGCTGCTAATACTGGTGTTATACAACTGAGGCTCCCTCCAGATCTGCTCCCTCCGAAGGGCGGATAATAGAACTTGCTGAGAGGGACGTGCACTTTGCCAGGTCTGGGCTGCTGTCTGCTTCAGCTGGGGCCTGTTCCTGAAGTTTGCAGCTGAGATCCATCCACCCTCTGGAGCAATCTGCTCTGTGGGGAGACAAGGAAGGCAGACTGGACTCCAGCAATGCTCTGAGGCCAACTGAGCATCACCAAAATTTTAGAGATGGAAGGACCAAGTTGAAGCACTCTGCTCCGGTAGAGAGTGAAGCTAGGTTCCCATTTGGCCTCTAGATGACCTTGTTTCCAAGGAAAGAGATTTTATGGGACCTCAAGGGACTTTCTAGATTGACCAAGTCTGGAAATACAGATCAGAGAAATCCAGCTGTGGCACAGACAGGATTTACCGAAAGTTGGGTTAGTGGTAGACTGAGGGCAAGCAGAGATCCCTGAAGTCCAAGGTCTCTGCCAGAGCTCTTAAAATTTTTGGTTTTCTTATCTGGCATCCAAGACACAAAGGCAAAAGTCTGGAGCAATGCTGATTAACTTCGGACCTGAGAGACTCGTGGCTTTTCTGCATATGAATAAGTAACGAAGGTGTTGGCAGCACAGTATTCAGTACATGTCCATGTGAGAGAAACAGAGAAAAGCAGGCTGTCACAATCTCTCAGCCATATCTTATTTATATATTGGAAAGAAAATAGGCTATAGTGTTTGTGGTATTCTTTAAACTGATTTCAGTGTGTTGTGTCTTAATTTACTCTTACTTCGGGTGTTAAGAAACAAACACTCCTTAAAATGCAGATTATAAAACACATACTTATGGCCATCTGGAAAAACATGCTGATTGATTAAAGTTCAATCTATCTGCTTTAAGACTAGCTCACAGTAACTGCAATGATTACAATTCCAGCTATGAGCATTTTCTTCTTAAAACATTCTTTGCTCTTATCTACTCAATTATTCAGCAGAACTTTCACTTATTTCATGTATTTCAGTGCCCAGGACATATTTGATAGTCTGGAGCACAGTTCTGCAGAGAGAACAGGATTTTGTGCCTGGTGACTCAGAATAGCTGAAGAATGTAAAGGTCCAGGCTCTGTGGAAAAAACAGAGATACATTTGCATATCCCCCTGTACCTTAGAGCAGTTGAGAACATGATCCAAAATACTGACCACAGTTTAATTGTGTACCGACATGTTCTGCCTGAGTTTATATAATGTTCTTCTATTAATTTAATAATTAAGCAACTAGCCCCGAGGACATTTTGCAAAACAGCCTACCAGGATGCAAAACAAAATGTAAATTTTATAAGTGTTCCACTTGCCTCTGACAAAAGAACAGTAAGTGATTTCAGTGCAGAAAGGTCATTGAAACAGTATACTTTTAGAATGTTAATCAAAAATGCATTTTGAAATCCAAAATGAAATGTAGAAATATTTTATGGCTACATTAGCAGAAGCTGGAAGTCTGTTCTTCTTGTATCATTAAGGAAAATTAGACAATATTCTTTTACACATTTACTATGTGATGAGGTACATACATCTTGTTTGGAAAATTTTCAGAGATGTCACACATTTGGCCTGGAGTTAGAGTGGGTCAGTGTTGCCCCACATCTCCCCATTATCTTCTCAATCCTGCATGAAACACTGTTGATTAAATCACGTATCTTTAATTTTTCTAATAGCTTATGGATAGCTTGAAAAACACAATGTGAGCTCATTGAATATTATTCAGTGTGCATTCCCCAATTATTCTACCAGTGTAGTCAGTTCCAAACCACTAGTAAATTTGCCATAATAAAATTTTCTATTGACTTTCCTTTATATACAGGTCGTGCCTCTACCATAACACTCTGAGCTCCTCCCAGATGGATTCTTTTGCTGCTGGCAGGAGCCAAATACTTCTCTTCTGTCTTCTCAGTATTTGATTCATGTAGTGTTTACCCTTTTTATTCAGTCCGTTAACTAGTGGAATACCAAGTCAAAGTAACAGCAGGACTCTATTCATGTAACATGGACATTGACTATAAAGCAACTGATTTATCGCATGGCACAGGTGTGCAGAAGAAAACCTGATAACAGATGGTAACTAAAACTGCCAGTCATTAAAATCCTGAAACTGAATTGAGCTGTGTCATGTCCAGAAGGAACTCCAGATCTCAGCCAGATGAATCAGCCCCAAAAGTCTCTCCTTTCTTTTTCAAATGAGGTAAACTATTTCTTCTGGTCAAGGCGTAAGAAGAGATGTTGGAGCAGATGACCCACTGATGCCTTCCAACCTTACCCATTCTGTGATTCTGTGAATTGCTGCATAGAAAACTATTGTAGTGGCAGCTTATCAACACCTGTGTTTTACAAATGATTGGGGAAATTTCTTTTTAAGTATAAACAAGTATGTAGAAAATTAGTACTGAAAAAACCAGAATATTTTGGCCTTTCCTTGCCTTGTGGGTTTAAATTGATTAATATATTCTCCTGTGATTTGCTTGTAAGTTCTCGTTTAGATCACAATCTGGCTTTAGGACTCATTTTGGTAGAAAACTTTTTATCAATATGGTTATAACAGAAAACCTTAGTCAATATGTTTACAGTGGTTTGCAGCTGGGATAATGATCTGTCCATGGAAACATTTCAGTGCCAGGTGAGTCTCATTGATTTCACCAAGGTTTAATGGCCAGCAGTACTCTCTGTTAGCAGACATTAATAAAAACTGAGGTTGTACTCAAGCACCTTGGTTTGCACTGGTAGCCCAGTGTGTTGGCACCATTGCAAGGCAGTTTTGGGGGGAGACAAACTAGATTCCTTCCAAGGAAGCTAAACCAGAGTTTCTGCTTCAGCAGTACCCCATGGTGTCTGCCCAAGGCAGGGTGTAAAGGCTAAATCCAATGACTGGCCCTTCACACAGCTTTGAACCATGAGACTTGCTGGGCTGTTCAGTCCAGAGCACTGCCTGAAGTAAGCATAGCTGCAAAACCTTTGCTGTTAACCACTGAACTGTCCTGCTGTGGTGAATTATTTATTAAAATAAACCTAGTCTCAGCTAAACATCTATATTTTTTGGAGGGGATTTAATGTAATTAATTTTAGCCATCTTAAATTCATGCTCTTAATCCAAGCTAGTTGGTCTCCAGTCTTGCTTTACTCACCAGGTCAGGGCTTTAAATTCTTTGAATTTTAAGACTGATATAGAATATGGCATATCATATATTTGAGGTATGAGATGAGGACCTTTGGGAGCTGCTTCTCTTCTTCCAGAGGCTATCAAATCAGATAAATTACATACTTTATACTGCCTGTCTAAATTTTAGGCAGGTAAAATTAATGATCGATTACAGTTTGAGATATGACATGGAGTTTCATGAGCAAACTCTTACCAAAAAAAATAAGATCATCAAGAGTCAGATGCAAATTAATTTTGAGGACATCAAAACTCAAACTTGTGCTTAAGGAAACACACTTTAAAAAGCAAAACCACCTATCCTGCCACCCGTATAGCTCTGCTTGTGTTTAAGACTCAAAGAATGTTGTTAATTTGTTTTTTGCCTTTGATTTGTCTATGGAAATAATCACCTTTATGTATCCTTATCTACTAGTTGATTTCGTGTTCTGACAGCAAACAGCTTCTGAGCATATTTGGATAGAAATTTATAGTTACATTGGAAGAAAATACACAGGGACAATAATACTTCCCAAAATATACAATAACACTTTCATGCAAAACACTTCAAAGAGGTGTAGATGAAAAGAAAAAAAGAAAGGAAGAAAATTGCCCCCAAGAAGTCAGCTGAGGGCTTTCCAACTGTGAGACTGTGCAAACTAAGATTTTTTTTTTTCCCCAGTCTGCTTTTAAATGGCTCTGAGGACCTGGTAATTTTTCTTGCTCTCAGAAATACAGAGCTGGGGCACTCCAGACAAAGACCCTCCACAAGTGGATCCCTCTGGTGAGAAGCATCAAGTCTCAGCCTGCCCTGGGAGCAGTTGCTCTTTAAGTTATAGTTTGCATTTTCAATATGATGTATAACAGCCATAGGAACATCAACCTGTAGATTATCTTAAGCGTGATTTTGTAAGAAATGTACCAGCACCTCTTTACTATCTGAGCTACTGAGGATGAAAGAACCTGGATAACACAGTGCCTGAATACATGGTAATAATGTCCAGCTGAACTCAACTGGTTTGTCTTCATTTGATTATATAAGCACTAGGCAAAGCACTAACACAACCCAAAAAAACAGCCAGAGAATCCTCTCTGGTGCCTCTGTATCCATGTTTTCCAGCACCCTGAGGATCAGGAGAGATTCTTTAACTGGCTACAGAATGACTATACAAAGGTAACTCGGGTCAGGCAAGGCTAATAAGCCCTGCTAGGTGTGAGCTGGTGGTGTAGCATGTGTCATATTTTTCATTTGTTTGGATCTCAGGAATATGAAGCAGGGGCAGCTGAGCTGGTTCTACCCTGAATTAGTACATGTTTGGCAAGTTTTGTTAGTCTGGGTTATAGGACACACTGAAGTGGTTATGATGCTTCTGCACATGAGCCAGACTTAAGATGCAACATATTCATGGTCAGAGACTGCCAATATTGAGCTACTAAAGAAGATTTGACCTTGAATCAGTTTATATGACCCTTAATCCTTATAATCCTTAACCTGGATACAACACGTGCAGATAACTGATAGTCACCTGAAATTTATTACTCTTGTGCATGTATCCTCCAGGGCTTCTCTGCCATCTTTATGGATCATGACGGTTTCTTGCTGCTCTGATTTTTTTTCTAAAAAATATTTTTTTCTGAGAAGAAAGAGCAACAGCACAATGACAGCATCAATCGTGGTGAACCCAGATAGCCCTGCTCAGAGTGCTTGTGCAGACACTTTTCTTAAGGAAAGCTCTCTATGTTTACAAGCAACATATGTGCTGCAGAGCCAGAGCTCCTCTCCAAGTGCCTCAGATGTATCTGCTTGTCACAAAAGATACTGGACAAAGAACAGTCTTGCTTGGAAAGGAACAGTAACTCCTAAGAAACTTAAAGAACAAACTTCTAGTGGCTTCAGCTGAACAATTGAATCTCTAGACTAGAAGTAGGCTCTGACATAACTGCTTTCACAGCTCCAAAATTCTTGGATGCCTGATTTTGCAGTGACCTGGCTTCAGTGCAAAAGTAGAAAACCAGATACTGGGCTCAGAAAGAATATCTCATTGTCTGCAAGCCTAGGAGCTTACTCTATGAGCCTAAATCTTCTTGTATGCTTAGAACTGAAGTCTCTCCCTCTTTGTAAAGGGGGGGAAGAAATCTTGCAAAAAGGTGGAACTACCTGACATACATACAAACCACCAAGGACGACCCTTCTTAATGACACTGATTGAAACTTTTACCACAAGAGAGAACTTTTCCAGGGAATACCAACAGCATTAAGATGTCTATTTACCTACAGGTGGAAGTAATTTACCAGGAACAGATGATCCTGACCACATGCAAATGACTAAACCTAAATGCCTTGGGAACTTTCAGGCAAATAGGGAAGAATCTGGAAAACTTAAGAACATACATTATTAAGCAGTTTTGAAAAGCAGGCAAGTTAAGTTTCATCTTGGATCAGATTGGTGTTTGAGCAATAGTGAGCTAAGCTAAAGAATTTAGGATGCTTTTTTTCCTACCCCTAACTGCAGCTAGATTGTTACTAATAGGTGGCAGATTGTGGAAAATAACCAGTTCTCAGTAAATGGTTTGGATCTGTTATGGGTAACAGTAAGTCCCACACAGCTCATTGGAGAAGGCAAAGATAGAGTCGTGGTGTGGAGAGGAGCTTCATCACAGGCACAAGTGTGGGAAAGGAGAGTGTCTCACAGTTGGCTTTCCAAGGACTTCCTCACACTTAACACTGCATTATTTGACTTGCTGACCAAAGAGTGTAGATCTCAGAAATGAGAGCAGACATGAAGTGTAATTAGCCTCAGTGCAAAGCCAAAGAATCCAAGGCAAAAAATGAGGCATGTCTTGCCCAGAACCACCAGGAGGGTAGCAGCAAAACCCACATGTCCTGACATCTAGACTGGAATATTCCAAACTGTATCTTATGACTGCTTCATTTCACATATTGTCATTGCATTTGAAAATTATGGTAAAGGAGTCACTTTGGGATAAATGTACCAAGCTGTCTTTTGGCTACAGGAGCCCTGGAGGGGCTTCCCTCCAGGTAGGAGCAGAAAGAACAGCTGTACTCTGCTCTAAGCTGGTGAGGAATAGCCTTGGAATTCATGCATTGCAGGAGCTGTATTAGGACAGCACTAGGTCACAGGGAGCATGGGCTGCATCAGATGTTGCCCAGAGCTGCTGGGAGGGCCACAGAAATTCTGGACTGTCTCATAGTCATACCTGGCCATAAGCTGAGTGATTGTGTTTAACCACCCTGCCAGCAGGAATACTCCAAGATGGCAATTTTCTGCTGTCCACTGCTCTCTTCAGGCTAATGAACATTTCTGGAGACCAGCCAAAAATTTGATTACCAGTGTAAGCAAGAGAGAATAAATATAGTATTTCTGGCTAGCCCAAAAAGCAAATAAATTCTGTGATTTATCCTAATAGTTATAATGTATTTGAAAATATTTTGAAAAGGAATATATTCACCACTTTGGAAAAAAATATATTGTATGCAACTTGATTTTTAACCTGCTGTGGAATGTTAATGATGACAAAATATTTGTGCTATACAGCCAGAATGTGGAAGTAAATATTTTGTTACTGAATTTTCTACAGTTTTATAGTGTTTGGGACGTGAATTTCTAAGTGAAACTAAATCTATGTTTAGGTTTGGTCTTTAGAAACCATAATAAAAACTGTTTTCTGCAATGGAAAAAACATCAGAACAGATTTCTAAGAGGCATTAAAACATTCCTGAAGAAGTATTATTTTTATACTACTTAAAACCAGAAGTACAAAAAATGTATTCCAAGTCACTTTAGAAACACAGAAGCCCATATTCAGTTCCAGGCATAAGATTAATTCCATTTGGTTAACAGGAGGAAGCATGTATGTAAAATTGATTCCACACATAACTGCCATCAGAAGCAGCCTCTAAGCAGAAGTTGAGTATGTCCAAAAATCTGCAAAGCCAAACATTATTTTGGACTGGGGCTTTAACCTGCTGAACACATCAATCAATGTGGCTAGAATCAATCCTCAGAGGAGCTTTTCCACCTCCTCACCTGAAAAACAGCTTGAATATCCTGTCCAGGTGTGATAAAGGTCTGAAGCATCCTGGTCTGTATTTCTCTATCCAAAAAAAAAAAAAAAAATCCCTGATTTAAACCTATCAATGAAATATAGCAAGGGCTAACACCTCAAAGCAGAACTATTTATCCAAAAGTAAACCGTTCTGTAAAAGGAGCAACAACAAAAAAAACTATATTCCATCCAAGTAAAACTTGAGTTATAACATATTTCAGTAAAACATAATTAGTGGCGTTGGAATTTGACCAGGAGCCGCAGGTAAACATTCGTCTTAAAAATAGGAATTAGATATTGTTTTAGTAAGTTTTTAAAACCAGTCTTAAATGTATGTACCTTCTCTAGATGCCTGGAATATTTTACATAGAGTTAAAGTGAAGCATAGGTACCACACACATAAAAAATACTTGGTGCAAAGGAGAGCTTTCTGAAAAGGTGAAATTTCTGTGTGATTAGTCATGCTCATTATTACAGGGACATGCCTAGCAGAAGGGTACAAAGCTGGCACCTGTGCAAGAACAAGTATAATATTCTAGAGTGGTAGGACTTGATTATTTCTTCTCACTGGGTGTAAAAACCAATCCAGAACGATTAATGACTTTTATTGTAGACCTTTTTTTCTGTTTCAAGTTTGTGCCTTACACGACTCAGAAGTTTTCTGGTGAACAGTTCTCCTTAAGGTTATTTTTTAAAATTAAAGGGTTGAATTTACAGCCCAATATGGGCAACAGGAATAGAGATTCATGTTACTTTATAAACAAAAAATCAGCACCCCTTTTGCACGTGTTCTTGAAAGATTTGGAAGTCTCAAGCAATTTCACATGTCACTAGCATCCCTGCATGATTATATAGCAACCATGGAAAATGTCTGCTTCCTGGTATTTTGGGGGTTTGCAATCCCATCTGTTACGTTTCACAGTTCATTGCTAAGAATATGAGTTATATGATAAGTTGTGGAAAACACATAGCAAAGTCCTCTGACAGAAGCAAATGTAGTAAGATGAGGGTCAGGTGGGGGATATGACAGCTTCAGTAAGAGTCTGTCAGAAAGGTCTTCTGGAAAAGGTCTTGTCCATCTGCCAAGCATATGAGATAATTGACATCTTGGATGTTCCCACCAGCTGTCTCAACAGTTCAGGATCGAAGAGGGGCAATTCGCAGTCATCGAGAAGCAGAAATCCATGTTGTAATGCAGGAACTGGAAAACATGACAGGTGATATTTGCTAACGACTGGTAATGATAGGGAAGAGATGTTAGGCATTGTAGCTATAACCCAGCCATTTTAAAAGATTGAAGGTGAAATATGAATTAATTTTAACACTTTCTAAAATTGCCCCAAGATGATCTATCATCACTCAAGAGCATTCTTTGTACATCCTCACTCAACATCTAAAGCTGACATGCTATGTTTTGGGCTACTGATAACCCCACAACTTGGACAATCACTAAGAATACAGAATAAAAATAGAGGGGGAGTAAACCTTTAAGATCTCTTTCTTTCTAGTAGAGTTGGAACAACTACACCTTACAGAAACACCTGAAAATCTTATATGTAACTTATTCCTAACGCACAGAAAACCAGAATAAGTCATTAAATCTTCCATTATATCACCTTATCATCCTCTGAAGAGGAAGCACTTTCTACCACACCAGTAGTTAAGAAACCTAACAAATTGCATTTCTTAATATACAGACATGCATTTCTCGAACAATAGAGTAGTAAAATGAAAAGATGAGGAGCAATCAGAAACATCTGCCACAATTTAACAGCACCAGACTTAATAACACTCTCCCCGACCCAATCAAGCATTCTGCCAACACTTCAAAAGGGTAATTGGAGTGACTTGATAATTATAGATATGTCATCCTGATTTCAATACCAGGCAAAATAATCCAGCAGGTGGACATGACTTTAATAAATAATTAAGGGGGAAACCCATGCAATTGAACTGAGTTGATATAGTTTGTGGAAAATAAAACTTAATAAGCCACCATTACAGAAAATATGTATCTTCCACTTGTATGGAATACTTCAGCTTTAAAATAAAGCCTGTGCCAGCTTTACTGTCACACTCAGAGCACCTTGCAGCAGAGGAACTTGCTACTCTCAGAAGAATTGTCCCTCCTGTCCTTCTATCAGCTCTTCTGCTGATGCAGCCTGCAGGGGCTCAGCTGACTTCAGAAGACCCACGCACTTTCACATCCCAAGTCCAGATTTAATATAAATAAAAATAATAGATAGATAGATAGATAGATAGATAGATAGATAGATAGATAGATAGACAGATGCATTCTTTCAGAAATTCAGTTAAGTAGAGCTGGGCTCGCTGGTCTTTTCGCTGCTGCCAGTTTCTTGACCAGTTTATTGAAATTGAAGTAAATATTTTGTGATAGTGGAGAGACACCTGTGTTAAACCTCTTGATCTTCACTTTATGCCAATGATGTTCTTCATTTATAATGTTTCACTTTCCCATAATAGTTAAATTGTATGAAGTTTGGACAATGCCCCATGTGTAGGAGGAGAGACAATTCAGAGTACTGTACAAGCTCAGAGAGCAGATTCTTTGGTGCTTCTAAAATACTCAAGCTCATTCAGTGTCCCAGGTGCATCAGATTGAATGAGGTGATGTAATGTTCAGCCTTAGATTGTGGGCAGTCCATGATGATGTATTGAGTGTTTTCCTTTATCGTGATTGCTCATATGTAACCATTAAGTAGACCATTACCTCATGAAACACAAGAGCCAAAAATCTCTCATACTGACAGTATATATTTACTAAAGTGACATTCAGAAGACTCCAGCACTAGTACATTGAAGATTTTGCCCTCTAAATCATAAGAGGAAATAATTCACTTACTTCCACCGTTACCAGAGGGTCTCTGTTCTTTATTCAGTTTTGCATAGCTGAAATAGCATAGCAGAACAGGCCTGCATTAGAGTCAGACCACAGCTGTGCACTGTACTTCATCATAATTTGTGACTTTGAAATATTCTTAATTGGAAGTAGCTGGCAGACAGCATGGCAGATGATTACAGAATGATGGTATCAATTCATTGGCAATTTTGTTTAGGCTATTTTTATTAAAGACCCTAGTCCTCATGTCCTGTCCCAAAATGAGGGAAAAAAATAAATAAATACATTTAATTTTAAATGTGCTAGGGTTAGAGATCCCACAGGTATGGAGCAGGAAAGCCCTAGTGATGCACTAACTCAAACCTGGGGATTTGTTGTGTCCTAAGCATGTGAGCAGGAGAGATCAAGCTGACATCTGCTCCCCCTGAGAACATTGATGAACATCCAGCTGGGATGAAGCTGCATTGATTCAGAGGGAGGAAGAAGTGCATAAGCATAAAAATGTATCTGGACACAGAATAAAAAGGAGGAGTGTGAAGTCATCCTCAGCAACCTACTGACAATGCGGCATATGAGATACACTCCAAGTCTCTGTCACAAAGTTAACAAACATGTAGCTCCCCATGGCATGGGAGGTGATGTGCATTCTCCAGAGGGACAAGAGGCCATGCAGAGGGATCGAGACAGATTGGAGCGTTGAGCTGTGATTAATTTAATTTTAACAAGTTCAAATTCTGAACAATGCACTTAGTAACAGGCTTTTAACTTTTGATCAGCCCTGAAGTGGTCAGGCAGTTGAACTAGATGATTGATGTAGGCTCCTTCCAATTGGAATTTATTCTATTCTACTTGATTAAATTAAATTAGATTCTGTTTTATTCTATTGTCTTGACCATTCTCCATAGAAAATGTAGCTATGAGAAATATTCAATAATTTTGAAAACTGAATGTCAAAGTATTCCTGTGACAAAACAGTGCCAGTGACCCTGAGAAATAAAATCAAGAATATCCCATCAAAAAGGAGATTATCCCATCAAGACTGGGAAATGCCAAGGCTGTCCACAGACCCTTGACAAGGCTGCTGCTGTGATATAGGTACCAAGCCTGTCTGAAATCCCCATTTCAAGAAGAATATGGAAATACCAGTGTGCCTATAAAGGAGACCTAAGTGTTGGGAGACAAACCTTTCCTAAGAGTTAAGATGCACAGCTTTCTAAATTCACTGAAAAGAGGAGAGGTTGTTTATCCTATGTGCTATTGTGAGTCCTGATAATGGCATGCTTTCCAATCTTGTTGCCAAAGGCTTGACAAGAGGTAATGGCTTGAAGTTCAATTTAGGCAAACTGGCCTTGACATTAGATGCATTTTCCTAAAAGTTAAAAACTACAAAAGCTTAACTAGGATGAGAGTGGATTCAGAGTCCCATGAATAGGTCAGAAATATTGCTAAGAATGTGGTCCAAGCCAGAAACTGGATTCAAGTGTGAGGGTCAGTCTGTTGACTTCCTGAGGCTAGAAGCATCAGGTCTGTGGACTGTGTTTTCCTTTTCTTTATGAACCATGGTGGAAAAAAAGGAAACTAGACACTTAGCTCAGCATGGAATAGAATAGAGTAGAATAGGGTAGAATCATTTCAGCTGGAAGGGTCATACAAAAATCATCCAGTCCAACTGCCTGACCAATACAGGGCAAACCAAAAGATAAGGATTGTTATTAAGGTCATTGTCTAAAGGCATTTTAGCCATTGACAAGCTAGGGACATTGACTACCTTGCTAGGAAGCCTGTTCCAGGATTTGATCACCCTCTCAGTAAAAAAATGCTTTCTAATGCCCAGTCTGATCCTCCCTTGGTGCAGCTTTGAACCATTACCACATATTCTGTCACTGGTTCCCTGGGAGAAGAGATCACCATCTCCATCCCCACTTCCCCTCCATAGGAAGCTGTAGAACGAGCAATGAAGTTGCCTCTCAGCTTCCTTTTCTCCAAACTAGACCAGGCCAAAGTCCTCAGCCACTCCTCATAGAACATTCCTTCCAGCCCTTTCAACACTTCTGTGTGCTCCTATGGATGCACTTGAGTATTTTCCCATCCTTAAATTGTGGGGCCAAGAACAGCACACATCTCATCTAAATTTATACCCCCCCACTATGGCTGCCTAATTGCATCTAAGTTGGTCATAAAAGACTAAATAATAATGGATTTACAAAAGACTTATAATCAAAAAATTAATGAACCCACCATTCTGTTTAAGGAATTGTTTCTAGAGGTCTGTACTGAAGCATTTTATGGAACTGTAACTGCTTAAGCAGACAGATATATTGATTCTGCCCTTATTTTGTTATCTTCCATATTATTTTAACCCAACAAACTTTGTGTTGCCTAAGAACCCCACTTGAAAACATTTTGTATGGTCATCAATGTTGTTAATGAAAACACTGAGCAGTGCCAGTTTAGAAGTCAGATCTGCTCTTCCATTGTAACAACTGCCTGAGATCTCTCCAGGAGTCACTTAATGACACACTTGTTATGTGTTATGCTGTGTTAATTTTATATAATTCATATTTCTTAGTCAAAACATAATTGATAGAAAGTCAAATGCCTTGGAGAAATCCAAGTGTGTGACATCAGTATAGTTACCATTGTTTGCCAACTTAGAGAAAAGACAACAAACAAAGCCTACCTTCCAAGCAAAATACTTACAGCTTTTAACTCTTTGTTCTGAAGTTGAAAACCCATGACCGTGTGTTTTCTAACCAACACTGTTGGGATAATTATCTGATAGCTACCTCTGTCATTACTTTCATAATTTTCAAAAACCAAGCCATTACCAAGAGTCATGGTTTAAAATCCTCAGGAATTCTCTGAGTTTTCTAAGCTCTGCTGAAATTTACTGAGGGCCTTCAAAGATCTTGGGTAATTTCCTTATGACTTCTAGATGCTCCAGCAGATGCTTCCATCCCTCTTCTGCAGTTACAGATGATAACTTCTCTGTTCCATCCACCATGTGGAATGTAATGGGCAGAACCTAAAGTCTCATTTCAGATAGAGAAGAAAACCAGCTGTTGAGCACATCCAACCTGCTTCCTTCATGAGACACAGCTTTGTTATCTGAAAACAGCTACCACGTCAGATACAGGGATTCTTCTTCTCACAAACACTTATTTTCTTGTCTTGGCACCTCTTGTCTCGGATTGGAATACTTTACCCTTGGAATCTTCTCTATGGTTTTCCTGAGTTGTGCTACAAATCTCCCCATAACAGGCTCATAAGTTTTATTAAATCCTCTATTATAATTCAGCAGTGAAACAGAATAATAACTGCTCAGTTTATCTGTTTTTCCTTATGATTACTCATAAGGCAAGTGCAGAATCATGGCACAGTTCCTGCTTCCTTCTACTTCCCCTGATAAAACAGAAGAAAGGAGCAATTAAATTCAAACTGCATGTTTGGCAAATATCAGTCCACAATCAAAAGCTCTAAATGAAACTACCAGAGATGTACAAAGCAAGTTGCATTGCCACTAAAGTTTGGATGCTTGCATGAGGTGTCCCCTATCTCCTGCAATATTGATGACAATCCTTCCTGCTCTCTCACCTAATTGTCATTGCAGATACTTTAGGTGATTAGACAGTTTTCAATCTGGTATTCTTACATCCTGTAACTCAGTATAACAAGACCCAGTCACTAAAGCTGTATCTGACCTGTTTGAGGAAGCTATGACAACATATCTGTATTTGTCCATACTTGATCCCTTGAGGAAGAAAAAGTATAATAAGCAAAACCTCAAACTTCTTGCAAGTTTTTAAAATTAGTTAATTAGTTATTATGCATTTATTTAATTATTCTTCTGGAATTTCCAGTTAGCAAGAAATTTCAAAAAATGAACTTCCCAAGTAGCACACACCCTGTGTTCTGATATTATGTCAAGTTTTTAAATAAAATTTGACTTCCATTTTTTGTCTCCACAAAATGTTGGGTAAATGCATGGTCTTGAGCAGTTTTTCACCAAGTTTAAAAAAGGAATTGCAGCAAATTTCACCAAAATATGCCATAGTATAAAACATTTATTGAAATATGCAATAATTATAATTAATAATGCTGCTATTAACAAAAGGCATTTTTCTGCCAAAGCCTGAGGCCCTCTTCAAGTCATTAAAAGAAATCACAATAAAAATCAAAGAAAATATACTGTCTAGTAGAACTTTGAGATGGAAAACAGTTATTACATCACCCAGTTCATTCTCTGCTTGCCAGTGGAGGAATGTAGTACTAAGTACAAATTCATTCTCGTTATTTGGATGCGGGTTTCCAAATTTTTTTGGGCACAGCAACAACTCTTTCAGCCTAAGAGTAATGAAATCTTGGCACTCTGGCCCTCAGTTTGAGAATCTCTCTGAAAGCCAAAGCTTGTCCAGACTTTTCTATGTATTTGCTCCGATAAATGTAGTTAAATGGAATTGTTTACATTGCTGTCTTTCCTGTTGCACTTGTTCTTCAGCCAGAAGCCATATATAAGGAAGAGCACTTTGCATACACTGTTCCAAAATGGGACACCTTCATACAGTTAACATATTTTGATAGAGCAGAAAGTAAGTCTGGACATTTTTTCATTTGCTTGCAGCTGCCTGAATAAATTGTCATTATGTCCCAGCTGCTGACAATTTACATTTGCTATATGCATATATTGTAAATAAAACAATAATTTTTTAAGTGGAACAGATCTGGCTGAGGTTCTAGGTGATGCTTCCAAGTGTAGCTCTTGAATGCTCCAGTTGCAGGCACCAAGGTCTAGGAGTCATAAATGCTCACCCAGGTGATGGGAAAATGAGTGCCTGCTGTCAGCAGCACACATATTAGACTCGTGTGTGGCAGCACACTTTGAAATCTCTGGATCAGGACATTCTGCTCTGAGACTCTCAATCTCAGCATGTTTTAGACTGGAACTAAGCCCCAAAACTACTCAGACCAGTGTTTTGGGACATGCTGGGGCAAGTGAAGACTAAGGCAACTTTCAGGTCAAACAGCAAATCAGTTCAGCAAGTCTGGTGAGCTCAATCTGGTTGGGCTGAGCAAGTGTGAGGCTTGTGTTTGCTTTTGGGTCAGATCCACCTAATATCTTTTCCTTCTTAGACTTCTCTTTTGTTTTTAATTTATAAGGTTTAATCAAAGTCACTTACATTATTAGGATGCATGGCCCTCTGAGAAGAACCTTATCTTCCACTTAAATGTTCTCAATTCTTAGGTAAATGAGGTATACAGCAGAAATTTCTGGTATATTGCCTTCTTCCACCAGGCTGGAAAATGGAACTAGCCAATGAGAGGAAGAGAAGGACTCACTAAAGTATCTTCTGGGTGGTTCTATTTGTCCTGTTTTCACTGTCTTGACATTGATGTAGATAATTTATTTTAGGAATGCAGGCCTGGGTTGTCAAATCCAGATCCCTGTTGATCAGACAGGCAATTCTTATAAGAACATTGTTTTTACTAAATTGTGATTGTGAGTCACTACCAGTGTGCTCAGACTGGGGAGGCCCTCTTTGCAGGTGGAAATAGATTCATTTACTCAGGTCTTACTTTTTATTGTCCTGTCAAAAATATAGACACCACAAATCTCCTCTTTATTTCAGAAACCCAGAAGGAGAGGCACATACATGAAGCTTACAGCAGCTTTCACCTACCAAACCCTTAAGATCTTTTCTCTGTTCCAGTACCTGCATAGTCATGCATGTCTTCCCTCAAAAAAAAAAAAAAAGAAAAATCAAAAAACAAACAAAAAAAAAAAAAAAAAAAAACAAAAAAAACCAACAAAAAAAGCAATAAGGATACAAACAGAAAAGTTGTTATTGATCTAAGGTGGCTAAAGAAAAAAATAATTAAAAGGCTAATGATTGTTCCTCTGATGTAATTTTGAAGATCTGCACAATACATTCTCCACCTTGTTTATCCTGCTATGCACAAATATCTAAAATCCAGTTTTAAAAATTATTTACCTTTGTTTCATTCAGCAGTATCCTCTGGGTTTTCCCTGCATACATGAATAGGACTTATTTTTTATAGCTTCTTCTGCTACTTATAAGCTCACACAGGTGACAGAATAAATTCAAAATCTACATCACACTGATTAACTAATTGCCAGTCATTTTCTCTTCCAACTGTTTACAGGAGAAAAAAATGAGATATTGAAGATGGCTGTGTTTGCTATGTAATACACAGTCGCTTGGATTTGGTTCAGATGGCTCTAATGAAAGCATTTTGAGCTCTCCTGAGGACTTGAGTAGATGCCACCTTAATCACTAGTGTTAGTTTTTACAACAGGAAAGTTTTCCCCTCCTGAAGCATTCCCTGCCTCTAGAAGAAGCTAGGCACTGCAGCTATTCATCCACGGCCTCTCAGGGACTGGGTGCTCAAGCACTTAGTACCAGGAAATCCTTGCCTGCCTCAATGAGTACTGTGGTTTCTTGCTACCAACACTCTGCTGTGCTGAAGGCTGTGTGTGCTCAAAGTTAAAGAGGGAGTCTCTGAGAGTCCCCTAAATGAATTTTAGATACTAGTATAGGGGAATTAGGGAGAATCCTTAGCCCAGGCTTTTAAACTCCAAAGGAATCATCACTGTCTGCCTGATCTACCCCCCACACTTCTGCTGGAGAGAAGATGGCCACGAGGGCCGTGTAGTGTGGACATTTTTCAGTTCTTCACTGAGTCATTTATGTCTTTGGTTTTCAGCTTCTTTGCAAGGTAGTGTGATTGCTCTTCTGTGTAGTCCTTCCAAAAGTACAATTGCACCATTAGCAAACATCAAGGAGCTTCTAAAGCCAGTGCTAAATCATACTGGCTGTTCTCCACTGAACTTTGCCTGCTCCACTGAATCAGAGCCCATTACTGCTTTGATTATGCTTGTGACAAAGCAATTTATTAGATTCCTTTACTGTAATTTGTCTGCCCTAAGCTATGCATCCAAAATACAGGTAGACAACTCTCCCAGTTAAGTGCTGGCACTCAGCTGCAAGAAAAGGTGCCTGCAGGAGACATTTAATTCTTCCCTACACCCACTATGAACCACGAGACATCAAGGTCTTCATCCTCAGTGGCTTCCTCAGATAGGACAGCAGATACTCCAGCTACTCCAGGCAAAGACTCTTTTAAGATTCAAGCCAGTACTTTGAACATAGGCAGGCAGACAACCCACGTGGGATCAGCAGCTGTGAAGCCTGGCCTGTGGGTGACCCTTGCCTTCATGGAGAGGCAGCAGAGGCCAGGTGTGATACCCTAGGACATCTCTGGTTATACTAGATATGCACATTTAGATAAACACTTACACATCTTATCAGTTCTTTTACCCACAACCACTTGCTGACAAGTTGCACATCACCCAGCCTGCAGATCTCTGTGTACAGCTCTCTGCCCATCACAAGTAGCTAATGAGTTTAATTCAAAATTTCACAAGGAAAGAAAACAAAACTTCTCACCTTTGTTGTCTCCACAGCTATGTAAGTCCTTTCATATATGTCCTAACATATGGTTAACATATAATTTTTCACTCAGAGGGTGATTGAGCACTGAAACAGGCTCCCCAGGAAAGTGATATCTAAGCCTGTCAGAGTTCAAGAAACATTAGGATAATGGTCTCAGGAACATTGTGGAATTTTTGGGATGTCCTGTGCAGGGCCAGGAGTTGGACTTTGATGATCCTAGTGCATCCCTTCCAACTCAGCATATTGTATGATTCAATGATATCCTAAATCTCAGACTCCCAGCTCTTAGCAAGCCTCTAGCTTTCAATAAAGTGGGATAAAATAGAAACTGCCTCAACATCTAAAAACACATGTGGATGAACTTACTGCTGAAATCATGAGCCACCAAGCTGCAAGAACTGAGCAGTTTCCCTACTACCTAATTGCACATTTATACATTAAAATCCACCCTGAAACCACCTGGCATTGATGCCAGCTGGCATGGGACATTTCTTGTCCACACTGTTCAACTCTCCTGGTCACCAAAACAGGACAGCAGCATCCAGCTGCCTGTTGGGAAGGGTCTGTGGGCCATGCTAAGTTCTCAAGTATTCCCAGGTGTCGTTTGGAAGAATGCTAGCACAGACCAGTGGCCACCCCTATGCTACAAGAGCACAGATGATGGGCACTGCTCATCAGTGCTGCCCACCACTGCTTGACTTACAGGTGTGACTGCAGCCAGAGCAGATAGCTCAGTGCTCGACTGTTTCCTTAGTAGGGAGGATGAATTCAGTAAATAAACCACAAATTCCTCACAGGCTTGGTTGATTTCCATGGATTTGCAATCTCCTTTCTTTTTTTTTTTTTTTCCCTGCAAGCCATACTCATGTCTCATGAGCACTGTAGGGCATGTGATTCTCTTGATTCCTGCAGACCTCAGGCCTAATGGAGTGAGTTCCTGACAGATCAGGCACAGAAGAGGAAGGCCACCCAGCAGCTCACATGGGTCTATAAGCAGCATGTGTGCAACCTACTGAGCAACCTGAGGCACTGCTGAGGGTGAGACAGGTGATAGCCAGCAGCCTTCATGGAATCACTACCCAGCAGGCAAGAGAGACAAATTGCTGCAATGCCTGGCCATAATCCTGATGGCCAGGTTTGTGACTGGTCAGTGGTGGGCTCTTTTGATGGAAAAAAAGGATTTTTAAATATGTGTTCACTTCACCCTTCTGTCATATTTCCTACAATATTTAAATCTTAATAAATCCTGTGAGTTTTTCATAAATACAGTATTATGGGGGCATGAGTCATCCCTTTTAGGATCAACTGGCTGGTTATAGATGTGGCTATTTGCCACCACAGTCAGCATATTCAGGGTTAGTCTCTTACTGGACTTGAAGCCAGGAGAGCAGTGGTAGAGCAGGGATGAGATAAACCAATGACAAACATTTGGGTGACTGAATCAGCCCAGCTATCTGAAATGGGGCAGACAAATCCCACTCAAATGTAGCACTTCCTAAGAAAGATAAATAAGCTGTATTACAAAACATTGGGGCAGATATCATGTAGATAGGGCACTGGCAGAAAAATCAATGGGGCAGTATTTCCCTTTGGAAAAAGAAGTAAGTTGTCACTGGCATCATCTCATGCTACTTTTTGTTTATCTCTGTCTTCTCACTTTTCTAGTGCCATAGAGACAGTTATCCCTTCTCCTTTATTGTGGTTATCTTTCATCCTTCCTCTTCTCTACTTAGTTTACCTCTTCATATCAATAAACCCACATTCTGAGTTAATTTTGTGAACAAACTATATGACAATGACCAGTGGTAGCATCTTTTTTACCAATATTTCTTATAATGACTTCCTCTCGAGCACATATTTCAGTTTCCTATAACACTATTATTTGAGATTATATAAAAATCAAGATGTAAGATATAAGCTTCTTAATGAGTGTCAGGTGCTTTTGACACTTTATAATGAGTAATCTTTTCAAAAACTGCCTGTGAAGAACTTACTGTCTGGATTTCTTCTCAGAAAGTTTCTAATGTCTCTTTCACTGCATTCTTCAAAGAACATTATCACGCATAGTCACTAAGACAACATCTCTAATTTTGCAGTTCCTTTTCAGATTAACTGTATAGCTTTAATAATTCCATTTGAAGGGGAAAAGGAACCAGTTGCAACCAACTATCTCTCTATTTCACACTTACTTCTACTAAAATCTGCATACCTTTCTAATGTTAATCAACATAAATTTATTTCATGATCACTAAGAGGCAGCTGCTGTTAAGAGCAGTGAAAGAAGAAATTTTTAGCATGGTGTTCGTTAAAGCACTTGAGCCTAGATTCAGGCAGTCTAAATTACATCTACTTCCCTACACTTTGTGTCCCCCTTTGGTCATCTCTGAGTCTGCAGGGACACAGGGCACACAAAGCACAGGAGGCTGTATAATAAGTTTTCAATGTCCGAGGCTGTACCTTGATGTCCAGAGGTATAAGTACCAACATCTCTCAAGTTACTTAACTGCTTCTCAGAAAGTGGCCTGGTTGGTTGGTTGGTTCGTTGATTAATTAGTTGGGGTTTTGTTTGTCTTGGGGGTTTTTGTTTCTTTGTGGGGTTTTTTGTTGTTGGTTTGGTTTGGTTGTTTTCATCCACTGTTGCTTTGCTGCTGCTGCTTATTGCTATATATCAGAGTTCAAAAGTTACCTGAAGTGCCATGGAACATAGCTTCATATACACTTTTTATGAATATCTAAATGAGATTGTAGGTACTGATGGCAGAACTAGGCCTTCAGTGATAAGATTTCAAGTCTTGCTCTGCACTTAATTCAACTCATTCTTCTTCTGCAAGCTGCTTCCACTTTGTGCAACTTCAATGTGTACGTGGTTATGTGAGCTGAGATCTGACCTACATCTAATGCTGAACACATTGTTCCCTTTTGTGCTGCTGGCTGCAGAAGCTTTCTATCTTAACCAGTCTTGCTGCAGCAGCCAACTGCTTTATCTTTGGCTTTGAACAGATTCTCGATCTTGGATAAGGATGTGTTACTGTTGGTCAGATAACACTGGCTTTTGAGGAGCTGTTGTAAACAGCCACAGTCTTTGCCCTCTGCCTAGCTTTCAGTTAAATGTTGAGTAAGAGATTTACAAAGAAAGACATTTCTTTATGCTCTTCTTGACCAGATATTTCACAAGACTGTTGTATAACTTTGAAAATCTTGCTCTAGAAAGGAAAACAGCAGACTGTCCATCACTGATTTCACATAAAAAGGAAGATTGCTTCCATGGTCAACTTAATACTGCTGATGAGGAGAGAGATATCTAACAGGGAAAAGTCTGGCACAGTCTAGACTCATAGGTAAGACTGTATCTCAGGTACTTTAGCATAAAAAAGACTTTCCTATAAAATAGACTAATGCAGAAAGATTTACAGTTAACACTTGGAAACCGTGAGTGTTTAGCCCTGAATGTTCTCATATAGGTCCTCAGACTAATTTTATCACAAACACATCTATTCTATCATAGCTTTACATTAAGTCGTGTACAAAGTCTCATCAAATAGAAGTAAAGAGTCTTCTGGAAAAAAAACCTTAAAATGTTTACCTAGTCATAACTAATAGCTTTTGATTGTTCCTTAATAAGCTTGGAAGCCATTATAGAAAACTCAATTAAGAGTCTTGACATTTACTGTGCATTCCAGTTCAAATTTACTAATGGATACAATTCAATTCCTTTTTGCACCACACAATGCCACAAATTCAGCTTAGAGTAATGCAGACTTCCAAGGGTGAGCTGGGAATAATTACACAGAAGGTCAAAAGCCTCTTGCCCTGCAATAAGTACCATTTCTGACAGGCTTGCTAGTTTGTTTAAATAGAACATTATAATCAAGCAGATATTGGAAAATATCTCAAGGAGAGTACTTTTACACAATACAGAGTCCCCCTCATAAAGAAAGATATAACTAATTTTCAGTTCTGTGGAATGTGACCTAGAAAGAAGGGCCCTTTTAATGGCAAGGTGCGACTGTACTTTTGGTCATTGTGAGCTGCAATTCCTCCCCTGAAGTAGGATTTTGTTGCCAAACTTGGAAATAACAGTGTGCTGAACATCCGGCCCAGTGCAAACAGGCTCCATAAGTACCTTCAAATCAGCCTTCCTGCATGAAAGAAGCAATGCTTTTGTGAATGAAACCGGATACTAAAGAATTAGAAATGCAGGTACTCCTCTGGTCACTTTGCAGAGAAAGGATGAGGGGGGAGGAGTAGAAGAGATGCCGATTACAACATGTTGTCTATATAAACTAAACATGTGTGAAGGTGTGGGAATGTGCATATAAACTTTTCCCAGAGTTTGTTGTTTCATTAAATTGAAGAAAAACTCAAAGAGGTGTTCCTGCCTCTCCCCTCCCTCCACATAACAACTTTTGCTGAGCAAAGTATTAGGCCTGGACAGGCACTGATGTCATAATTTTGACTGATATTCAAGTTTTTGTAGGAAAATAGCACAACTAATTCATCTGCATTTGAGAACAAAGGCCTGGAACACATGGATGCAGTCTCTTTAGTATCTCTGGGAAGTCCTCTGAGCAGCACAGACTTGCTGCAGGTCCAGGGTAAAGCTGGCTATGCTGAGAGGGGTACAGCAACAGGCAGACATCACCATGGTGAAAGCAGTCTTGGGGATCAGTGGCATTCCTCAATATAAAGAATGGGATTTTTCTCACTTCTTTGGTTTGTTTTATTTTATTCACTCCAAGTATCTGAGCTTCTCCTAAACCTTTTATGAAAAAGAAAAATTCCCTGATTTGATAAACAAACATCTTGTGAACTCCTGAAGCACTTCAGCTTTAAAGGAAAACAAGTAGAAACTTCTGCCAGTTTGCTTGAAACTGCCATTCACTGCTAAGTTATTTTTATCAGAAAAGGAAGTTGGCTAAAAGCCTGAACAAAGAGATAGATCTTCATTCCCTTGTTGTACATGAGGAAGCTCAGGTTTAAGGTAGCAATTATCTGTCCTCTGCTACACCACACCCAGCCGTCGTTCTGCCCTTGTCACTGCAACAGCACTGGGGCACAGAAAAGACAGTGCTCCTCAGCTGGTCTCTGGCCCACACAGTGATGATACCTCATCTAGAGATGAACTGTGATATTCTCTCATCATCCTATTTTATTCAGAAGCCTTGCAGGCTCCCTGACTCATTGCCCCATAGAGCGTGTGCAGGCTATCTAGTCCGTATGGGACAAGGATGATAGCCATGGGATCTAGTCAGTGATCACGAGACCACAGCTATTCTGCTGCAATAATCTCCCGCTTGCAGCATGTGTCACAGCTGTGAACTGTTTGGCCTGTAAATCAACAGGTTTGATCTTGCCTTGTGATGATTCCTGAATAGGTTGCTGAAAGGCTCTCCAGAGCACTGCCACCTCCTAAACTGGCGCCACCCTCTTTACTCACAGTGGGTTATGAGGAAGTTGATGCCTTTTTTGTTGCTTAAGCTGACCTATGAAAGACCATAAATGCATTTTATGCCATACATAAATTATTCTGCTTCTTGCAAGGTTCCCAAAAAAAAAGAGTACTTAGGTATGAACATGACACCTTGAAGACACAGGTGAGGGTGTAGGCTGTTTTTGTTTCAGGGTTCAAAATGTGCACACAAACAGGGAGATCTCAGTTGGATGCAGCAGTGTTGTTATATAGACCTTTAGAAATTATACTTCCAAATATAGAAATCATTCACTTATATTTCTGGTCACAGAGAACCAGGATCATGTTTTGAATCCAATGCCATATTAAGGACAGATGGATTGACACAGGCCACATTTTTGAGGTGGCTTATTCATAAACACATACATTTTGACACAGCAGGTCAAGAGACTAATATTTCATACCTCAGCATTCCAAAGCACTACCTGCAATGGAAATGATTCCTTGATAGACTATTTTCTTCAGCTGCTTGAGCAAATGTGCTCTGTGTCTGTGCTCTTCATGTTTGTGGAACAAAATGTTCTTCAGTCCCAATTCCACTGGTCATTTTGTTTAAATAAAGGGCCGTAGATCTTACTTCCTTCCTGAGTTAGCCACATGTAGATGTGCTCAGTGTTCTTTGGACAAGACATGCCACAGCTACATCTGTAGCTGTGAATAGACAACCCCACCTCCTCTCTGCCTGAGCTCCTCTTAGGCCACCTGCAAAAAGTCTGTCCAGGTCTGCTTGGCCTGACCTCCTCATGTGCACCCTGACCCTGTCATGGCATGATGATGGAGAATAAATGCACTGGCAGTGCCTGAGCACATAAAGCACTCAAATGTTCCAAAGAAAAGTCTCCTGTGCATCAACCTTGTGGCCTTCCAGACACTCAAGAGCAGATTTGGTTTTCAGATGGCCTCAGGTAACCCTTGAGATGTAGTGCACCTGCATCAATATACCTACATGTTCTTACCAAGCAGAATTCTCTCTTGGCTCATACAATGGAAATTAGAAGTAGGTGTGCCAAAATGTACCAGTAGGGAAAGACACCCTTAATCCACAAATGGTTGCTTTATAAAGACTGAAGTACTGTAAAAGCCATTCCTTTATGCAATGCAGCCTACAGATTATAAAACTCCAGAGACAAGGCATGGATTAAGTGCATTACCACACAATGAACATATGTCAGTTTAGTTTTTATCACTGTCAAACAAGCACTAGGAAAGAGTCATAAAGAAAATATTTATAGCAATAAATCCCACCTCAACATGATAACATTCAGACTGAACACTAAAAGAACTAAAAGTATATAGAATACAAAGTGACTCAGGTATTCCAGGTAACCCATGACATACTGTAGAACATTCATTTAATACTTCTGGCTGGCTCATAAAAGTAGCAGGAAAAACTGTGCTTCGTGAGTTTTGGATAAGAAACTAGAAGTGTCTGGTCTGGCTGTGTGTTCATCTTACTGCAGTCAAGTATAGACACCTTTTCTTAACTATGATAGTACACATCTTCCAAAATGTAAGGAGCAAAAATTATAACTTCTTTCAAAAGTCATATAACAAGGTGTGCACTGTTCTCCAGACTCATATAATCACGGAAATATCATCACTGCAGTAGTTTGCCTCCCTCTGGATTTTTGCCCTTCACAGGTTTATGCTGACAGTTTGCTTTGCTTTACTTTACTCACTAATACGGTTAAAATCCGTAACCCTCTTGATGACTGCCATGGTTACAGAGCACATCTCTTTCAACAGGTTCCTTTTCCTGGCGGTAATACAACGCCTCTGATTCATAGGCTGCAGGATAGTGGTGGTGAAATCAGTGGAGCTTACCATCCCTTGGCACTGGGGACCAGAGAGCTGGTGTAAGCTGGGGATTACCACGGAGCGTAGAATAACATCTCTAGCTTTGGCTTTGAAGATTCGGTTTCCTCATCAGTATTTTTCTCTTTTGTTGCCTTTCAGAAATGCAAGTGTTTTCATATCATGCTGTATAATTTAGCAGAAGACTAATATTTTGTCTGGCAACCTTTGTAGCCTGTATAGATGATTTCTTGCACCAAGTTTCCCCTTCCTTCTTCCCTCTCTCCCCCATCCCTCTGAGTTTAAGTGTGATGTTTTGAAAAGCAAATCTTTTTGACTACAAAGTCCTTTCCAGTCTTTAATATGTTAGGTATGGGTTAATAGGGCAAATGTCTTCAGCTCTTCTTCATCTTGCTTTACCAAAGTCTGTTTTACTGAAAACATGCTCATTTGTATTGGCTGAAAGTGTTCCATCAAAGCTGAATTTTAATGAAAACATTCTTTAAAAGAGTTTTCAGGGTGAAGAGTAGAGAAAGAGGGGGAAACGTTTTTTTGCTGTTGTTGTCTCTAAAAAAAGATATTTTGATTCAGTAATGGATACTTTCCAAATTATAAAGCCTGGATGTGTAGATGCCAAGATGACTGCTTTGTGTTCCACAAAAATCTGTTTGTGCCTTAATTTTCACTGTGAACCAAGTGTATTTTCTCATTGAGAAAAAGTTTAAGGAAAAGGTGAGCCTGACTTGAGCAGTGAAAAATCCAGAAATCTATTCTGGGGGGCCTGTTTTTGGCAATTTCTCCCATCAGTGATATCTGCTTCTTTTCCAAATTAATTAGGCTCCTGGAATACTCCTTTAACATCCTTTCTCAGGCATAGTCAATTAATTTTGCATTAAAAATATGCAATTACTGCAACTTGTTGCATGTACATGTTTTTTCCAGCCATGACCTACTACCATCCTTTGGGCCATAAAATGAAATTTAAATAATGCTGCCATATTCCTCTTGACTGAATGAAGTGGAAATGTTGATCAAAGCTTCCATCAGCTTAAAATATCAGAAATTGAGACTGATGCTGCCAGAAAGATGGGTATTTAACATATGGCTCAGTACTTACGTGTTTTTCTCCTTTGTGTTTATCAGCGCATTAATTTCTTCTTGTTGCACCAGCATATTTTTATTATTTAAGCAAATTATCATGGTTAAAGTAAGTAGGGCAATTATTCTTTGTTAGCTGGCACACTGCCATTCCTTTCATGTGTTCAAGAGTCAGCCACGAATTATAAGGATGTAATGTCCCTGATGGATTTAGTGGTGACATCATAAATTCTCACTCTGATGAAGACACTAATATGTGCTGTTGCCAGTAATTTGCTGACACCACTTAGAGTGAAGGGCACAAACAAAGATGTCTTTCTTGGCATAGTACCAAGGAAGCCAAAGCTACTGTGAAAGAAAACACCAGGTGAATTCAACTCCTTTGGAAACGCATCTGTTAAATGGGGAACAATACACCTGCATAATGAATTATGCTCTTCTGTGTGCATGGCGTGCTTTGGAAACCATGGTCAGCTGAACATAAGAAATGAAAAAGGAAAAAAGAAAACAAAATATGTGTTTTAGAGTTCTACCAGTAGTTTGTTAATTATTTCAGATTAGATAAAGCAGTTCTGGAGTAGCTTGGGGCTCTCTACCGTATCAGCATGTAGCTGGATTGGACCCAGCACAAAACCTGAAGTGGTTCCCTGTATGAGCTCTCTTCTATCCTTTCCCCAGTGGAGACTCATGCTTTAGTCCTCTGGCTCCAGATTCTGATTAAGCACTGGTACCACATTCCATAGCTACAATCCAGTGAGGTCAACATATCCACATGGGCTTTCAGGGCAAACTCTGGGAGCACTCTCAGGTGAAATGGTGACCTATTTCTCCTAAAAGAACAGAGACAGTCATGGTGGCACTGATGCCTGGCTTGTAGTGAGGCCTAGTGGCCTCACAGATGAGTTTTTGGGTCTCTCTTTGTGTCATAGACTAGAATAGCAGACTGGCACAATGTGCAGGCAACAGAAGGGGTTTGGCCATGTCAATATGACATGTGGCATTACCAATCCATCCCTTCTGCCCATCACTGCTTCATTCTGCCTCAGCTCTCCAAAAAGAAATTTAATTCACAGCACTCATTCATAAAATACTGTTTGTCCTTTAAACTGGTTCCCTTAAACATATCCTAAAAATCAGCACCACTGTTGCTCAAGAGACTCTTGCTCCAGGACCTTGAAATCTCTTAGTGTCTTTTTTTAAGTAGATTTAACATTTCTTCTCACCCACCTCTGCCACTCAGGCCTCCCTTTTCTCTAATAAGATCCCGTCCAGGTGCCTTAAGGTGACACATGCAGAATCCCACAACACCATCAGGAAGCTGAAGATTTTGGATTTTGCTTCAGGAACTGTATGTCGTTCTTGGGCAGCAATATGAAAATTTTTCTGTAATAAAGTACACTAGGATATTAATTATTCCTGTTAGTCCAAGGTGTCAAGTAGCATTATTAATACTGTTATAAAAATCTTCATGTTATGGTTCAAGCTTTGAACTTTACTTAAAAACAATAATGGTGTAGAAATCTGTTTCTTCTCTTCGCCCTCTCTGTTCTTGAGCAATTCAAATTTTTAGATTTTTCTTTCTGCCACCCCATGAATCATCTTTTCTTGTCCCAAGTTCAAATGAGATCTGCATCTCATGATGCCACATGACTTCAGAAGCTGCAGCATTGAACAAAAGCCAAAATATTTGTCTTCTGCATATAAAGTGCACTTTATATCATCTTGGCAATGAATATGTTTGTGCATCGTATCAAGCAGTGCTTGGCTTCCCTATGGCTCATGGGGCAGTTTGATTAATAGTATTGATTTTAATCTAATTTATCTGAAAGTTTTCAAACTTCCTTCTTCTGTAAGGTATCTGAAACACTAACCTACAGGTCAATCCAGATCATACCTGTTTGAAGCACTCCACATGAATTTCCATCCAAATTCTATCTCTTCCAAGATTGCTGGGTCCTGTCAGCATTTTGCCTTTGTTCTTTTCTGGCAAAGCATTGATATGACATTTGTAAACGTTGCCAGATGAGTCAGTGGCCTGGGTTTGGTACATAATTCAGAATTTCAGTTTTTCAAGCCCTCTGAAGAAGCAGCCACTATTGGAGCCAAAGTTTAATACTGTTAGCGTATTAATTTGTGTCAGTGGTTGAGTAAATTTTTTTTTTACCACATTTCACAGAAAATCTCCTACCACCAGCAGCTGATCAAATATGACAAGCTCCCATTTGGCTAATGCCTGTGATATGGGCTACTTAACTCCTGTATTTCTTCCCAGAATGGGAACTGCAGCTTCTGGTGAAATAAAGGAGCTTCTGTTTCTCTGCCACTGTCAGAAATGGAAATTCAGAGCAATATTTTCATCGGCCTGAAATGCCAGATCAGATTAAAATCCTCATGCCAGGGGGAAGGCATTTGCTTTGAGCTGCGGTTCTTAATGCTCCTCAGTACACCACTTTGTAGGATCATCTCAACCTTCCTGTTTCTCCTCTCACTGGAGCAGTGCTAAAGTGTCAAATCATTAAGAGGGGCTGAGGTCTCCTGGGAATACCCCACTAGGGGTGAATTCAAGCCTGATATAGGGCTGCCAGGCTGAGAGGGTTGCTTCAAGGAGGAAGCACACTGGTGGAGACATAAACTCACAGGGCCCATGAATCCTACATACCAGTTTATGATTCCCACAAATTGGATGTTGCAGCCTCTCTGGGAGAGTGAGTGGGATGAGCTGCCGCAGTGAGCAGGGCCTTTGAATCACTAACTGATCCCTTAACCTTGGACATCCCAAAGTTTGTGACAACTGAGCTGGGCTCAGGTAATAGAGACCATCATGGCTGGCAGCTTGAGGAAGACATCTATCCTTCTTGGACATGTTTTTGTTCCTAAACCTTCCCAGCATTTTGCACACATGAAGAGCCTGCTACGAAGTGCGCCGTTGTCATAATGAAATCACAGGGAATCAGATGGAGAAATGTGTGTTTGAGTGTTTAAAGCTAGACTTGTAGACCACAAAACAGACTTCACAAGTAGAGGTCAAGGTGGCACTAATTAAGACAAGATTATATTTAATGGAAAGTCACCTGGATTGAATTAAGTGTATTTTCTTGGACCTAGCAGGCTGGAATCAGGATAAACAAACTTCTCCAGAATTCCTAGGTGACCTTCCAATAATTATGACCAAATCTGAGTTTCAAGTCTTCAGAGCCCCCAAATTATCTTTTATATAAGAACACACATTGCTACTCGGGAGGTCTGTTTGTTGTGATGAACAGAGCATAAAATAAATCCCTCACACACAATACTGCAGGTGGAGGCTGCAAAGCAGTTTCTCTGATCAATTGAGCTAATGGGCCTCCAGTGTAAAACGCATTTTTTGTAACTCCCTTTCTTCAGACCTTCTTTTTTGTCAGAAACACAGTGCCAAAAGAACTTAATGGCTTTGTTTTCCAGTCCATAAACTGCTGATATGTCACTGGTGTTGCAGTTCAGCATACACAATAAACCCACCAGAGTTCAAGCTCATGCTACAGTCAAGCACTGGGATCTCCAACTTTGTTTAAATTATTTTTATTATTTTTATTTTTTTTAGTTTATTGCTGCTACTTGTTTAAAATATGATAACGTAACTCTATATCGAAGCACAGAATAAAGAAACAATACTCACCCCTCTCAGTTTTGTAGGTTCAATCTGTGGCATCTTTGCCCCTTATGCAGACAGTATGTCCAGGAGAGGCATGGAAATCACCCTTTAATTCCTGTTTGCCAGTCTTGGCCAGCAATCTACTTGCTCACATTAAGATGAACACTGGCCAACAGTTTTTCACCATAAGAATTTCTTTTGAATATGTGTTAGTTCACTGAGGACCACTGACCTAGCCAAGACATTTAAATGCCTGCTTAATGAGTCCATGCAGGTTTTCAGATATCTAATGGGTGTCAATTATTTGGACCCTATGAATCCCTGGTAGCTTCTTAGTGAATGCACACTCTTGTCAACTTTCACTATTTTCTTAGTGGTGGAAAATAAAAGAAAAAAAGAAAAAAAAAGAAAAGCTCGATATTTCCAGGCAGATGCAAGTAAGTTTCCTAAAAGTTCACTAGAAACATCTAAAATTTTTGGTTTGAGCTCACACTGGACTAGAACATAATTTCAAATACAAAAACATTTCTTGTGGACCTAAAGTAATTTTATGTATGCTTTTCAAGAATCATACCAACTTCCAGTCTCTCAGTTAACTTATAACACCTGTCCTAAAGAAGTAAATGCCACTCTTGCTGTATTTGCTTCACTTAAAGCTGATTTGAACCTTATAGCTCATGGTCTTGCCCACTGTGATTAGAGATACTGGTTTTATACTACAAAAAGACTGGGAAGGCCTAGATTTTCACAGAAGATACAAAATGCTTATACTTTCTCTAATGAAAATGGAGGAAAATATGATGCAATTAACATTTTGAGTGTTTTTGTACAAGTTTTTTAAGTGTGTGTTTCTGTATTTGTTTAGTTTGAATCTTGGGAGTAAGGAACCATATTGTAAAAGAGGAGAAATACATCCAGCATCAATAATTATTACAAAGCTTGCAAAGACACTTCTAAACACCTTTATGTAGGATGTACAGATAAAAGTGTAATGAAAGTATAAATGGTTATGTTTGGAACTGTCTGATAAAAGTGTTTTGTATCTTAGTGCTACTGCCATGCTCTTTTCCCCTAATCATGATCCCTAGGATCATCTCAGACCCAGTGTTATTGATACTTTCTCTTGTACTTTCATTCCTTTACCTGACTTCACATCTCACTTCAGCCTTAGTCCTTAGTTCATGCTACAGGTGACTGACCACCTCTTCATACTGTAGTTGCCTTCTACCCCATGCCCACCACCCTCTGCCAGGCAGGAATTAAAGATCACAGCCTCAAATAGACCCAGCTGGATTTCTGTACCTTGCCTGCAGAAAGGCCAGAAAATCAATCTGCTTGGGGTAAGAGGTGTGGTGTAAGGCTTGGTCACCCAGCTGGGAGCCAGTGACTGGTGGTGCTTTCTGTGGCTGGGAGTAAAGCAGTAACGTTTGCAGAAGGATACGGCCAAAGCCTGAGTTCTGCATCCTGTGCTCTTTCCACATATGAAAACACCATCTCAGACTCCAGCTACTACAGAGAAACAAGTACTTGGTTTCACAGACACATAGAGTGGTTTGGGTTGGAAGGACCTTAAATATCATTTAATTCCAAGCCCTCTGCCGTGGGCAGGGACACCTTCCACTAGACCAGATTACTCAAAGCCCCATCCAACCTGGCCTTGGAACATTTACAGGGATGGGGCATCCACAGCTTCTCTGGGAAACCTGTTCCAGTACCTCACCACCCTCACAGTGAAGAACTTCCTAATATCTAAACTAAATCTACTCTCTTTCAGTTGAAAGCCATTACCCTTTGTCATGTCACCTTGTAAAAAGTCCCTCCCCAGCTTTCTTGTAACCCCTAAAGGTACTGGAAGGCTGCTATAAGTTCTCCCTGGAGCCTTCTCTTCTCCAGTTATCCAGGAGATATATTCCCTCATATATTTTTCAGGCCATTCCTGACTCCTATAGCAAGGTGACACCTTCCACTATGTCTTTGATAAGTGGCTATTGATCTACTGAATATCACCATCACTCCTGCAAGTTACAGCCAGTGAACTAACATTTGCTCACTATTGGCCTGGTTGAATTCAAGCATGAAATTGCTATCAATGCCATCCTTACTTCCTACCAAAACCCTTCCTGCTAGGATAGTCAAGGAAAATATTTTAAGCCCTGAAAGATCCTTAAAGTTTATGGACACATGGCCATCCATGTGAATCAAACTAAAGCTGACAATCCTGAAGGGCCACATTAGTTTTCCCACAAAAACACATGAATTGTAGCACTTCTGTCCCACACTTGGCGGGTTATTAATTTATTTTAATTTGCAGCAACCGTGACTGAGTTACATTCATCTTCCCAGATGTTGTTAGTGATGAAAGCTGAAGGAACAAGTCTTTTCTGATGTTGATGTACTGTGTGCCAAACCTCATCTTGAGCCCCTGGCTCCTGCTGTACTTTTCTTGTGTCTGTACTGCTGCCTTGTGATAAATGAGACTTGCAGAATCACACGTACTGTGGTACAGGAACAAGCATCTTGTCTGGGGAGTGGTCAGTGCCGGAGGCTAAAAACTTGGGCTGTGTGTACATCTGCAGAGGCTCATGTAATAACTACAGTAAAGTTATTATAACTAAAGCAAAGGTGCTGAGGCTTTGATTACAAATGTCAAACAAAATGGGAAACAAAGCAAAGCTGAGGAAGGAAAAAGGCCCCAGCCCTGTGTTTTCCTCCCCCCACCTCATCACAACAAGCAGCTTTTCTGTCTTTGTTTTATTAGCTCCAAAAGCCTTCGCAGTCTTGCCTTCTTGGCACACTTGTGAAGTCCTGGGAAGCTCAGAGTTTTCTCTCAGTTACACTGAAAAGCTACAGATGGTCTAAATGATCGTTTGCAAATAAATGAATAATAAGAACCAAAAAAGCTGTGCAGAAATCCTCTTCCAGCCTTTTCTAATTTTTTACAAAATGCCTCAGAAACAGATTGCATACTTCACCAGCAGACTGAAACAGCCATGCTACCAATTTGCGCAGATGGAGATCAATTTCATCTCAGCTAATTCAGGGTTTTCAATTTCCATGAAGCTCCTTCCTGCTGGAAGCAGAGAAGTACCAGACCTCTGCTGCTGAATGAGAAATGGGCACCAAAGGAGCAGCTCCCATTTCCTGCTCACATCCCTTACCTGCAGACCCATCCACCAGCCTGGATGTGAGACAAACCTCACAGCACAACTGAGGCTAAACCTCTGCTTTCAATCCCTGCTGTCCCCTGGGGCTCTGCCTCAGTCCATTCCTGGGTGCTGAGGTGATGGTTCTGTGTCCAGGAACCCAGGCTGTCCAGGTGACCTTGGACCCCTCTATCATGGGGGAAGCCACACTGTCTCCTGTGGGATGCTCTTTGCAGTCCAGGCTTGGGGTGAACACCTGCTGCCAGGGGATGAGGTGAGGACATGCCAGGTCTGGGGGCACATGGAGCTTTAGAGCACCCCTTAAAGCAACAGCTCAGGTGAGGGGGACAGGCATAGAAGGAGTCTGAGCATTCATCTCCTCTCTTGATGTTTTACAGAATCATAAAATGGTTTGGTTTGGAAAACACCTTAAAGATCATCTTGCTCCAATTGCCCTGCCATGGGCAGAGGCACCTTCCACTAGGCCAAAGCCCCATCCAACTTGGCCTGTAACACTTCTAGGGATGTGTCACTCATTTCAGCTCTAACATCTCAAACAAAAGGGATTTAAAACAGCTACTCAGCTGCTGCATACCTATGTGAACACCTGGCTCCTAAATATATTCCCAGTAGTGCTCCTGGCACCCCAACTACCTTTAGAAAGAGCTGGTCAGTACATACCTACATACCTACATACATACATACAGTGCATGCATGTGTGCTGTATAAGTACACATATACATGTACTAAGCAGATACATGCATGTACTTGCATGCCTATACGTGCTAGCAGTCAGAACTCAGATGTCAGTGTAGACAAAGCAGGTATTTAAGGATAAACAAGGAATTAAAGCAGCTTTATCTGCTGGATGAAGCGATAAGTTGCATTCTGCTTCCCACATCAGCCAGCACTTTTGTTTTGGCAGCACATTTCCATGAGGCTGTGGACACAGGAGAGGAAGCCATTTCCCAGAAAGTCCTCTGCTGTCCCAGCCTTGGCCATGAGCAGAGAGGCTCCCTGTCATCTTGCTGATGAAGGAATTTCACTGTCCCTCTCCCAAGTCTGCCAGCTCCTCAGAAATGGTGACAAGTTGTTGCAGCAGCCAGGGCTGAATTTGCCTCTGCTGAAATGGAATAGCAGGTAGGATGGCTATGACCATCCTGGTGGAAAAGATAGAGATTTTTTCCACCTCAAAATCAGACACAGTGTCTTAGCTAAGCTGCCAAAATAGTTATTTTACTTATGCTATTTGCAGTAGAAACTCTTCTACATACATAACATAATCAATGAATGTGTTTAACTTTACTTTTCCAGCCAGAGACTGCTTGATGGAGACAGAAAACTCCTTTCCAGAGCTGCAGGCTTCTGTGTTTCCATCCAGTTCCAGTGAGGGTGTTCGGCCACCAGTGCTGCCGCACCTGCTATGTCACATGTGCCACATTTACAATCCAGTTGATCATGGAGATCATGAAGAGGGAGATTTAATAACTCCTTAAAAGCTGCATACCAGAGCCTCTTCAGGGCATTGCATTTTAAAGAAACACAGAGGGGAGCCCATAATAAATGTTACAAGGGGAAATACCTGTGACTGATAAGAAGTTGAGCAGATGACAAATCACAAAAGCCTCCAGAGAACCCCTCAGGAGCAGATAACCTTGAGACGTACCTGTATATAAAGATTAAACAGCAACCCGAGCTCAGCAGAGATTTATAGCGCTTTGCAAGCATCTTGGTTTCACTGTTTGCTTTTGCAGTAGTTTCTGGACTTTATTGTTAGTTTCTGTCTGTTAATATTCTGCATAGGCCCAAAAATACAGGTGTAGAGAAGTCACCCCAGAAAAAAACAAAGAATTTATTTGCAATATTTTACAAGGAGGTTTTATAGATCAATATCCCCAGCAAATGAGAAAGATAACCAGGAAAGGGCACAGTGCACCTGAGAGCAAGGTTGTGCAAAGATACTAATGAAAACATAAAGGATAAAATGTATTGACATGTTTCAGCTTACTGGCTAAATCTGGTTATTCATTCCTTTGTAAGGGGCAGGTCTAGTTATTACAGGCTATATATTTTTGGTAAGACAAGTATGTGAGGCAGTAAATGCCTTTGTGAGTACGCTTCAAGCGGAAGGGTATGGCTACTGCTGCTATTTGAGGCCTCTCACAGAAAATACCCATGGGTACAAAAACCGTAGCCAGTTACAGACTGGGTCAAAACCTTAACCAGAGAGCCTGTTCTGCCTACTGGCCAAAGTGAGAGGGAGGAACTCTAAATGGTCAGGTGTTATTGTGGATATCAGGAAACATTTTCGCACTGTAAGGATGCCTGACCCCTGGCACAGGTTGCCTAGCAAGGCTGTGGAGTCTTCATCCTTGCAGATTCTCAAAAGCCATCTGGACACCATCCTGGCAACTGGCCCTAGGTGCCCCTGTCTGAGCATGCGGCTGGACCACAGGACCTCCAAAGGTCACTGCCAACCCCAAACATTCTGCGATTCTGGCATTTTTTGCTTAACTGCTGAGTCATTCCAGCTTCAGTCAAATGTCTTTGGCTCTTTGTCTATTTAAAGGGTTTAACTTTGCCTGGTTTGCTAGGATGGGAGGATTGTTCAGGAACAGGTTTCCACAGAGTGTACTGCAGGCACTGCTAAAGAGACCAATTATATCTGTGGCAGCCAGCCCAGAGTGCTGGCTTCACTTTGGAAAGGACACCAAAACCATGTTTTTTCCCTTTGCACTGACCTTTTAACTCCCAACCAAAATCTCATGCCACTGGGCCACAGTGCAGTGAGCAGATCTTTCAGCCTGACCTCTCACATGGATGAGCTTCCCTGTCAGAGGCTGGACACAAGGCCTTGCCCTCTAAATCCATGGGTGAAAGTCTGCATTGCCAGAACTCCATCTGGGAGCCGGGCAATCTCCCTGGGTTCAAGGATGATGCCGATGTGATTTTTTTCTGCACTTAGAGAGGGAGCTGTGCTTATCTGATCTAGTAACTTAAAGTGCAAAGTTGAAGGTGGTTACCAGGGGCCACTCCTTGTCATGCTCACAGAGAGCCAGACGTGCCCTAAGACGTACTTAACACAACGTGCCAACCTTTCATTCCAAGTGCACTGCTCAATAACAAAGGGGGGAAAAAATGGGGAGGGATTAGATGACAATTGAGCAGTTGTTTGTGCAAGTGGAAGAAATAACTTTTCAGGAACAGTGCATGGGTCAGGGCAGAGGACGGTGTGGGCGTTCACTGAGGAGGTCAGACTAAACAGGCAGTGATGCATTTCATACTTATGGCACTCTTGAGAGAAAAAATGAAATTAAACACACACAGGACGTTGAGGAAGAACAAACAACTTATTGTGTGGAAAGCAGAAGTGCCTTGGAAGCGCCAATGTGACTATCTGATTTTTAAATTCATCATTGGTTTGAGAGATGGAAGATCTGTTATAGCATAGACTTGGTTGAGAAACACGTCTTCATAAGGCTCAAAGGTCTCCAAATCACTTTGTTTACTTGTTTCTCCGCCTGTAACCATGTAACACTATGGCTTTTACTAGATAAATGATCATACTGGTTAAAAGTAAGCCGATGGGAATCCAGGGGAAGGGGAAAATTAATTTTAAGGAGAAATTTCACCAATAAGGGTGATGTACAGCTCCAAGCCTCTGACTTTACATCCAGTTGTCCTAGACTGCTAAAATATAAAGGAAGCTTTTTCATGGAACGGTCAGACACAAGGGAGAAGCCCACAGGCCTCTGTGTTCCATGGGGCAATCACAAATTCTAATTCTCTTCAGCCAGGTAGGAACTTGCTATTTCCTGTGTGCCACTGCCTTCCTCCAGCAGCTGTTCCTTCAGGGGCACACAGTGAACAAACTCCTCTGGCTGCACAGGTCCCTTACAGACGCTGCACAGCCTCCTCACACACAGGGAAAGGAGAGGGGCAGAAGCAAAGAGTTCCCCTTCTAAAGTACTCAGGGAACTCAGATGATACAGTAATGCAAAATGTTTTTATATCATCCTAGGACATTTTTGTTTATACTGCTGAGAGCTATTTTATTTGTTCCAGTTTTGCCATAGATGCACAAATTCTGTTAAAGGAGAAAGAATGTTTACTCTCTATGGTGGCTTTTAAAAAAATCAGAAAAGCAAGTAAAATGCATTTCTTAAACAAACATTCCATTTAAAAAAGCACTATATGTTTATAGAAAACAAACATTTAATTAAAAAAAGTTAATAACTAGGTATTCCAGAAGGTTTGAGTCATCCACAGTAATAATTAGGGGATTTGTTCCATACAAAATGCTTTATTTAACCTTCATGCCTCCATTCAGATAATTGTACAAATGCATACATTTAAAGGTTTAAACTCTATTTCGATTCACAGCTCAATTCATAGGAAAGTTGAATACAGAAAAGCAATGCACCAACAAAATATGTCTGAGACACCATTTAAAACAATAACACTTGTTCATTTAAATCTTTGAGAATAGAGTGGAATAATCATCCTCTGACAGAATTTCATTAGGGGACTCCCTTTACATTTATCATAGGGCAAAAATCACCTTTTTACAGTAAGAGGAAGAAAAGCTCTGAGTATATTTACAATACATACACTATACATAAATACAAGAACAACACTTACATAATATTAATAAACTTATAACATAGGCATTGCCTAAACACTACATAGTATATAAATGCAGAGGAAACTATTGGGAAATTAGATCTTCAGAAGTTTAAGTTTTGAAGAAAAGTAATTTTTGTATTTAAAAGCTTTTGAAAAGAAGGCAAAAGAAAGTCTAAAAAACTAATATGTTTGCCTGCTAGCACTGGTATTTTTATTCCTTTTAAATGTAGGAGCTCTATTGACACTACTATCTCTATGGGGTTACCAATAATGGCCCTCCCTTTCACATCTTATCTAGGAAAAAGATTGAGGTGCTGTACATACTAATTCCATTGCTGTGAAGCTTCAGTCCCAAATGAATCGCTTGGTAAACTACGGGATGTTTTTGTATTTTTACACAGGAGGATCAAATGAACACCCATTGATACCCACAACAGTAATGACCTGATTATAAGGAACAATTTGGGGCCAAATACAATCTCATCCTTAGGTTTTCATTCAAATAACACCACGGGGGAATTTGCTTTGTCCATAAGTAACTTGGCCAAGAATTATACTTTTCAGTATTGTCATTTTTTCCTGAACACAGCTGAAAGAACTTTCTGATTTAATGGTATTTTTGACCCCACATGTTGATAGCAGTGTCCAAATCTCTCTTTCCCTTGATGTGTATGAATGCATGTGCCTGTGTATGGGTTGAAGGTCTTAAGGCTGATGGTGCATGACTTAAGCAATTCATTACTATCTCTGTGTATATACCACAAATGTGCAAATGGGAAATACAAGTTTGTAAGGACAGACAGAAGGTCAAGAGAGCATATTGTGTAGGTGTTCAATGAAGAACTTACATTACCAAGGAAGCTATGTATAGGACAATCAGGAAAGAAATAAACCATGCATTTTTAAAGATGGAAATGAGCAGTGAAGAAGTCTGAAACCAGAAATGACAACAACTCTTAATCATGAAAAATATTAGTTCAGCAATGAAGATTTGGCTCTAGTTGTCTTCCCAAAGCTCTTTTATGTCTAGAAAGGCAGGGAGAGGGAGAAAAGTGGTATCTGAACCTATTTGTGTATTTCATGGTTCATGCATATGACAATCCATTAAAGCCATTGCCTGTGGTCCCATATCAGACACTGAATTACTGTTTTTTAAATGCTGAGGTCACAGCACAGAGCAAGGTTTACCAATGTGTGAACCACCTCTTCTTTTGTAACTGAGAGCACCTTGGCTCACTGAAACTTCTGACTCTGAATTGGGAAAGATGTTGAAGTTCATTCATATAGGCAACATATCTCAAGTATTTTTTTTTATTCTTATTTTTGTAATAGCTGAAATTCATATGCCCAGTTTTGTTCCTCTGGAGGACTGAAAAACTCTGTATTGAGTAATGTAAAAGTTACAACAAGGGTAATTATTTCATAATTCAAAGTCAGTGAGCATGAGCTGCTATAAAATAATGCTGGCAAAGCAAAAAAAACCCCAACAAAACCAAACCCAAATAAAACTAAAAAACCCAAAAAAGTAAAACCAAAACAAGACAGACTAAAAAAATAAAAAAAAAAAAAAAACAAAAAAGGAAAAAAAACCAAAAAAACCCCCTTACTCAGAGTTTGTTTTTCAGAATGAAGGGGAAAAAAAACTGTCTCATTTTGGGATGGTGAAGACAAGGTGCCCTTTCCTACTGAAGAACTAACACATACAGGGCTGGAATCGGCCAAACCTTCCAACATGGCAACCTTCTAAAGGTGCCCCCTCGTAATGTTGTTGCTCCAGAACAAAAAACTGAACACTCCTTTCCAAGAAGGGCTCAGGTACTGTGTAAGAAACTAGATTCCTTTGTCCTTCTGACAACACAGTCCCTGGTGCTCTCCTGAAATCCCCAGCATGAGTCGTGTTCTTCTATGTGCTTAATATCTGGAACTAAGCTCGGGACAACAAAAAAGTATATGCATGTTCTGATAGGATTATTTTCATCAGTGGTTAAAATTTAAATTTGTTACTGCAACCTTGTCATGTAATTAACTCGTGTACAACTATCTAATTACTACATGTGTGTCCACATGCACTTTTTTGGGGGGAGGGCAGGGAGGGGCTTGTTTTTGCACCTGCACTTTCATCTGTGTATGAGCCTCAATGAGACTCCAGTGACAATCCACTGATGGCAGTAGAATTCTAGATGAAATGCAGGATTTTTGAAATACCAAATTTTGCCTGGATAAATGACAGGTACAAATTCAGAGGATGGAAAGCAATCTTCCCTGGCAGAGGCATCAGGACAGCCAGTTACATTTTGACTTCCAATAAATTAATTTTTAAAAATAGAAGAAGCATGAGGGCTGGCATTACACTGCTATTTTAAGAATCCATTAGCAGTAGTTAATATTTACAAAAAAATCGAGAAAAAATAAGAGTACAGGAGTCACAGCTGGCCATTTTCTGGTAAGATCAATTAGTCTACTGATGCAAATGTTTAGGCCGCTCAATATAAAAATCTACACACTTCATTTTAGGAATACTGACTTCTTGTTTTCTATTCAAATAATCTATAGACTGACAGTCCCCAATTTTTCACTCATTTGTCCCCGAAAGAAAGAGAAGTGATATATTTTGTCCACTCATGAAGTCAACCAAGATGATATTAAATACTATGAGCATCACATGATGAAGAGAAAGGAGACATAAGGTGAACTCTTGTGTTTCCGGAGTTCAGTGAAGAGGATTTTTCAAGAGAATCCCTGTTCTACCATATTCCCTAAAAAAAAGCTCCATTGGGCTTATTGCTTGTTTTGGATTACTTCACTAGAGAATACCCTGGATACATGGGCATATCCAACATAAATTGGGAAGAAATCCCCTAAAACACTGCTTTGACAATGACCTCCAATCACACCTACTGAGAATTGGTACAGCTACAAGTCATTTGTAAACTAAGATTTATTTTCTTCTTACAAATATATGACAGATGTTACCTGATAAAATAACTAAAACCTCTAACACAGTATCTCAACATGTGAACATACAAATGGCACTTTGTGTTTGTTTCTGTGCTGCATTATTGTTCTCCAAGTAAAATTTCATTTTCACCTTATTGTTAACAGAATTCCATTAAGTTATTGCTGTGTAAAAGTATAGGAACATCCCATCAGTTCTAGTTACAGGCACTTTCAGTTTCTGTTTCACCTTTAAAATAGATTTCAGGCTATCTCACTGAAGTGTATGTGTATTTTAAATGTCAGAACTGTCCTGCTACAATGGATATTCTTGACATGTTACTGCATCTAGAAGACTAAACTCCCCTGGAATCAGCAAAAAGCAGCTGCCTATTTCAGCTCTGCAACCTTTAATCAGGATGCAATGTAGTTGGGGAAATACAACAAGAAATAAAATCATATGAGTGTTTGCCATTCCCGTATCTGCAGTTCATTGTAAAATGCCAGAAGGAAAAAAGAAATCACAAACCGCCAAATTATTCATATGGTTTTCATTTTGTTTAAGTGTTTTCTTCCTTTATTCAGTCAAAGACATAGAGCATTGACTTTTGTGACACTGAAGGACTCAGTATAACTTTGCTATATCACACACCATCTGCAAAACAGCAAAGAAGTGGCCACTCCATTTTGCAGAGAAAACACGCTCTGATAAAACAGAACAATTTACTTCTTGTGTTTTGTGTTTAAGCTTTGCAAGGCATTATCCTAACAGTCTTCCCAATGAAAACTGAAGGTAAGGATTGTTTAAAAATGTATTTCATTTAAGCTATTTAACACCCCACGTAAAACTATGAGTTGGAAAATACTTCTCCATTATCATGAATATTACAGGATATTTTAACTGTTGCAAGTATAGAAAAATACTTTCAAGTTACTTTGATTCGTAGAGATGCAGTATCCTTACAGTTACATTTTTATGCCAAAACCTGATTTATTGTGGAGAATTTAAACCTTTTCAATGTTCCAGTGGGCATGAACTTCATAAGCATACATTACATAGCAACTGCTACACTACAGCAAAACTGTGAAAATACAACAATTTCTTTGTGCAATTCTCCAGTCACGTATCACAGGCAAAGGCATAACACAATAACATGAGCTGGTTTCTTAAGGTAATATTTTCCATAACAGTGTTTACTTTAAATTCTTCCTTTTCTGGTTTTTTGTGTTTTTTTTTTTTTTAGGTTTTTTTTTCCCTAAAATTTAATTTTAAGTAAACTTGTTTATTACCTGCACATGGGTAGAGACACTTGGAAGTGCTGGGGTTCACATGCATGAGTGTAAGGATGAGCATGTGGGAGTAGCATGGATTTACTGAACGATCTTAAGACTTGATTGCTGTGGAAGATGTAGTTTCATACAGTGACCTTTCCAAACCCAAATTCAAACTAAAAAGTAAGTGAGATATTATTAGCCACACTTACTCTGATTTTGAGATACCCACCTTCAATAAAGGAGAAAGAGATTTTTTTGCATTAAACAGCATTTATTATCAGAAGATAAATTTATAAATGGCAACTAGAATACATTTTCAATGTGGCTAATGGAAAACGAGACTTATGATCACTGTTATTCTCATTATTAAAGGGGAGAAAGACTGTCCAGCTATTTGTCCATGCTCTGTACTGCAAGTTTATCCAAATGTCAACGTCACTGATGTAATTTTCAACACTGTTAATTTTGTTATACATTACTCCAGCAAATAATCATATATACAAGTCAGTCTAAAACAATTTAATTAATTATGTAAGCATGAGAGAGAATAAGGAATACTGCATCTTCATCCCCAAGTAAAAAACTGCTGTTGCAATGAGCCAATTTTACAGTGCTGAATATAAGGGGCGCTCAAAAAATAGTGACACAATTAAAAATTTTAAAAGTTCTGTATCAAAGCCTTTTCCTCATTACATTTTCCTAAAATGCTGGCTCCTGAGGTTTCCTGACAAATCCATTTAGAACTTTTGAAAATACGTGAAATCTGACAATTCATGGCATAATTTCCTTTGCAAGCTGTAACGTGTAATGTAATATCATGGCATGGTGGACTGAAATCTCTGTCTTTCTGAAAGAATGGGACACTGTATATTTGTGTATCCTCACTGTTCAGTTAAGATGGACTTACTGGATTGTGTCAGGATGAGCTGGTATTTCTGCATGCTACACATGATGTAAGCCTTTGCCACAGCCATGAAATGTCAGAGACCTGTGCTGGGGTACCAGGATTTTTGAGGAAACTACCCTGGAGCAATTGCCCATGGTCTTTGCATGAGCACAGTAACTTGGCAGGTCTGAACCACAGCCAGTAAAGGCAAAGACACACCAAGGATCTGGGGGACGCCAGCTCCACATTCAAACACCCCCATTCTACTGAGTAAGTTCTCTTAAAATACTTCTGAAGGGGACAAAAACCAGAAAACAATCCCACAGAGTAACTGGGATCAAAGCCTGCAGGTGCTGGTATAAATGAGAACCTCATCAAGAACCATACTGTGTACTTGAAACCCAGTGGTGGACTACTGCTGGTTGTGCAAGTCATCTACAGGTGACAGCAGCATGAGAAGCCCTTGCACATGTCCTGGAGGTTGAGGACATACTTCCTGCCTGTGAAATAAGAAAATGTAGCACACGCTCCTTTACCTTTTGGCTTCATTCTCCTACCATTGCCACACTCTGTGCCTGCGTCCCTTGGCATTAGTGCTGTTTTAACCCTCTGTCACTTTGGGGTTCTTTCAATAAAACCAGACCCTCTTTCTGTTGCAGTGTTTCCAATGCATAAAGTAACAGGCAAACAGCTGAAAAATCAGGGATTCACACAGACCAACCTCAGCTTTGGGAGACGAGCCTCTCCAGGGTCTGTCAAGGCCTCTCCATTTCTCTTGTTGTTTCTCTCTCTTCATTGACTACAGGGGAAGCCTAAAGAGGAACACTGATCTCTTGCAGTTGCATCCTGCCTTTGAGAGTAACATCACATCCTCCTGTATGTTAACAGAATGCCCAGCAAGAGTTTCTGCTCAAGCAAACATAATTTTCTATGAGAGAAACAAAAATCACAGATCCTGAAAGGAATTCTGTATGCTATTGGTTCTTCAACTGAATTACTGCTATTCAAATAATTAGCTGGTAAAATATTCTTGGGCAGGAAAAAAAAATTTATCAATGGAGTTCAACCTGACCTGACTTCTTTCCCTAAATGCTAGCAATGATAGATGCATTTAAGGGGATGATATTGAAGTACACAAAAACCAGATCTCAGACATAATCCATGAAGCACCTCACACACAATAGTTTGACAACCAGTTTTTTAAATCAACAGTAGTAATGCTGCTGGTAAAGACACAGTTCTGCTGCCCTGCAATGCCTCATGGTCTATCCAGAAACCCTGCTCTGTCCCTGATTTGGAGATGGGTCCTAGAATGTCATTGGTGGAAATACATCACCAACATGGTCAATGGGAATTCATAGAGACATTTTTCCCACAAAAAGCTGAGAATAATTTGTGTTGAGTTTCTCTGCTGACCACTCGGCAGTGGGAAGCCCGACCTTTAACAGTAGTAAGTTCTTTCAGGGAGCTGATAAACTACCCATACTGAGGAATATTAAGTATATTTAAAAACAATCAAACTCCGGGGTCTTGTGAATGCTATTATAAGCTATTATCCCAGTGATATTAATCCTCAATTAACTGTAATTGCTTTTGTATCTGTATGGGTACTGTGTGTTGTTTTTTCTTAAAGATTACCTTGATTTCAGAATTCCCCCAACATTACTACATTTACTTCAGAAATCTGATATTAACTGAGATAGTCAAACATTTAAAAACAAACAAGTGGCATCACAAATTTAATCTGTGCAATTCCTGGAACAAAATATTCATAATTAAATGCATTGCAAAAGACCTTTATGTTTACATCTTTCATCTCTAAGCTATGAAAATCTCAACACTTGGAAAATATTGCCAAGCCTCCCCTTTGTCAAATTTAGCTGAATAGGCAGATCCTTGTGAGGAAAGAAAACAGAAAAACACTATTCTGTTTGCATGAATAACTGATGACTAAGAGTTTCTCTCTTTCCTACATAATTCAATTAATACAAATTGGTTTGCAATTATAGGGCTGCATGGGAATGATCAAGAATTTTCTTTTATTTAATCTGAAAAGGCTTGGATTGAAAATCCCAGCAGAGGAAGCCACTGGTACCCATGCAGAGGGCCATTTATATCCTACTACACAGCTGGCAAAATCTTGTTATTTCCTAACTCCCAGGGAGAAATATAATGTCTTGCAGAGCACCACTGCAGAAATATTTCTCTGTCCTACTTACAGTTCATCTACTACCTCCTCAACAACTCTTTCCTTTATCTATCCTGCTTTTCAGACACAAGTATGATGTTAAAGGAAATAAAAGTACTTAATTGTGGCACCTAGCAGGTCAGTGAAACCAGCAAAAAGATTAACTTAAATGCTTAAATCTTATATGCTCTTTCTGCATACCCCTCACTTCTGTTGTGTGGAGTAAATTATTGTCTCAAGAGCCGTTTTATTCATTATTGCTTTTTTCTCTGCAAGAGATGCAGCCGTTTCTTCTCTGTTTTGTTTTGATGATACATTCAATTCCATTTCACGAATGGCTATACCACTAACCTTGGTACCAGCAAGTACAAGAACTGACTACTTCCTTGGGTTCAAATAATGGCTGTGGGGAAGAGGATACCTGCATGAAAGAAAACGGCACATTGAGAATAGGGTAGAAGTTTTTAGGTGGGCTCCTTCTACACAAATCAGAAAACAGATCTAAGTAAGTCCATGATAAAATACAGATACTTAATATGATATTTCAGCAGAGATGCTGCTGCCCTTTGCTTATTTTACAGACTTCAACAACAACAATAATGAAAGAAAAGAAGGGGAAAAAAAGACAAAAGAAAAAGGTTAAATGGCTGGTGTCCTCTAGAGCATAATGACAAATTGTGGTATGATATTAAAATGCCACCATCATTATTGCAAAAGTCTGATCAAGCAACCCTCCAGCTCTGGCAGTGGGACCTCTCCAGCAGAATCTTCTTGCCTACTCACACGCAGCTTGTCTGTAGCACAGCTCCGATGCAGTGCTGACACCGGCCAGATGGTATTGGAAACAAGGGGAAAAGATGGCATAATACAGATCTAGCGGTCTTGCTCTCATCATCATCATCTTTATCATCATCATCATCATCATCATCAGTTCGTGGTATCTATCCTCCAATCAGCAGTGATTTTTTTTCAGGAACAAAATGTCTGGCAGCTGAGAAAACATACAAGCTATAAACATTTTTTGTCAAAGGATGCAGCATGTAAAATAATGCCCATTCCTGTAGCATCTCGGCTGCTATTTCCCAGGTGATTGTGATGACACTTTCAGGGGGTAGCCATGCTGAGGGGCAGACAGGGTTAACTTCAGATGGCGAGGAGAAGAGTGGCACTTCTTTTCCTGCTTTTTAAAAATTTCTGTTATTATTTTTTGTTACAGACATCAGGGAAAGCCCTGCCTGTTAACACTGTAGAGGGGGATTCAGCCCTGCTGAATTCACTGTGGGTAGTTAAGAGACCCAGCTCTTAAACTCGGCTGGAACAGGTAGCGTTTCTCAAACCAGCATGTGCCTGCGGCGGTGGAGCGCCAAGTGATCCGAGCGGGAGAAGCTGCGGTCACAGTCTGCACACTTGAATGGCTTCACTCCCGTGTGCTTGCGGTAATGCCTCGTCAGTTCATCGGATCGAGCAAACTTCCAGGTGCAGCCTTCCCAGGTGCATTTGTAGGGTTTTTCTCCTGGGAGAAACAAAAGAAAGAGGGGAAGGGGGAAAAACAGGTTGTGACTTTCCCCTTGTTGCTATTAATCCCTACAATCCCCTCAGCATGCTTCCCATGAACACACACTGCCTAGTGGTTGCTTTAGGCCAAATTACACAATTATGAGGTACCAGGATCTGCTGAATATAAGGAAAAGAGCCTTGAGATTTATCATTCCTGTGGCATTCACATGACTAAGAAAATCAACAGGATTAAGGCAATAATATAGATCCTACCTTGCAGGGGTGATACGAGGATTAACACCAGGACACAGGGCTATTGTAATTATTCTCATGATTACCATACAAGTTTGTAACCCTCATCTTTTCAGGCTACACTTTCTCCCCAGATGACCAGATTACCTGATATTTCTGCAATTTGCCGTGGGCTGACACGGACTTCTCACTATTCTACTATGTTTATGAAGGTTTCTGATTATTTGTGCAAATAGAACTCCAAGACATTTCTTAGTAAGCTGGTAAAAATCAACTACAATTTCCCAATGCAACATAAAAATTCTATCTGCAAAACCTCCCCTTTATTTACTGCACTTACTTTCAGTAAAATTAATTTTGCATAAGATGGTACTAGGAATGGTGTACAATTTTTAAATGTACTTAGCCATGGGACTTGCACAACACTGCTCATAAATACCCATTTACTTTAGTGAGCTCAGACTTGGGCTAATGCAGATTTTTGGAAAATCTCACTATCTTGCTTTATATTTAAGGGTAAGAATGACGTTGTATCATGTCAGAAGAGAAGATTAATACAGCCAAACTGGATTTTGTGTTTGCATAAAGCAATCTTTTTAAAATCCCAGTTTTGCCATGTATTAGGCTAGACTTTGTGACTTCCATCACTCACCTTCAGTGTCTATAGAAATGCTCTTGGCAGTTACCTTGACCCACAGTTCAGCATAAACCAAAACTGAGGAAAGGAAACTGTGTGAGGTCTGTATTTATCTTCCTTTTGTTGCGTCTAAAATTTTACTTCCCCTTCTGAAACCAGCTAATCAAAACATGGACAACAAAAGGGCATCTCTGCAACAACTGTTTCCTTTGTTAGGCACAATCATTCTTCAGTTATTTATTATCTCTTATGAATCATGAGCAGCTTGCAAGAAACTATTTCAATTATATGAACCAGTGACGCAACACTTGCTTTCTCATAGGCAGAACCTCCCTCCTTGCCTCTCTTCAGAAGTCAATAAATGCTCTGCGGAGAGCCCTTGGTTTCAAAAGAAAATGCTCAAGTAAGAATATCATCACAAAGTTCAAACAGCCCCAAAAAATCCAGCTGAAATGGCCTCTGTAAGGAAATTGAGTGCTGTACAGACATCAGCACGACATGTCAGCGAGGTTGTCAGCAACATTTGAGCTCCTTGTGTTGGTACCTTCTGTGCACCATCTGGGCTGCGCTGCCGTTTTGATGTCAGACGGGGGTGGGAAACAGTTGCTGTGTGGAGAGCCCAGCAATCAGGGCTCTGACCACAACCTGTACTTGCACCAGCAGCAACTCACCCTAGATAATTTTGTACTCCCCAACCAAGCACAGAGCACCAAATAGTGCTCATTGTCACCGGTGGCCACAGTGTTGGGCATCTCAAATCTAGCAGCTGCTGTGAGCTGGACAGGCAGCACAAGCTACATGGCAGATGGTGGGATGCACACTCTTGCCAATGACACAGTGCGACAAAATGTGCTCAAATTCGCCACCAAACTGTCTTACATAGATACTCTTGCCACAAACAGTTGGTGCAGAGCACTGTACAAATATAGCAGTATCCCCACCCAACTTGGCAGGTTGATTCCAACGCACTTGTCACACCAGATCAACGTTTTCCAAGTGCAGCCCTTGTCCTGCCCATCCCTCAACACACTTTTAAACTCTTTTGTTCACCAGATACTACCTTGGTTGGTTTCTTTGACCACAGACACTTTTAGCCAACAGGTATGTCTTAGGGTCTGGATTCTTTCTTAAAAGCATCTGAAATTTTAAACATCTTCAGGGATGGAGATTCAACTACTTCACTGGACAACCAGGGTGAGAATTCTTTCCTAATATCCAATCTAAACTTACCTTGGTGCAACCTTGGTGTAACTGGAGGCCATTTCCTTTTGTCCTATTGCTTATTATCTGGGAGAAGAGACTGACCCCCATCTTGCAAAAACTTCCTTTCAGGTATTTGTAGAAAGCAAAAAGGTTCCCCCCGACCCTCTTTTTCTCCAGGCTGAAGAACCCCACTTCTCCCAGCCATTCCTCCTAAGACTTCTACTCCAGACCCCCACCAGCTCCACTGCCCTTCTCTGGACATACTCCAGCAGCTCAATATCCTTCTTTTAGTGAGAAGGACAAAATTCAACACAGGATTCAAGGTGTGGCCTCACCAGTGCCAAGTGCAGGGGCACAGTCACTGCCCTGGCCCTGCTGGCCACACTGCTGACACTGGCCAGGATGCCACTGGCCTTCTTGGCCACCTGGGCACTCTGCTGACTCATGTTCAGTTGCTGTTGACCAGCACCCTCAGGTCCTTTTCTGCTTTTCCAGCCTCTCTTCCCCCAGCCTGTAGCACTGTATGGGGTTTGTTGTGACCCAAATGCAGGATCCAGAACTTGGCCTTGCTGGCTCTCACACAACTGGCCTTGGCTCATAAATCCAGCCTGTCCAGACTCCTCTGCAGAGCCTTCCTACCCTCCAGTAGATCAACACTCGCCAACTTGGCGTCATCTGCAAACTTACTAAGGGTGCACTCGATCCCCTGGACTCGATAGTCCAGATCACTAATAATGATATTAAAGATATCCATTAAATCCTTCCCCTTGGTACACAGAATTCTAGATCTTCCTTCCCTCAGCAGAAAACAGGGTACCCAGTGCAGAAAGGGACGCTTTACAGGAGAAATACCAGAAACGTTTTTTTTTTAGTTCATCATTAAAACAGTATTATTTCAGGTAAGGAATGAAATCAGCTGAGGGAAGGATGTGAGTGCAGATCACTCAGCTGGAGTTCCCACGTGTCGCTTCCAGCGTCCCTTCTCAGTGAGTCTTGTCTACCCAGCCCTCAAGGAGCTATGTGAAATAGACAGGACTGACGACATTCCTTGCAAGGTATTTACTCCACTGAAGGAGAATCACACTTACAAACTAAACCGAAGAGTACTTCTCATTGTTTTCAATTAAATATATACATTCAGTGAAAGAAAGAAAAAAACAGCCAAAATAGCATTAATATGAAGCTATTCACTCATACGCATCTTAAAAAGGCCACTGTAAAGACAACTGTGAAGGATATCATTAAGGTTAATCAACATTTATGCAAGTCTAATTTTTAGGAAAAGAATAGTACTACTGCTTTTCTCTTAAACAGCTACATTACCTGCTACATTTCTGCTCAAGGGCTAGAAAAAAATTTCCTTCATATACTAACTCTTAAATTTTTGTTTGGTGTCATCCCCTATGTGAAGACTAACCACTGAGTTTGTCAAAACCAGAAGATCCAGGAGTTCAAATGATGGAGAAAGGATGAGCAGGACCAGAATTGCTACAAGCTGAGAAGCTGGTGTCAGCTATTCCACACCAGCTTTGTGTGACAAGAGATTGAGCACTCCTGGCAGAAATCCTCAGTGCGACCAACAGAGATGAGCTGGGCCTAAGCAGGGCAACCCAGAGAGCAGTGCATGAGGAGGTGGACAAAACTGGAAGAACTTAACTGCAGTGCATATATATCTTTGTTTGTCTGTCTATCTATCTATCTATCTATCTATCTATCTGCATTTCAAGACTGGATTACAGTGGAGTCGAAGTCAAACACTCAACCATTCTGACTCAGACACTTCTGTCTCTGTGTGAGCACTTGACTTTAAGTATTTAAGAAACTCTTGGGCTTAAAGTATGGGCATGTTTTGACTCCTCATGCACCCAGACACTCAAATTCTCTTTCAGCTTTCAGGAGCAAATGCAGGCTGTGTGAGTTTTGCCTGGGGTGATGGAAACACAGGAATGAAGAACTCAAAACAGTAGACAGTTTTGGGAAACTAGAAGCAAGAAGAGCTGCAGAAAGAGACTAAAAACATGTGGCAATTAGGAGGAGGAGAAAAGGAAAACCAGAAGAAGATAAAATCCTGTTAGCTCAATATTCTCAATCTGTGAAGTTTTAAAGAACCTATCAATTTAAAAATAGATGCCTGAAGCTGCGAACACTTTCTGACCCTCTACTTTTCCATGTGACTTTGAGAGCTCTTTTGTTTACTCCTGAAACCTGACAAAAATATCCTGAAACAGAGAAATTCCGATATTATTCTGCAGCTTTGTCCTGCAATACATGGATAGTGAACAGTACACCACAACAGCTATTTACATAGATCAAGCAGGACACTGGAGCATGAAAAAGTATTTCTAGACAGTACTTTGAAGAAAATTAGTATTTTCTACTATTTGGGGGAGGTAATTACGAAGTTTTGAAGGGATGAGTCAACACTCCAAATTGGAATAGTAATTTTTCAGTTTTCTATTAACACAACATCTATTTCTAAAGTTGTCCAAAACCACGCCTTTTGTAGTCCAGAGTGACAAACCAAATTAGTTTAATTACTTTTACCATATTATTTTTTGTGACCTACCATGACTCCTCTCACTTAGGCACTTAAAAACATGGTTACGACTGCTGCTCATTAAATCCTCGAAAACTCTTCAAATATTGAATTAATAATGCTGAATAATGACCACTGTTCAGCCACTTCAAAAATTTTCACCCTTCACACAGCCCCACATCTGTCTTCCCATATCTTTATTCATGTACCCTGACATCTGGAAGACCATTCACCCAGGGAAATAAATCTCTTGAACTTTTACTTTATAACCTGATGACATTCATGTATTCCTTATTAGAAAAACTCTGTGTAGTTACCAGCCCAAGACATGCCACGTAACAGATGAAGGGAGCAGGGTCTGTTCTGTGCCATGCAGAATTTCCCACGTGGGATGTTCCTCTGCCCATCAACTAGCTGGTATCAACAGTATTTGATGGCAGACCAGATGTTTCAAAGACAGACACCACAAAACCACCATGTAAATAGTTATGGGTTATTCTGCCAGCAGGGAAACTATTCTGGAACTCCAAGAAACAGAGATGGGCTTATATTCATTCCTTAGGTGAGGAACCTTATTTACTGCAAGTGCAGATGCCCCATATACTCCCTGCGCACTTGCAGTTCTTTTCATTTGTGTATTATTTAGCTTCCATTTATCCAGCAGTTTAGCAGGCTCCTGGCAACCATGAGGTAACACTGTCTACTACCAGGACAGAAAACACCCCAGTGCTCAAGCTGTAAACAAATCTCTTCCTCTGGCATCAACTCCCCTCTCTTTCTGGTATTACAGAAAAGTGCCATGTGCCTTCTTATTTACATCCTCTTCAGACATCCCTATCTATCAATTTTTTCTGCACATGGAATTGTCACCATGGCTCTTGAGTTATTATGTCACTTCTCTGCAGCTCTTTCCTGCAGTGGCATACAACGTTTTGAAACATTGCTAACACTTTTATTCCAAATAAGAGACAACGAGGAAATAAACATAGGGGACTATTCAGGAGTAAAGGTTTAGCAATCTAGTCAGATTTTTTTCTATGCTTAAAGCTTTCATCACCCTATGGAAGACAAAGTTAGAAAGCACATGGAAACAAAACCTGATGTATAGGTTTGTGTAGTAATTCCAGACAGGGAGGATGGGGGCATAGAGGAGATGACACCGCTTATTCCATTCATGAAATACAATGGGTTTTAGGGAAATTTGCACAGTTTAATAGGTGGAACATGCCCAATTCTGCTATATGCATCTTTATGCCCTAAGTTTCTACTGTCATTTTGGAGAAGTATTTCCCCCATAAGAAAAACAGAGTGAGGTTATAAGGATTTAGCCCAAAACAAATTGGAAGAAAATAAGTAAGCCAGCAAACATGCCTCTGTCTATGTCTGATATGCTACATTTTCTAGCCAGAGTGAACAGATCTGCAGTTTTGCAGGGTTGAGGACATCTCCTGTTGATTCCTAGCTTGTTTTCTGCAACAGGATGTTATGCAATGTAATATGTAATGTGTAGTAGTTATGTCAGCTGTTTTCAGCTCCCATGTAAACACCAGAACTGTTCTGAAGCATACGAGACAGTTCTACTGTACCCATACTGACAGGACTCTAGGAGAAGAAATCATACACTGAAAACCACAAACGGCTAATTAGATTTTGCATTTCTACTAAACATAAGAAATTTCAGTCAGAAAAGAATCTTTTAACAGCAGAAACACCATCTGATAATGAACATCCTCAGGCACTCCCAGAGGAAGAGGGTAGCTTAGCTTTCAGACATGGGGAAAGGGAAAAATGACAATTCTTACATTTTATGTGATATTTTTATTAGTATAATTTTTAATGAAAAAATAGAGCACTTATCAAGCACTTTACAACTTTGAAGTGCATTATAAAGCTTTCTTGAAAATGTTAGCCCTCATAAAAGTCTCTCTTCACAGTAGTACTGTGTAACAAATATCAAGTCTATTCTGCAGGTAGGAAAACCAAACCAGTGAGCATCAGCCTTCCCAAAACTGCCAAGAGTGAACAGCAAAGCTATGACTTACACATTAGGAACACCTTACTTTCTGTAATGAAACAGCTAGATCTTAGCTTAAACCCTTTAAAACTTTGAAATGTTTTCAATCATTTTGACACAAAAATCTAATTCAATTATTTACTTAACGCAGTTACTAATTCTCTCTCTGGTGAATGTATGCAATTTGACTTTTATGTTTCAGAATTGTCAAAATATGCAAATAAAAAATAAAATATCTTTCCGGGAAGAGATTAGTTTCGTATCAGTTGAGCAAGTCTGGCAAAACAATTTCTACTAGCAGAACAGGAACATTCTGTGCTGCCTGGGACACGTCTTGAAGTTCAGGTTTTTATTTCTTGTTCTCGGGCTGACTTAGGCAAAGCACAGGGACATGGTTTCTTCATGTGGAAACCAGGAACAAAACAATTTCTTCAGTTCAAATATACAGTGACAACCTTCACTCTAGAAGAAGAGACAGAACTTCATTACACTCTGGCAGCCCTTGAACTCATTATTTACAAACTCCACGTGTGATAATTCAGGTGGGAGTCCCTTTCTCACATCAAAACACACAAACATGTATTCATTTCACTGCACTGATGAGCTCTGGTCCTGTTTGCCGTGCTGGCCCTTCTTCTCACTCACTCTGCAAGACCAGTACTACTTCAGCAACTCTACTACTTTCCTTCTACTACTGTTGTCCCACGTGCCACTCTAGGTATACAGATGCCCCAGCCTGATGCTATTTAAATTCAAATCCCAGCAAAAAAGCCTTTGGGACTAAAATCACAAAATTCAATTAGCTATAATTTAAGAAGACAAACCCATTATATCAGTCTCTGGTCTCTTCTGTAACCACAAGCACAGAAAAGAAAGAAAGATGGGGAATCCTAGCAAATTCCACATTTTCTCTTTTTGGGGCTTCTGCAGAGACTTTGCCCCAGAACAGAATGGGCCCTACCAAGTACTACATGACATATGAATGAATTAATGCTCAGGGACAAGGATTAGTTAAGTACATTGCCAAGGCCACTGCTGATGCAGTATAAAAATTTTTAACTCCTGTAAAAACAGAAAAAGTGAAACATTTGGAAATGTAAAAGGCACCTCTTCCTGTGCACCTGAATCCAGGAGCCAGACCAAATCCCAACAGTTCATGAAAAATATAATTTTATTAATCTTCCTGAAATTTGCTTCCTATACGACATGGTGTGTATATGTAAGTTTTTAAGTATATGTTAAGTGCATATATATACACTTAACATATAGATATACCTGTAGTGGAAGATGACATGAGATTTTCTTTTTCACAACTGCCAGAGCAAATATATGAGGCTACTGAATTTCCAGTGCTGTGGGAAAAGATTGATGTTTTACTTCTTATAGCAGCCTTCACTCACTATAGTGTTTGGGAAAGGTGATGCAACAGATCCATACTTCCACTAGCAGCCAAGTGCATGGAGGGTGCCAGCAGACCAGCACATTTACTCTCCTCAGCTGGGGTGCTTCAGGCTTGGGCATCAGTCTGGCCTTCCCCAAAGAAAATAGCTTTCCTTCACTGTGGTCTACAAGTGCAAGGAGACACCAAACAAGTCACACTTCCCTACCCTGCTGCCTTCAATGCTGGTACTGTCACTCCTCCTGGCACTGCTCCACCACGTTCATCAAGAGAAATACTCATGTTTCTCAGTATGAAACTTAGACCTTAATTTTGATTTTTTTGAAAAAAAAAAATAAACCAAAAGAAACCCAAACAAACAATAAAAACCTTCCAAAGAAATAATAATTAAAAACCTAACAAACAAAAAACCTCTAAAAGGCTCCAAGGGATGAGCTTTGTCTTACACAGTTTTGCACAACTGATTATTTGGTGTTTGCACTGTGCTAGAAGTCAGGCTCAAGTACAGGATGGGCACTGGTGTGCTGAGCTGTGTATAGAAACAGAGCATTAAATAACTCACTTCCCATTTAAGAGAGCTGGAAATGGAATTAAACTTTCCAAAAGAAGATACCAATTTTTATCACAATGAAAATCAGATTATATATCTATATAATACTAAAGAAAAATATTAACTGACAAAAATATGCATGACAAGGGACAAGGGGATGTGATCAAAATACCACTATTTCATATCCTACGTGGAGAAAACACTGAAGTGCAGAAGATAACTCCTCATCCTACACAGGTTTCATCAGATCTTTTTACTTTCCCATGAAACAAGAAGTTTTTGTAGAATTTACCCACATTTCTAACTGCTTATTTTCAAAAAAGTTAAGAGTGAAAACACTAATTTTCAGGATCTACCTCTTGTTTGCTTTTATGCACAAAAATTAAAAGGGAGCAGGAAAGAAGAGAACCTGAATAAGACATTTTTGAAAAAGCTTTTATGATGCTTACTTGCAGTTTCGAGCATGGTGCACTCTCAGACTGTGTTTCCAATTGAAGGCTGCCCTGACAAGGACAGGATGGGCACAAGCAACTTCAGACATACTTCCCAAAAGCCATGGGGTATCATCAGCAACAAATCATTGTTCCCTCTGCTGGGGACTGAGTGGGCTGCAAGAGTTGGAAACCCTGTACTGTGTATTTATTCCTCCAGGTCTGGGTGCAACATCTGGGAAAGTGTTTTGGAAGTAGTGGGAGTAAAGACATCTTTCTTGCCTTCATGGCACTTCAGGGCTACACATGGTAGACCACAATCATGCCAGAGACCTTAGATGAACTGCAGCTCTTTGGAGGTAAAGCATTAAGTACTAAGTGGTTGGCTTAGAGAAAATCTTATTCTGCATAATGAAATTATCATTATTCCCTCGTGCCACACACAGACAAAACACATATGCACCCCATATTTACAAAGTCAAGGGGCACTGTTGAAAATATTTTTCATAACCTTGAGACTGAAAGTAATCACAGACACAATTAGACTTGCTTTCCCATCAAAGTGCCTCGGAATAACCACACAGGCACTCTTCCATATCGGCACAGCATCAGACCTACAATGCAGAGGAATGACTCCCTGTGTGTAAGGTGAATTCAGAGCTTGCAAAATGTGCCAAAAATGAAATCATTTAAATTTCCACAGAGCAGCTATTGGAAGAGAACTGGATGTACAAGCTCCTTCTGGTATGGACACCTGCCTGTAACTAGCTGGACTCAGACAACTATCTCACTACATCCAAATGTTCCCACTTCTGCATCACCTTTCTAGGCTGTGGTGGCTTTGGTGAACCTGCCCTTACACACCTGTACATACTGCACCGGGAGACATCTGCTCTTAAATATATTTCTGTTCTGAAGTGTGAAGCCAGCCACATCAATGGGAGTATGCTAAGGTTTCATTTATTAAATAATCTGTTTATCTTCTAAAGAGAACCTGCATGAAGAAAGAGTAAAAAGACTAGAAAGAAAAACTTCTGTGAAATACACTTATTTTCACATTGGAAAACTCTACTGTTTATTGAAACTGGCAGTAAATTTTAAACACCAAAAGCAAGTATTTCTTAATAAAAGCATCACCCAACACAAACAGAACCTCCTATTTTACTTAAAGCAAATTAATTTTTAAATTGGCTTTGTTTATTTAAATTCCTTGTTTCTGAAACAACATATGAACCTGCTGTTGGAAGATTTTCACCTGACAGATTTTCACAGTACAGGAAAAGCTCAGGGACAAGGAGAACATAGGACATAAGAAAGAAATGCTGGGGTTTTGAAGAGTCAGTCTGGTGGGTAGGTGACAAAGAGGTGTTAGAGACCAAAAATCTACACAGTTCAATTAAAAGCCAGACAGATTATTTTAAAAAATGTTGCCTCTTCCCAATATTTGTCTAAAGAAGGGATTACAAATCTGTAAATATCTCTCTGGAACTTATAGTTAGCAAAAGGCATTAAACAGACCTTAAGAAAACAACAGGTAATGAATGGAGTTTTAAAACCTACAGAACAAAAATAGCTTTTTGGTGCCTCTGACTTTTTAGGTCCACTCTGAAAGCGCTCAAAGGAAAATGTGAACAAAGACTAATGACAGGGGCCCTTTCATATTAAAATAATATATGGAGCAACAGTGAGTGAGAGGAATGCAATGTTTGAAAAAGCACAGACTAAATAAAACACCCATATACTCACTAGTCCTCTCTCTTCAAGGGTGGTGTCTCAATCCAGCTACAAAGGAACACCTTGGGGAGGGAACACTGTCATTTTCTCATGTACAAATCTGTACTTCTGAGATGTTTACTGTCTCCATGTAAAACTGCTGAAGACCCCTTGACACTGACGAATAGGCTTCATTACGTCTGTGGCAAAGGTATTCGCTCTCATCTCTCAGGAATGATATAGGCGTTGATCAAGGACAAAGCACCAAACACTAAAAAAATTCATTTGGCCTGGGGGCTATATTCAGCCTGGCTCTGTAAGAGCCTGACAGAGCAGCCCCTCTACTGCAGCACCAGCACTGAGACGGGTGATTCAAACTCAGTGCCAACTGGGGCTCACGGACAAAGAGCAGCAGTTGCAGCCCAGTATCTTTTTTGTCCCACAGAAGTGCTCTGGTTACAGACCTTGGCCTCCTCTACTCCTCTGAGACAAGAGCAAAGCCATGCCTGTGGATATATGGTGCCTACACCCATGGATTAAATCCATTCCCATTTCATGCCACCTGGAAAGTCCCAGGTTTTGCAGCTGTTGACCCCAGCAAGCCACACTGTCATGTTCTTCCAGAAAATTTTAATTAACAACTGAAATAAGGTTGAACAGAAATACAGAATGCAGATTACTTCTACAGTAAAGGAAAATCCTGTGGAGGTGAGAGACAGGGAACAAGTCTCTTGTGTTTCAGACACTAAAATTACATCCTGCATAACCTCACAGCAGGTCTTCTTTCTTTGTTGACTTCTTCAGGATGATTCACACCATGTTTTAAACTCCTTAGGCTTCTCCATGTGGTAAGGGGGTAGCCATGACAAACTAGAACTGGAACCACGAGCAACTTAAGATGTTCAGATGTTCATACAGTGGAAAGAACCAGTATTATTCAGCCTGTAGGACTCAGCTGTCCTACTGGAAGTGTTAATGGCAACCTTAGCACTGCCTAAAAGGACTGAAATAGCCACTACAGATCATAAAATAGCATTCTGACGTGTATCCCTCTCCATCTTCAAAGTAAAAGCAGCAAAGTGAAGAAGATGAGTCCCACCAGGGCTGCACAGGTGCAGACCCCTTGGAAACAGCAGTTACACTCTCCCCATTCCTGGGGCCAACACCAGCACCTGTGCCAAGTGCAACACAGATGAACACAAACTGGGAATGCAACCCATGGCTGCTGGTTTTCTTATTTTTAAAGATTATTCCTTTGTGCAGTCACACATTAGTAATTTTCTTTAAGTTCACTGAAGCAGAAGCTAACTCAATGCAAGTCCAGTGAGCCAATTTCTCACAGTTTCTCCTTGCAGAAAGAGTTGATAAACCTGAGCTGCAAGATTGCCTGCAAGCCCCAAAGGCTCTCCATCACACCTGATACCTACTGATAGCTTTATTTGATGATCTGGCAAAACAACAACAAGAAGCTGATATGAGAAAGAGAAATTTAATACTTGTGATTTATGCAATGTTCTATCTATCAGCGGTTTCCCTTGCAGTTTTCCCAGTCAGAGAGACAATACGTAATTCAAGTCCGCCCCCCAGTGGACTCCATGCCCATACGAGCACACTAACTTTTGAGGACACTGGTGGCAAGTATTGAGGAGCTAGATGACTGCCAGCATACTTAAAAAACCTAGGAGTTACTCCAAGAGAATTAGATTCAACTGTCACCATCCATAATGTTCTGTTTCCATTCTTCATTAGGATGAAAAGAAGTACACCTTCCAACCAACAAATCTGTTCATCCTGTCATAATACCACGTTTTTCCTCCTGTGTCTAAACTACTGTGAATGTTTCAGTGGCTATGCACAGAAAATCATGTAGGTTGGAAAAGATCTTTAAGATCATCAAGAAAATGAAAAAATAAGTTCTCAAACACATACTGCTTACATAAACAATTGTAAGCAAGATCAGCCTGCCTAAAAAAATAAGGTACAGATTATGCAATGCTGAGTTTCTGTGATCTTTTCTCAGAAAGTTTCCTATTGAAACTTGCTCACTCTTGCGTGCATAGCTGTCATACTTCATTTATACTTATCCAAAACTGCACTAATTACTGTGGGTCATACGTGAATAATTAACTTCTTTTGCCTGAAGCAAAGTAAAGGCCAAGATAAAAAACTCGAGATTAGTATATGGAGTATGCTCATGGCCAATGCTACATGTAAGTCTGAATATACCAACTTCTTATCAAGAACTCTGAAGGGTCCCATAAAACATTTAATTTTAACTGCATGATACGGGTTTTCTCACTGGATCCACTGGCTAAATTCAGCACTGACCATTTTTCTAGACTACACTTCTTTCATCATACCTGCTGCAATGTCAATATAAAGCAGTTATCAGCTGACTACTTAATGAAGGTTTTTGATTCAAAGTTGTTTTTCTTTTTCCCTGAAGTAATAAACCAATTTCCAGTATGACTACAAAAAACAGTTCAGGCAGTTGTATTTTGGTGTGGGAATTAATTTCAGCCAATTCACAGCCTGGCAGGTATCCGGGCTTCCTCTTTACTCAGCAGTGAAAGAGAAGCACCTTTGCAAGGCAATCCCTGCCTATACCTGAAGAGGGAATAACATGCCCCAGAGGTGCCAATCCCTCTTCTCTGACTACCCAGAGATACCAGACAGATAGCAAAGCCTTGACACTCAGCTGCCAGGGAAACACAGATGGGGATATGGATCCTACAATTACAGCAGGTAGACAAACTCCTTTTATGCTGGTGGAGAGGTACATATAGGATTAAACTGGGATTTACCTACATCCTCTCAAGCCTTCAGTGCCTACTTCTGAGCACCCTAAGTGCACAGCCTGAGATTCAGCGGTGTTGACTATCTAACAATGACTTGGGTGCATATACCTGCAAGCACTGGTCTGCCCCATGAGATCACTGAAGAATTACAGATGTCTGACAAATGTAATTTTCAGTGTTTTAAAATGTCACGGAAGAAAAGAGCCTCTTCTGTTTCTGGGCTGACTTGGGTGTGACATTTCTGAGGTTGTCCACATCTAGTTTAGTAACTCACACGATGATTGCTTATACTCCTGGGCTGCTTGCCAGTCTGGCAGAGAAGAGTGACTTCCCTGTGGTGTAAGCAGATAAATGGTATTTTTGTTTCAAACCAAACACTCTAAGACTCTTCTCTGCTGGGTTCTCTTTCTTTAAATCTGTTACAATCATGTAATGTTCAAAGGGCGATACAAAGGGCAAGAAAAGAAACAATGCGGAAATACAGGCAGGAAGAAGGAAAGGGACAGAGTAGGGTTAGACTGAGATAGAAGAGATAAAACAAGAAAAATGTGACAGGGTAAGGGTATATAAAAGATATTAGAAGAGCAGGAATGAAAGACCACATTTAAGATGGAAAAGAAGAGGGAAGAAGAAAAAATAACTGAGACAAGACATGACAAATAATGAGAGAGCAGAAGGCTCGTCTTAATGGGAAGATGTGAAAAAAACAGGAAAATCGGCCTGGAAGCAAATGCAATGGAAATTTCCAGATCAACAGAACATTTCTGTTGCTTAAGGAAGGAACTCAAACCTTATAGAAATTTTTTTAGTAGGGGATATTAGGATGAAGCCTTGTTCAGAACTCCTCTCAACAAAAGTCCTACCAGCCAAAAGACATATTGGAAAGAGTGATGGAGATGTGGCCTCACCTGAAATGGACCAATCTTCACTTAATTTTCTAAAATAACATCTCATACTCTTTAGAGTACATCAGATCACAGAAGGTGCCAGCAGATTCTCAGCAAAGAACAACATTGTCCTATGTGTTGGATAAACATCATCTTTCCCTCCAAGGAGTTGCAGAAATGCTGAAGTCCATTAAGAGTAGAGAGATCAATAAATTTAATTTAAGCAAATCAACATTCAGAGTAAGGAATAGCACTGAGGCTCAGAGTGTTCTGTCCACTGCCTTTCTAGCCATCCAATCAATCCCCTTTCAGACTTGCTCTTGATAACTTCAAATTGCTGCTCCTGAGTTTATCCACAATAAAATTACAACTTTACACATATAGACTAGTAACAGCCCATAACATTCATAAGGACACCAGGTATCGATTCAATGTTAAGTATGGTCACCCCTGAATGGGGCCCAGTTGCTCCAGGCACCTCTCTTGCATCTCTGCTGTAAGGATCTAGTGTGACTGATTCTCAAACACTACAGTAACAACTTCCCTCTCCAGTATGGGCTAGGTGCCTCTGAAAGCCTCCAGAAAGACTGAGGACTTGAGTTTACCCTTGAATTGAACTGAAGGCTTTCAGGAGCTCCTGGCATCCAAAGGCTACATCCACAAAAGCAAGTAGTTTCAAAAGAAACATCTGTAGAGTAAAAAAATGCACTCACAGACACCTCTGCTATTGAAAGGTGAATAACAGTACAGGCCTTTGGCTCTTAGTGTAGGATGACAAGCTCATTATACCCTAAACTGGACAGAAAGGCACCTGCTTTTCTTAACCACGGCACACAGTGCCAGTAAACCTCACCTGTGTGCGTTCTCCGGTGAGCCTTCAGGTGGGAGCTTTTTGTGTATACTTTGTTGCATCCCTCAAAGTCACACCGATGGATGCGCCGCTTCCTGGAGTCTGGAGACTCAGACCTCCTCTGACGCCTTGTGCTCTCAATACTGAACGGTGAAATTGAACTGAAAAACAGAACAGAAGCCAAAAAAATGAAGCAAGAGAATGGTGTGTATCCCAGGCCCCAAACAAAACAGCTGTAACAGAATTGACTGTGCTAGAAGTGACATAAACAATAAATTAACTATTTCCCTTTCTACATTTTGACACAATTAGTGCTTGAACTAGAGCATATTTTGTAGTATGAAATAACTGAAGTCTTGATTTAGAAGTGCTTATTGCCCAAAAAACATCATGATCCTTTTAAATACTGCTCCAATAATAAAGCAGCCTGACTTTATCTGAGCTCTATTTCTATTTGATATGTGTCCAGGTACAAGCTCACTGACCTGTTTTCTAAACAAGTTTATATATAGACTCCATAACTTCTCTTTGACAAGTTTAAATAGATAAAAAGCCTGAAACCTTTTATGAAAAAGTGTTTCCAATACCCAGATCTGAACTATGGATCCACGCATTAGGCCAAACACCTGTTGTTTGCTTGAATACAGACTCCTAACAGATCCAGATCAACCTGTAGCAGCAATTTTTCCATTTTCTCATTTAACAACTCTCAATCTATCACATGCAAGCCAATGAAATTTATTTTCTTTCAGACCACTAATAAATGAAGTTTATTAGAACAAGGCCAGAGAACAATCCCCACAGAAACACATAAATGTTTATCAAAGATACTCCACTTACAGCAATGTCCTAAGGCGTATCAGCTACCCTAATTTTAAGCAATTAAAAATATAGCATTGAAGTAAGCTTTCATGAGTTTCTAAGTACAGTGTGTGCCGCACCTAATACTTGAAGAAAGCCTTGCTACAGCAATGCATTTGGCTTGGTTAGATAAGTTATTATCATGTTGGAAGGCCAAGATTCAAACCCCCCTTGACTGCCAGTCATTATACTACCCAGCCATAAATCATTATTAAGTGATCATCCTATCAACCTCACTATGATTACACTGCACAGCAATCATGGTCACCCACAGCTACACTAGCCTGTTTAGTTAAGTACTGGAACAACTCTGCCTTTCATCAGGTTTCTGGGGCTTCCCAGGTTTATTGACCTTTAAGGGAAATGGGCTACAGATTCATTAGCCTGCTCTGTTAGACTCTTAGGATCAATCTGAATGAAAAGCATGAACCTTTGGGGAAGCTACAGTACTAAGGCAGGCATTTGAAAGGAACACTGACATTGATGCATCTGCTGGGAAGCACCTCTGTTAAAACAGAACTGCAAGCTCCTGTTAGAAGAGTTCCTGTACAGCTGTAACTATTATGGCATACACTGAACTTGTACAGCTTTGCAGAACTTGCTGAGGACTATTCATATGGGGTTAGAAGTCTGCGTAAAGCATCTCACACCATTAGCACATGATTTCACTGATGTTCTAATTCTCTGCATATAAATCTATAAGCCTCGAATTAGTGGTAGTCCAAATTACGCATTTTTATTTTTGTTTAAGTATTTTCACAGCACAACCGTAATTTGAAGCCTTAATGGGGAAAAAAGTACTTCCTTTCTGAACAGTAAGTTTAAAATACATATTCATATTTTACTTGCAGGCAAGAGATTCTCCAGATTAATTATTTTTGCCTAAAATATGATGCATGTAAACAGATGCGCAGAGAGTTCCTGAAATTAAGAAAGAAGTGGACAGAGAGCCGAGTAACAACATGAGCTAGCTAAAAGTTGTCCCCAAGAGAGTAAGAAACATTAGCACTTTAACTATATGACTGGAATATAGATATGTGTAGCTCTCATGGAAAGGGCTTAGGAATTTCATTTAAGCATCTGAATCTCAGAACAAATAGAAGTCTTGGGTTAGATGATACACTGAGAATGGTTTCACTACTCCAGATGGGGGCTTTTTTAAACATCCCACCAGCAGAAATAAAAGCAGATGTGTAAATTAAATGTTAAACCTCAATACTGAACCTACAAAATCTAGTGCCAAAACCAGGAACTCCTGATCTTTAAAAATAAATATCTGTGCATCCTTTTTGCTGCAAGTAACTTATGAGCTGTCTTAGAACCCTACTTTGTAAGAGCATTCAGATCTGTTCAGATAGTACAGCTCATTTAAATAGGAGGAGGATCAAGTTTAAAATGCTGCTGCAATTTCCAGCTCCAAGACAAAATGAACCTTGAGAAGAGTCAGCACCTCATAAAAAGCTATTTGTTGCACACGAGAAAGTGATCTCACTGCTGGGAACTGCTCTGTGTTATCCCGGATATTTATACAGAAGAGGATGGCACAGAGCAGTGCCAAGAAGGTGGCACATGATCAATGCTGCTGCTTTTTAACTAGATTGCTCCCTCTTTCTACAAAGTGTAGGATCCTATTTTATCCCACAGGAGGGAAAATAACTGAGTAAGCCACAGAATGTGACAAATATTGTCACTATCCCCTGAGAGCTTCACAGTCATCGCTTGCTCAGCACAGCAAGGAGAAAATCTACTGTCAGCCAGAACCAGCAAATGTCACCTCATGCCTTTGCAGCCGTGCAGCGTAAATGACAAACTAACCAGCAGAGGAGACCCATACAGCAAGTGGGAGCATATGTCCAAGGTGGTTTTCCTCTGCCACTTCAACTCCTGTGGCACAGGAGGACCCCCCTCCAGTGCAGACATGTTCACTGGTGGAAAAGCAGCCAGAATCTACCTGACACCACCAACTACATTTTAGCCTTATAAAAGTTCTGTGATTTTAAATGGGGATATCACTGAAGACCCTAAAAATACCACTAAGTGCTTTTTTGAGCTTCCTCAGGTTAGTCCCTCTCACAGTAAGGTCCAGATGATTTGCTGATGTTCTTTCCCTTTGCCATGCAAACAGGAAAGGGACAACTTCTTCTTTCTCAAGCAATTTCTATAAAATACCCTCACTGTCCAGACACACAGAAGAGGAGTCCTCAAAACCACATTTTGTACCTTTTGAAGGCCATAGGGGCTGTGCCAGGTGACTCTGGTCAGCACAGAGTTCCCAAAACTACAGTTTGATGGCACCATGGTAGACAACAATGTTGAAATGGATGTATCAGGGAATTCACAGACATTTATTTTTTCAACTAACTTAATTTTCCTTTTTATTTAAAATGCATTTTAAAATCCTATAAAATAAATAAAGAAAAAACACCACAAAAAAAAGACCGCAGTGCCCCCCTCCCCCAACCAAAATCCAAACAAATGTTATTGTAGCAGTCTCTTTCAAATTTAAGTGTCCCACTCAGCGACTGCACCCAGGGAAGACCTGGAAACTTGCCATTAGCCAAGAGCTATCAAGGTACCCCGAGGAAGAGCTGCCAATTCTTCTGTTAATGGCCACGATCTCAGGCAGCCTTTAAGGCTCAAGGTGGGCTTTTGCAGTAGGACTTTTGCCACACTTAACAGCTCAGGAAGATGTATTAAATTAGTGCTGAAACATGAACTTTGAAAGATAAATTAACAAAGAAGAAAACTGGGCTCTGACCTGTCAGCTTGATGTTTATTTATCCGCAGCTTGTTATTTCTAAAACCAGTGTAATTTCTGTATTAGTGTAGAAATTTTTACACCTAATGGGAATCCTGGGAGACTGCTGGCTGCATCCTTGAGCAGCTGCAACACCTGTAGTCAGTACAGTTGGTAAGATGAAATGAATAAAACTAGTGCAAACGTTTAGGATAGTTTATAAAAATTCACCTGTGTTATTCCTAGTTAGAAGTGAAAACATGCACCTTTACAACTCACACATGGCCAAGTTCTTGCCTCTGTGATACAAAGAAGTCTGCAAAACCTAACACCGGCTGGATATTCACCACTAGATGGCCATCAAGTTCTGCTGAACGTGATCTGCACTGCATGAGATGTGGATTACAACAACCCTGGTTGTAGGATTATTTTTTCTTTCTCTGACTGCTGCCCAGTCAGGTGTTTTGCCTCTGTTCTGTGCCGACTGTGAATAGCCCTTGGCACAGGCAGTAACACTGTTAAAAACCACATGTAATGGGTGTCTTTACACTGATCCTGTGTCTTCTGAGCAATATGCCGAGCAGAGCTGCCTGGGGAACACAGTTTGTTTATTAAAGCCTTGAACTCTGTTCAGTCTCGTGGCACACCACAAGACCCTGCACGCTGGCTGCTCCCCACTCACAGTTTCTCAAGTGTGCTCACCCTGTGGCAAACACACAGGGTTACCTTTGGCCACCCAAGCACGAGTTCCTGGTGCTGCTGGCATCCCTGTGAACTGGCCAGGCGCTGGCTGACATGGCCAGTAAGGAGCCAGGGACGTGCCGCCAGCCATGCTTTGCTCTTTGCTCTACAAACCCAAACAGTCTCCCAGTGTTGCATCTCCATCCTTGTGATTAGCAGTTTTACTCATCCTTGGCCTCTCTGCTATGAGCTCAGACTCTCTGGCTACACATCCTGCCTGCCTCCAAAGACCTCATGGAAAACACGCTGATCCAGGGCTAACAGGTCACATCAGTTTGTGCCAACATCCCTGTCACCTTACCTAAGTCTTTCCTCTACAGCAATCAGGCTGCATTACCTTCCTCTCTAGCTGGCCCTGTAGTTAATTGAGAGACTTGAGGCTGCACCCTAATAATAATCCATGGCTGCACAAAGCAGATGTTCTCTTCCATTTGGGGTGAGACCCAGGACATATCTGCCATGTTCCTGCACTCTGGCTACTATGGGAAGAAAAGGCAGATGGGGCTCAGGCCCGTGCAGCATCAGCCTGGATGAAGGGCTCAGTGGGTCAGACTGGATGAGTTGGGGTCCTCTTGTGCTTCTCAGAGCCCCTGGGTGCTGGAGCACAGGATTTGGCTGAGATGGCACATCAGGACAGTCCTGCTCCAGAACTGTTTTCTGTTGTGTTGGCACCGGCACTTGCCTGATTCTGCAGCAAGCCAGTGCAGGACCCACAATAATGAAAGGAAAATTCTGCCAAAAAAAATCTGAGCTTTTGGTAGCTTGACTCCCTAAGTAGGAGAATTTGCCAAGTACCTGCACTGACATATGGCAGAGGACAGGAACCTGTGGCCTTGGGTTAGGGGAATGTCATCACTCCTTTTAGAGGCAACCAGCTGTGATTACCACAGCTTCCATGTAAATTTAGAATATGTGTGAAGAAATCAAGAACATGAACATAAGCAATCAACATCAGGAACAACTGGAAAATCCATCTTATGTTCCACAGAAAAGTTGCTTCTGGTAATATTTGAGTATAAAATACACAGAAAAATAACCACATACATAGATAGGCTGAAAGCAAAAATTGGGAGATATGACCACGTTGAATAACTATGAGCTGATGACGTGCTTTGGCAATACACGATAGAATGACTCATATCTCACCCTCAGTTCAATTTTGGATGTTCAGATATATAGAGGTTTTATGCTTTTAAAAGGAAAAATATGTCACGATACAATACTCAAATATTCAAATAATGCATAAATTCAGCAATGTGAATTTTTACTTTATTAGACATGCAAAACTTCTGGGTCAGCCTGTAAGTTACATTAATTAAAAGGGCTGGCAAATGAAACAAAAGCAGAAAACTAGAGTAAAACATGCCGGCATTTAGATGGTAATGAGCAGTTAAGAAAATCCTTGGATCTCTAGCATTTGTTCAGTGTTCAAAGGGAACCAGGGCTGCAGAAAGAAGCATCATGGGTTTTGGCTGCTTAACATTTATAGAAACTAGAGCTGTTAAGTGACTAACTATAGACTTAATTTTTTAAAATCCTTGTGTTTGAATTCAGTACGGGATGGTACTCCCCGAGCACACCGAACAGCATGCTCACACACCCCCACGGCAGCTGTCACTCCTCCTTTGGTTCTCAGAGCAGCTCCCCATCAAGGACCTTCAGAAGCAGGGATGACCACAGGCCCAACACCTTTGCTTGGCTCCTCTGGCACTTTTTTGAATGAACACATCCACAGCAGCACACCACTCATTCAGGGAGCTGATGTCACTTAAAACAAAGTATCTTCTATTAGTTAAGACCTTAAGTTTCACAAGCTAATAGACATGTGGATACTCTGTGCCTTTTTTGAAAAGCAGCTTTGAATCACATTTCTCAGACTCCAGCTCTCAACTACTTTATTTTGTAGCAGCTTTTCACACAATGTAATTTCATTTTCTCGTAGTAATGTAATGTTACCATGCCACTCAGGATAGTGGTAATACTACAGACTTCACCATGAAGAAATAGGACATGGATTATTTCTCATTACAGTTTATAAAACTTCTTCTAGTAGTCAGATGCCAAAATCCTACTATATAAAAACATAGTAGATTTTTTGCTATAAAATACTTAAATATCAGTGCCATCTCCTGATGAAAATCTTCACTCATTCAAATACTTTTTTTTTTTAAATAAAAATTTGTTACTGTCCTCTGTTCATAAACAGATGCACATGTGTATACACATGTATTTTTCTCCTCTTTGATTCTTAAGATTCTAATTAATGTTTCAAGAAAGGCAAACAGCTGCCTTAGAAATGTTAGACATTAAAACATATCAAGCAGTACTTAAAGCGATCATAAAAGGAAAATATGTGCTACTCTTTTATTAGCAGTAGTTACTTCAATCACTGTACTTTAAGGTGATGTTATACTGGAAATTATACTTTTTGTCAAGAAAGAAAGGAAGAATTTGGCAGCATACACAAACAGCACACATATTAAATAGGAAAATTACATGGATAAACAAGACAGAGACAAAAGATGATTTGAATACATTTGGTTCAGAAAGTGCTTGAGCTGGAGCAAAGTTGCACTAGGAGCAGATGGGAGTAGGAGCACAGAGGTTTCTCCTGTTACGCTCTGAACTAGATGTCCTATGCTGGCTGCTGCCAGAAGCAGTGCCCTGGTAGAGAGGATCCTCTGCTCCAGCTCCATATGGCCATTCCCATGGTGTTACATTCCTGGCTTGGGCAGTCAGCAAACAAAACATCCTGCACATCTTTGATTTTATCTGCAGCATTTACTGCTGAGACCAGATAAAGGCACCTGAACTGCTGAGCTGCCCTACAAGACCTGAGTGTCTCACAGCATTGCTCTGGTGGGGTGGAAGTCAAAGCACAAATATACATGGAAAAAAACTTCTGGCAGAAGGGAAGAACTTAGGGGCCTGCTATTAATCACTTCTGTTATCAGCTGTGTTAAGCTGAGGCATGAGACATTTGTCTGATCCTCCTGATCTATACTCATCCACGAGCACGTTCCAGCTCTTAGAATTTTGTGTTCTGAGGTGTGTCTCATCCACAGTGGGCTGAGACCCAAATACACACCCTATTCTATTCTCTTCTTTCACTCTGCTTCTCTCTTCTGGGTTTCTAAGCAAAGGAAGCTGGGCTAGTAAGCATCTATGACATGCTCCAGCATGCCCCCAAGATCTGGTGACTGGAGGATTGTAGTAAAGCACTTCTGACAGAGAAAAGCCATGAATCAAATCTATGATAAACTCTGAAATGTCACAGGAAAAAAAAAAAAACAAAACCTTTCCATATATTTTACCCTTATTAACCGACAAAGCATTCCCCTAGAGAGCTACTGTGTAAAAAAGCAAAGGAATTACATGCTAACTACCTTGTACGTAGACATTGTCTACATTATTAAAATGCTTCTTCCTGGTTTTGAGGAAATTCATGGCTGTGTGATAACTTGCACCACTACATCCAGCAGTACCCAAACCTGGGCAACAGCAACTCCCAGACCAGCCCTACTGAACTACTGAGATGCTACTCAACAAGGATAAATTTCTTGTTTCTCCTAACATGCAGGGCATACAGAGTCTTTTCTACCTGTAAAGGTTTCAGAAACATTTGAGAAGAAGGCAATCCTGTTTTACACACAGACTTAGCATCTTCAGTAATATTAAACATAATTCTGTTTTACCGCTCTGCCTTTTGCCTTGTTTGGACAGATGGACTCATATTAAGTGAGACGCTTGTCCTTAGATTTTGTCAGAGATTCTGAGGTGACACATGACAGCAGTTTACATATGTTTCGAAGTATTTTTTTCTAACATGTGCATGTTACAGAGGATGCACAGCTGCAATATTGACCCTTCCAGCTCATCAGGATGGCTGAACACAGTGAAGACTGCTCCGGATGTTGAAGCCCATGTTAACACCTCTTTTTGTAACATGGTGTATTATCATGGAATAAAGACTAACAGAAAAACTCATCTGTGGAGGGAACTATAAATTTTCTGCTCAGCAAGGTTTCGCAGAGGTAAATCAAGCTGTTCATAGTCTTGTCCTTTTTAAGGCTGAAAATGTTTGAAGACAGGAAAAAAAAAAAAGTATTTATCTGGGCAATGAGTTCCAGTGCTCAACCATACTCATATTCTAAAGAGAGTTTCTACTGAATACTTGTTTTTCTAAATAGTTCCTACAAAGTGCTTCTATTCATAAGTACATGTATCTACACATTATAATGAAAGACTACTAAGTGACCATGAGATAACATAAACCTTCACTTTTCTTAGAAAAACCTCCAAAATCAGCTTACTTTGCTTTAGCCTGATGTTTTTCTGAACTGGAGTGAAAATTAATGAGAAAAAGGAAACCTCAAGCAGTGAGGCAACCTATCTTCTCAATGAACTTGCAAGTGGGCTAAAGTGCATGGACAAGGGTCTGTTCTTTGGATCTGAAGACAAAGCACTGCATATCTTCCTGAAATTAGGAATAATTCCTGAAATCCTGTATGCCGTACATGTTTGATGCATCCTAGTTCACTCACACCTGGGAGTTGAACCTGCTCCCAGGTCTAGCAGAGAAAAAGCATCTTATTTCATCCCTTCCTTTCAGAGCTGGCAGAATGGCAGTGATCATTCACAGGGTCTCCAGCACCAGCCTCACTAACTCTCCCTCTAGACAGAGCCTGCATCAATGCCACGTCTGTTCTTTCTTTTTGTTTCCTTCTAAACAGAGCAGAAAATTGCGTAACTGAGCGCCTACAAGTCAGCTTTGAGATCACAGGGTCCTGCTTTCTACCTCTCCTGTTTCTGATTCATACTTTTTCTTCATACTCTTCTGGGAACACATACTGCAAATAAACCTTGATAATACTGGTAATCTCAGCAGAAAAATATTTAAAAAGGGAAATAAAAATGACTGCTGCAGACATAGGATAAGCTCAAATTTTCATCATGGAAATAAGATGAGTATGTACATATATTCTCCATTTCACCAATGATCTTTCACCATTGTTCTGGTTATTTGTTCAAAGAGCACAAACTCTCCACTTTCTAGTGCTTGACTCCCTGAATGTTCTACTTTGCTCCCCGGATTTCACTTTCTTCTATCTCTAATTCTGATTCTTCACACTGTACAACACAGTAGTGAGTCCCAGTGACTGTACAACAATGATTTTCATCTGCCCATCCACCTCTTCTTGTTAGTCAGAGTAACAAATGTGGAACAGATCACCACAGTGGTGATTAAAAATTCGCTGTTCTGTATCCTTAGCTGACAAAATTGCCACTAACATCTTGCCAAGTCAGTGATATTAAATGAGGACATTGTTTCCACTGGGACTGAAGCTCATGTGAATGACCTTTCTTTCTTCCTGTTCAGAAGGGTTATTATTGATAAGTTAAATATTTGATTACCCTTGATACCTATGTGTAATGTAATTATGGGTGGTCATCTGTCATACTGTATGTCATCAAATTTTGTTAACTACTAAATGATTGACCACACTGAAGTGCACACTTTGGTATTTATATATACATCTATGATAAAGACAGTCTGGCACTCCCAACAGAAAGCCATCTCAGAAGACCAGTTTTTTTATGCCCCACTGCCCTTTACAAGCTCCTGTGTGAGAGTATATATTGCCATGTATTCATCTATAACTGAGATAATGTGACTATCATACCTATTTGACCTGTCAAGGAAAAAACTGACTAAATAATTTAATTAATTTGGGGGACAAAAAAAAAATTACTGAGTGCAAGATCATACCTCAGGGATTTGGGTTTCTTTTCCTAACACACTTTCTAATCAATAAATTCTGAGATTTATAATTTCGTTTGTTTAGTTCTTTCAGAGCACCCTCTCCTATTGAAAGGAATTTTTAATAAAAGAACAAGAGAAAAACATCCTATAAATCTAAACTGTACCCTTCAGGGGCCATACAGATTGTGTTACTAAGCAGTTTTGTTGACAAGGAATCCTGATGTATTTATTTATACAAGAAGTCAGCTTTTGTGTTCAATGTGCTACCTTGGAACTGGCTTTACAGCCACACATATCAATGATGTATTCCATTTGGATTATGAGATCCTTGCTACATCTCTATGGCTGTTTTGTGTTTGCAAAACAAAGTACAGTGAGGTTCCAGTACATGAACAGAGTACTAATACACTACTGCAATACTGATGCCTCATGGAGCTGGAGCAGAGGCTACCCAGAGTTAGGGGGAATAAAATGGGTATTTATTGAGAGACCTCCAAAGGCCATATCCTGGCAGTACCAGTGCCAGAGTTGTGGCCCCTGCCTGGATGGCTCCAAGATGGAAGCTAAAGAGGGCTTGGTCATGAGATCTCACATCTTTATAGGTTTTAGTCCATTTGCATACGGGAGTCAACTGTCCAATTAATAGTCTCAAATCATGAAGTTTCCTCTTCCTTGCTTGCTTGCGTGCCCGCCCTCCTCTTTCCATGTTGTTTATGCTTAGGGCCTGAAGTTTGGAGAAATTGTCCAAGAATCCCCATCTGGAATAGGACTGTTTTGTCTTCATCACCCAACCAGAACAGAAAAACTTAAAATTTAAGGCATCAATATGAAGAGAACCCACTATGTCTCCTTGCATCTGTGGTTTTCCACACCTATTTATAGCAATAGTCTCACCTGAAGCAATGTTCTGAGCTTCACCAGGCCCAGCTTCCAATAGTCCTTTCCCATGGACTGCCACTTCTTTTATCTTCCTTAGTTTCTCCCCTCTTCCCCCAGCCTTGCTGCCAATTCCCCAGCAGGGAACTGTCTCTCTAGGGAATCATAGGGCCAGATTTTGTCACTGAGTGTCACAGTTTACACAGGTAGAAATTTACACAGCTGTAGTTTCTGTATTTGCTAGTATTTGAAACATTTCAGGTAGCTTCATCTGCACCCTGGGATGTAAAGTGTCCGTGAAAGCTGCAGAAACCACTCAGACATAGAACCTCTGAGAGAGGGAAACTCATGTCTACCATCTATGAGCTGGAAGAGTTACTGCATCTTTTTATTAGCCTTGTACAGATCTGTTGCATCATGTGAGCAACATTCATTTTCTTCTCTCTATCATTAAAATCAACCTGATTTCCACCCAGCTAACAGTCAGTCTGTGGTAACTAGAGTTTTTCCACTTGTAATTAATTATGCAGCAGAGCACTAATGTACTTTTCACACATACCAAAAAGCCAAATTGCAACAATTCCTTGTTTATCATTACACCAGCTCAGCAGCCACAAAGATACCCAGCTTGGACACAGGCCTCAAAGTCTGGCAAAGCTCCCATTCTCTTCAGGGGAGTCAAACATAGGACTTCCCAAGAGAAGGAGGAAACCAGAGTACTGTTTTCATGAGCTGGTCCTCTTAACACCTTCTCACCAAGGCGTAATTGCATTTAGGCTCTCAAGTCTCATGAGCAACACAAGGTTTGATTAAGATCAAAATTTCTTCTGTAAGCAGGCATATGGCCATAGGGTATATTTAGTACCAAGAAATAAATCTTTAACACATCTGCTTGTCACAGAAATTGTTCCAGTCACACTCAGAGTACAAAGTCTATTTTTTCCTGATAAATACACCGTAACACTTTTCCAAAAGCCTTGATTAGGCTGGTAGCCAAGCAGCTCCACTCCTCTGGGATTCACTGGATCAAGGTGGCTTCTTGGGCTTGCTCTCATGGTCATCCACTTGAAAAACTAGGTGGCCCTCACCATGGCTATTCTCTGGTCAGGGAAAACCACAAACATCTTTAGGATGACAATAATCTTCTTTAGAAAGGCAAGAACAAAATCTTAACGGCTTTTGGCATCAAAATAAAGGTCAAAATTTCCCTCTAAGCATGCTCCACCTCTGCTAAAGCAAAAATGGAATTGAGGACTTGAGTGTTTATATTCACTTTTACTTCATATGTGAATTTATCCAAGGATTTGAACTGGGTAAGATTTAAATGAAGTTGCCTCTCCAAGTTTTTTGAAATGTAACATAATGGATTCTGCTGGCAAGGAATGTCTTCCCACTGGTAAAAGGGCATATGTATCCCCTTGGGATGTCAAGTATTCAATTATTTGAGAGAAATTATTCTGCTATTTCCAACAGATTCTGTTCAGGAAAACATAAAAACACACAAAGTTGAACAAGCTTTGCAATTGTCAGATTTTTTACCAGGGCCTTCCCTACACACTAGCAACAGGGAAAAAATTCCATGCTTGCAGGCTTTTTGAAATAAATTTTATTTTGCTTCATCCCACAAGAATTAGTTAGGTTAATCATTTGGAAACAATGCTGCCCAGCAAAAGATAGAGAATTCATAGTCATATAGTACAGCAGTTAAATGAACATTTTTTAACAGGAGGTTAAATGGCCACCCTTTTTCAGGTTAGCAAACCTTCTCCTTTGATTTGAAATTGTCTCAGGGATGAGGGAATGTTTCTGTCTATGCAAAAAAATCATCCTGTCACCAGCAGTGTTTCTTGAAGACGCCTCAGTGATGGACACCAGATGTCCTTCATCCTCATTATGTCCCTTGTCCTATTCAGTGTTACATAAAATTCCATGGTCTTATTATCAATACTTGATGTATTTATTATTTACATACCATCATTATAATTTATTTTCACACTTGGAAGCACCCTCATGTTACAAACGAAACCTTGCAAAGAAGCAAAGGGAATCTGCTCTCTCGATTCTGTCATATCCCTCCCAACTGATCTCCTACAGTGCTGAGAATCAAGGGATGGCAACAGTGGGACACTCCATTCACCTTGCTAATTTATGCATGTTGCTCATTAGCACAGGTCAACAGATCTGAGTGGCTGGAAGACAGTGCTCTGAATTTCAAGTATCTTAACTGTGCAGTTAGCAGCAGTGGTCTAGGACCTAGTGGTCCCTTGTTTGTCACGGTTTTCCTGCAGATATTAGCCCAAAGCCAGTTGTGCTGACCCAGGATCCAATTCATTCATCTCTGGAATTCCTATTACTTCCCTGAAAACACTAATTCTCCCAAATCTTCACTAACACGACGTTTGGCTTAATAACTTAAACCCACATCAGGATTTAGGTATTTAGCTCTACTTTTTAAATTCCCATTTTGGAGAAAAAAAACAACTAGAAAATCACCACATCCACTTCTAAATATTTTCTCCTTCCTAATCTGTTAAAATCTCTGCCTGCTTACTATATGAGATTTTACAAACAGTATCAGTCACCAAATAAAGCATCAGCTAGTGCAGCCAATATAGTAATTAAGAACAACTAGTGTGCTTACACTCAAGCTTTTATGGGAGAAATCGGAGTCTGTTAAAATCTAGCAAAACTCAATTCTGCACATATGTTGTTTTGCTTTGTTTTGTTAAATGGGATGGAACATACCAGAACTTTAAAGATCAAAAAACACCCATAATTTCCTAAAACATTTGGAGCCTTTGCATGCAGTAAAAAGGGATAATTATCAGCATTTTGCTGTCACAATTGTTCATTTGGAAGAGGCACAGGAAAAAAACAACCAAATCCAAATCCAAAACTCCTAGCATAACAGAATGGCATCGCTGTAACTGCAGTAAATAAGAGAAAGTGTTAGACAGATGGAGGGAGGCATCAGAGTGGCATTCAGCACAGGATTAGATGAGACAACAATGGCCATTGCAAGCAACTGCCTCAATAAGACAAGGCAGACATCTCACCCTGGCAATGGGATCCCATATCCCATGTGCCCCATGGAGCTACCTCCACTCTGAGCAGGTGTCCCTGCTGACACTGCCTTGGAAGTGAGGGTGCCTGCTCAAGGCACCTTGTGACATGCACTCAGAGGTGAAGAAACACCTTTCAAGGGGCAGAAAGAGCAGAGTGCTTTATTTCCATCCCACTTCTCATTTCTTTGCCCCGTTATATATTTTTATCCTCTACAGAAGGGATGGAGCAAGGAGGACTGTTGCTGGAGACTGAAGTAGTGTTTGACACACGAGCACAATCTGGACACACAACATGATGTGCTAAGCATTTTTTTCAGGAACACTCGTTTTTGGGAAGCTATTCACTTCAGCTACATCCCTAAATCCTCTTCGGAAGCTCCCATTTCCAAGGCCACATTCTCCCCCTTTTGCCTGGGTAGGAAAGTGCAAGTCTGTAATGAGTTTCATGTAACAGCAACCACAAAAAAATCTGTTTGTCATTCACATCTCACACTTGGCCACTCAAATGCAACCACAGGAATTACACGTACATAGGTAGCCCTTAATACTGATAGAATGGATGTTTCAACAGACATAATATTAATTAAGAGTGACCTAAAAAAGTCCCTCTCCTGCCATGCACTCGCCCCACAGCAGGCACAGAATGTATTTGCCAATGTATTTGATCCAGCTAGTGTTAAACAGCTGTGTTTCCTGTCCAGTTATTTCTTGCTCTTGTTAGGGTCTTTCCCACCAAAAAAAACCTGTCTGAATTTCAATATGTTTTATGTTCAGTAAATTATAGTAATTTTCAAAATATCTTTAACCTTTTCAGTGGCTGATGGCCTCGCAGGTGGGCCTCTTGATCTTTTCATGCTAGAAGCCTGACAAATGCCTTCTGGAAAAAGGAGGCAGGGAAAGGGTATGTAAAATCACAGAATATCAGCCAAACAAGTGGTGCATAGTGTGCTGCTCTCTGTTTCACACCAGGATGGTAAATCCTACTGTCTCATTTCTGTGACAAAAAACTGAGCAATAACAAAAAATTGTCCACTGCTCATCTGGTTTTATGACAGGCTGCTTTTATTTCAGCCTCTTCAGTTCAAAGAGCAGGGATGTGGTTTACACAGATGTCCCACGGGTGAGCTTGTATTTCTGAAGGGCTGAAGCCTCACCCTACCCATCTGAAAGTACTGCATTTAAAAACCATTTTGAAAGGCAACTCTGCTATGAAGTCTCACATTATTTCAATGCCCATCTTACTCAACAATACCCTTTGAAAATCTAGACAAATTAAATGCACAGCTTCTCATTAAAGCAATGTGTTACATTTTAATAGAGCGAAGACAAGGAAAGGAGGAAAACATGGCTTGGAGCCCCACTGCAAATAATTTTTCCTTGGTATTCTTAGTCCTGCTCCGTATAATTTTTGTGGGGATAATTGTGGGCATACTACCCCTTCCTCATCTTCCCTCTTCCTCCTGCCACGATAGTATCAAAGTTGTATCAACTTTTTGGGACCTGACTGAATCAGGTAGCTGTATGAATGCACGTTTCCAGGCAAAAGAGTAAATGTTAGCACTAACCACAACCAGAAAATGCTGAAGTACGTAGTAGAAAAAATCAGAAAGCAACCTGTCCTCTTCTGACTAGGGTGTAAACCAGAAATGCTACTTGCTGTTTGCAATGGTAGAAGTTTCGTCCTTCAAGTAGATGAACATTTTAGGTGGCTAGGAGAAATCCTTACTGACACTAATATGGTGATGATGCCTATGGTGCTACTTCATGCTTTTCTACCATATACACACCACCAGACAAAATGCAAGCCAAATACTGGGCATGGGATTTTCTAAAAGATCTCTTAGGAAAATACTAGGTTTCCTTTTTCTAAAAAAAATTATGAAAAAAAAATTGAATAAAACAGTTGTGTGACCAGACTGCTTCTGCTCTGCTGGCAAACCTGCCAGAAACTACTGGCTCCCAACTCTGTGACAAAAGAGCCATTATAGACCAAATATTCACAGGAACTCAAAGCTGCTACTTCATGTTCTGGCAGAAGTCCCTGAAAAAGGTGGTGCTGTGATTTGTGTGCCGTTCAGTGCTGTTTTCAAGACATTCACTGATCTGAAGAAGCACCATTAGAATACGTCAAGCACACATCAAAACCCATCTAAATCAACAGTGGGTGAAAATACATCATGTGCTTGACATACAGTAATTGACATGTCATATTTTCTTTGACATTTCAAGGACAGTAGTGCCTATTTAAATAGAAACACAGTAATACAAGTAATTTTTTTTACTTGAGCTAACCAAAATCTAACAGGGCATCTTGATGAAGAGCTGTTCATTGAATATCAGAATAAAAAGCAGAATTAAAATAGTAAAATCTCTAATGACTCAAAATATGAAACACAGCAAAGTCAATTTACAAGAAGATAATTCTACTAAGACATTATTATCTCAAGGGAAAATTCTGGTCACACTGGCTAACAATCTCCTACTGATTCCCATGGAGCCATCATTTCAGCCATCCCTCTCCACTCCCTCTGCAGCTCTGCCTGGGTTTAGGTCTACAGCTAAAACTGCCAGGACTATCAGCATGATTGATACAGAAACACAGATTAATATGATGGGAGTACAGGGAGCCATGAACACAGCATGGGTCATGCTCTTTTTCCCAGCAAAGACAAGACATTGCAAGGTAGCAGAATTTTGAATCACATGTGCTTCACCTGACGCCTCATCCTCTCTCCTGAAGTCAGCTGCATAGGGACAGCACCTGTAATAACAAAGGTCCTACTGGACATCTTGACAGAAGAAAGGGGGATGTAATACAAACCATTCAAGAAGCAGCAGCCACACATTCTACTCTTTACAACAGGACTAGGAGATTCCCTCAAATTTAATACCCAACACGTTGAGAGCTCACTGTCACACTTTCTTCTTTCCCAGTTATATAGATCACTCACAAAAGATTCTTATATTCTTTTGCTTCTCTTAAATAACTTAAAGGGTTCCCCCCCCCCACCATATGTTGTGATGCAAAAGTAAGGTGCTGACAGTTTTTGAATTGAGGGCTAAATTGACTAAATTAATCTGCTGTCACTGCTTTCACCTAAGACTTTGCTGTACAGTCTTAATTGATTCTCTCTTGTTCCATCTTCTGTCCATTCCCAAGACATGAGGCTGCCTGTCCTGAACTGCTGTTTAGTCAAGCCAAATGTATTTAACTCATTTACTCTGCCCTTTCAGCTATATTCTCCAGCAATCTAAACAGTTTGCTGCTCCTCTCAGGTTTTATTCAGATTTGTATGTGTACTGAATGCAGCACCTTTCCCTGAACTAATGCCATGTTCTCAGCGAATGCAGGACAGGAGCATTTGCAGGATGAGACCCACGTGCTGCATGTGTAACCTAATGATATTACATTGTATGGATGCCATGTAGGAAAAGCCATTGTAAATGAGGATGGGTGGCCAGCATAAAGAATGAAGCAAGCATGCAGAAACCTAAAATCCAGGTAAATACCTGCTATGAAGTATTCGTTCCCTCCATATTGTTTCCTTGTTAGCTCTTACTTCAAAGAATGCAATGAATTTATTAATGAATAAATGTTCAATCTGTCAGAGAACACAAACAAAGTTACCTATTTTTTAAACCAAAGTCCTGTTCATAAATTCTGAGATGTCTATGCCCCAATAAGAAAGTAAACAGAAATCTTGTGTTAGTGTAGAAGTTTATTAAACCAGAAGCAGGAAAAGGAGATTGAAAAGGCAGTAATCATATTAGGCCAGCAAGCAGAGAATTTTAATCCTCTCAAAACCCTCAAAAAGTTTTCGGTGAATCTTTTTAATTACAGCAACTACAAAGAAAAATAGTATGAGTAATGTGTCTTATGTCTAATTCTCCTCTCAGAGCCGTGGAGAATTGAGCAAGGTAGAGAAAGATACAGTGCCGGAGTTTCATTTTAGACTTCAGAATTAAATACAGAGATCAAGTAGTTCAAAGGACATGAAAGAAAAAAGACTTCATGTACTTTGTGAATTTAACTTCTTAATAGTTGTGTCTCCGCTGCCATAACAAGACAAGAGCATACTGGGGGGAAATGGAAAAAGACAAAACTACTAACAAATGTGAAGTCATTTTCAAGACTCAAAATAGGATAATTCAAAGAATTGAGAACAAAAAGAAAGAGTAAAAGTATAAAGCGATTTTTGACAGCCCTCTTTTTAAAAAGTGGCTGAGCAGATTTATCAAAGTATGTGAAATGCTTGATCCTAAGCTGAACTTCCATGAAAACAGAATCATATTCCTTTCTGTTCATAGGTCAAAGAAATGCTGCCAGCGCCAAAGGAAAGGACAAAGAGCACTCTCTGATTTTAAATTAGGGAGTGCTGCATGTACAGACACAAGTGCCTCTGATATATCTAGCTAAAATGTGGTCCCCGAGCACAGAGTGTGTTTACACATTTAATTGACTAAAACTGAGAGGTCAAAGTTTGAATAGCTGAAAATCAAAAGAGTATTCAATGACACAAGTGAAAAGGAGGCTAATTGAAATATATAGAGAATGGAAATATGTAAACTTACTCAAAATGCTTTTTCTAATTAACAGTTATATCAAGGCTTTGGAAGTAGGATGCACCAGAGATGAAAAGACATAATGATCCTGTAATTGCCAATAGGTATCTTTTCTGAAAGCATACACAGAACCAAATGTCAGGGCACAGTATTTCAAGCCTGTACATGCCATGCTAAGCCCAGTCTTGCTCTGCTCTACCTGATGTTTACCCTCTTTCCCCTGGCCCCATCTACAATCCACCAAGGAGAAGGAGGCCTGCAAGCCATACATTTGGGAAGGGCCATTCTCATACATTCAAGTCAGGACAGTCTGCTTGAAATGCCATCTTCTACTCCTACACGTATGCAACAGGATCCATCATTTCAGGAACTGAATGGGATGTGCTGCTTTATGCAATGGCTGTACTATGAGGTAGCTTGCCCCCCAGTCCTCATGAAATCACGAGCTTCTGCTTGCCCCACAGCAGGAGAGCACAGGTACCTGGTCTCATTAACAGTGCTTGCTTGTTCTTGCAAGCTCAGACTTTGGTAGGGTACTGCCTTGATGGGAGAGACTGGCGTTGTGCAAGAGAGGCTCTCTTCCCAGAAAGACCCATCACTGAATCCTCCCTTGGGGCTGTTGGACAACGAGGAGTGGAGGGAGCAGCAAAGGAGACAGAGACAAGTGAAGGTATCAAATGTGACACAGGAGAAAATGCGTCTGCTGCTGTCCCAGTTTGAGGTGCAAGTCTTCAAGTTGTGCAGACTAAGGTCATTAATTCTAATGAGGGGGAAAAGTGTAAGACAACTAAACAAGCAGTTCTTCTTTTTGATTTTTGAGTCAAAAGTCACAGCCTTACTCCAATCAGCTCCACACTGGATCTTTTTTGTGCACCTGCTCTGTTCTATCACCCCCATTAAGCTGCCTCCTATTGTATGCACTAACTTCTCAATATGGTGTTACACAAAGGACTGAGAGGCTGGAGCTGGAGAAAAATCTGAGGGGGAGGGCACGAAGGAGATGAGAAAAGCCCTGCAACACCTCAGCCCCTCTGTATACACTTTTACACACAGGTTTCCTTTCCATCCGTATTCCCAGGAGACTCTGCAAGCCCTTGTAAAGAATGCCATCAGCTTGGAAAGTACTAAGCAGATTTTTTTAAATCAAGCAAGAACAAGCAAAAAGACAGTTGTTGTGTTAACAAGTCCTAATACAGAACACAATTATCACAGCATTTTCACATGAACTTTTCTAAAGAAATCTGATTTGCTTTCAGTGCAACTACTTACAGGCATACAGCCCCAGAAGGGTTTAAAATTCAGGTGAAAACATTAAGTTGGCCAGAAAAAGGCCATGCCACCTTAGAAACTTATCTTCTAACCACCTTGCTTACCTGCTACACAGATACTTTCAGGTCTATTGTCATGTTACACAGTTTGTGCTTCTAATTAAAATTTAAAGGAAACTCAAAACACCTCTACAACTCAACTCAGCCATTAGGTGAAGTTTGGAATTCAATATTGTATTATAAAATTAAACACTTTAAACGATGAAAAAAGTAAAACTTAAGTATTTCTGCATATCCTAACAATATCATATATAGGAATGAGAATTGCATCATACTGAATACAATGAAGGGCATGTTTTTAGTTATCTGTACCTAGCTTAGCCGAGATTTTTTGTCAACTCCTCTAATCATGTAGTCATTGTATTTGTATTGTAGGAGCTCCTTTTAGCACTATGTTAAGTATCAATTTTCACATGATGAGAACATTTTAACTGAAATTAATATATTAGATTACATGTAAACAAAAAAGCACTTACTAAAAATAAAAAATACTTTTATAAGTTCCTATTATTACTACTGAAAAGAAAAGCAAAGAAAGCAGCTCCACTGCTCTGAGGGTTTTCCTCTACTATTGTTTTCACATACACATTACTTGAATGCCACTCCTGAAGAGGCAAACAACATCAGGTCTTGACTCTAGATGGCAGTAGCCTCCTTTAGATTTTGGTTTTCTCCTTCCCTAGTGTCCTTGTCTTTGTTCCTTAACCCTCCAAACAATCCTACACTTCCTTCTCTTCCCCCAAAATAAAGACTTCAGTGCTTCAAGCTACACAGTCTGGGGAAAGTGACTGGAAGGCATTTTCAGTAAAGGAAATTAGGCCATTCCTGCAGTTAAGCTACAAAGTTCTTCAAAGCATACAGAATAATTGAGGCCTGAAATGGGAAAAAAGAAAGTCTCCCTCCCCCTTTCCTATCAATCACCTGGAGAAATACTGGAAAACACTGCTTTTTTCAGCTAAAAACAGCCACTCTGAAAGGAAGGGGCAAAGGTCAGAGAAAAAAGAAAAGAGGCATCGAAGAAATGGAATGAAAAGGTGTCATTTCATAATGAATCTGAACTGGGGAAAACGTCTGCCTAAACAATATGGCTTTAAAGCACTGAACAATTTTACAATCTCTCTCTTCGGACACAGTATACTGACACTATGCTGGTGGAGTATATTAGATGAGCTGAGGCTACTTTATTATCAGAAAACTTAATACATAAAGAAAGCTACTGTTCAAGGAAAAACACTGTCTGAATGCCTCTCCTTTTCTCCTAATATTTACCTTTAGCTTTGGCACTCAGCCACTAGTATTGGCCAGTATGCCTTTGCCCCATCCTGTTGCTAGTGTCTTCCCCCACCGGGTTTAGGTATACTGTACCCCCTCCAGCTCCTTAGTTTTTCTCACATGCCCGTTGACATGATCACAACTCCAATATTCACATGAATGAAACTGAAACAGAGGAATACCTTAAACAGATTTCCAGAGGTCCATGCATGCATAATTCCTTAACATCTGTAAACAGCTGCAATTAGAGCTGATTTTGTGAGCCCTTGAGCACACAAGACACTTTATTTGGGCAAACAATCCCAGTTCAGCTGGATCAGTCCCCTCTGTGCAGTTTCTCATAAATGTGTTTTAAAAACTGAGCTACTAGACTTTAAGTTCACAGACACTATCAGAATTTTGAGGATTCCCACATAAATGTGTGGCCATGATTGGGACACACAGGGACAACAGAAAGCACTGAGGGAAGAGCCTTTTGGAATAGTTACAGGTGGAAGGCACTTACTGGGGTTCTCTAGAGCATCAACATGTTACGTTTGGGCTATTTTCAAAACTCTAACCCTAACCCTTTCCACCCCAAGCCATAGACATCTCTAACCCTATGGAGAAGCAGGTTAGGGAGCTAACATGGGCCAGAGCCCTCCCTGACATGATTCACCAGAAGTCAGCAGAACCTGGGTACCCACACAAGACAGGTGGCGAATACCCATGACGAGGGACAGGGAGTGGACTCTGCCCGTTCAATTTGTCCATTCCTCTGTGCAACCAAGTTATCCCTGCTACTTTTGGGAAAAGAACTGACGTCACCTAGTTGTGTCACTGCTAAGAGGTTCAAATGTTAAATCAACAAATGAAGACTTCCACTCACATATATTCCAAAACTTGACTTCCTTGTCACATCACAACTGAAGCATCTCAGACACAGAGCATCTTCTAAAAGACCACGCTCACGCTGTCCCAATGCTTTTTAAGGAGCAAGCCCCAACTATTCAACACTGATAGAAATAGTTCTGTGTTGAGTGGCAGTAAAAAAACCCTGAAACTGGTGGATCTGAATGTTAAATCCTGCAACTGGATCCAAATGGTCAAACTTGTGTCAATGTGGGACACCATGAAAATGAAAGGCATTCTCTGAAGGTGCAAGGCTTGCTTGCATGAGTGTACTTGCACCAATGGGATCAAAATCTTTGCTTTTGGGTCTAACACAATTCAATTCTGAAATGGCAACTGAACCATGGCCACTTTAAAAACCGCATCTCAAGGGCCCAACACAATTTATGAGAGCAGCAGAAATCACCAGTGGTCTCACCCTTAAGACTACAGTAATAAACAATTCAATTTTGTGCTACCAGAGAGAGCAAAAAGAGAGCAAATAAAGCAGTAAACCTTCATCTTCCCTTTACTCTCAATTATTATCAGGTTTATCTATTATTCATTGGTTTTACTAAGAGAATCAACCTAAAATCTGAACAGAGTTCAGATTAATGAATTTTTTTCTCAATACCCAAGTGAGGCAGATGGACAATGTTACTACTGTTTTTCAGAGAAAGGAATGCCACATAGAATAATTAACTGCCGAGTTTTTTTCTTCTATCTTCTCCTTTCTTTTTTTGTATTCTTTTTTACAATAGAAATGGAATAGAAATATAGAATGGAATGAAAAATATGGGTGATTGGAGCATCCTTAAAAAACAGAAATCTATGATAACCAGGGTGGCATTTGGCAGATAAGAAAATCCTTAGTCACAGTCCCATATACCTACTGAATGTAAAGGTGTGTGTGATTCAAGGTAAGTCATCCTTCAAACGCCGTTTTTCTGGCCTTCACTGGGTGCTCAGTTTAGGATTAGAACTCACATCATAATTTTCAAAGAGGGATTTTTTTTTCTGCAGGCTATCTTTACATCTCCATTTGTTATGCTCTCTTTAAAACTAATTATTTTTTTTAATTTTCTAACTTAGTTAAGTGATTTGCTTAGACTCCTTTGACGGCCAAAAGAGAAATTGACAATTCTTGGGATAATTAACCTCATTTGTCTTAGACATAAATGTTTTCAAATGGGATGGAGAAGTCCACCTCACTCCAGTAAATGCAGAATGCACTCTGATGAAAAGAGTCATATCAAGAGAAGCACCTAATATTTATTTATCCATGGCAGTATCTTTAGCTGCTATGCTGAAGGCAACAGGTGAAATTGGGAAATTATGGCAACTATTTCACACAGCAGATAAAAAAATGGGATGATTTGCAAAATATTGCTAAGAACAGAGAAAATGGAATAGAAGAAAAAAGGAGATTATTTGGTTTAGAAGTCGTCTGATTGCTCAACAAATTGTTAAGACACTTGCCTACTCATATTTACATATGTGTGCATGAAAATGCAGTCTGAGTGAGGCACGGGGGAAGGTATCTGGAGGCAACACAGGGCATGCTGATACACCCTTAACTTTAATGTATCAGACTTGTAAGGAGAGACTAATTTGGTTTTAAGCACTAGCTTGGCAGAAACAAAATACTTACAGACTATTAATAGAGAAACTTCTCACAGAAGCTGTGACCTTTATGACTTAGCATGGTTCACAGCCCTACCTCTGTTACAATTAAGCAGAGCCTTACTGCAAAGCAACAGATTTCTGCCTTTTTTTTTCTCCCCCAATTACAAGGAAAGGACTGCTAAAGTAGAGATACTGTTTTAGTGCACATCCTGATGCAAATCCCTTCTGCAGCATGGAGATTTACTGAAACACAGTAGATTTATGCTGCTCTGAGCAATGTTCCCTAATGTCCTGCAAACATCTACCCTCAACAGCCATTCATAGCTGAAGGCCTAAGGAGATTTAAAGATAATGATCCCTATAAAACTAATTAATAATGAAAAAATATTGCCAGTCACAATGTTATAGTGGAATTGGGGGAAGGGAGAGAAGTTTATTGAAGGGGTTCCTTTTCTCACTGCCAAGTCAGACATATGTAAAAGGTTTCTAATGACTTTGAGTATAATTCAACATTTAAAATCAGTATTGCAAATGCGTGATGGAAAACAGTTATGAAACACATCAGAGAGGACAGTCCATTTGCTATTTCAGCCTTTATTTGCCAAGCCATGTGTCAACAAAAATACTGGTTGTTAAGGTCACTGAGACTAGAAGAGCCAGGGAAAAAAATGTATCAGGATTACTTTAATAGAAGTGGTGGAAGTCTATAATTCAGGGAAGTATGTAATGCAAAATACACATTTTCATTTTTAAACACATTAAATAAACTTTTTTTTTAATAGTAAAAGATTCATCTGACTCCATCTGCTCACTGCTGTAGCTCACAGCAGCAAACAGCATCAGCAAAAGTATGCATAAAAGCACAGGTGCATGGGATTAAACAACAACAACAAAGAAGACATAAAATAATGTAAAAGGACAACAAATTAGTTCCAGAAATACAAGCTAAAGAAATATTTGGAAATAATTATACCAACAGGCACTGTAATCCCAGTTCTCCCTGCACTGCAGAAATGAGGAGCTCTGTAGGAATATGCCAACAGGTCAAGCAGCTGAACGAGCAATGAATGTAATTTTGCCATACCTAAAAATGAGAGTTGAACAAACTCCCATCTCTTTAGAAGCAAATGGTGAGAGCAGTTAAATGACTGGCATTTCAGCAGTTTTATGTTTTGTACCTATTTGTGCCAGAAGAAGTGATGTTCTGAATGTTATGAGTGACAGAGCAGTCCATGGTAAGCATGTTTCTTTAATTTATCCTAGTCTTAGTAATACACTCAAACGATGGCAGATCTAGGATTAATTTAGTCTCAAGAAGAGAATGCAGAGTGGAATAGGCTCCCCAGGAAAATTATTTCAGTCACCTTTTTGACAGTTGGCCCACAACCATGTTACCCTGTGAACGCCAAATTTGTGAGATAACTGAGGGGAGATAGTAGAGTTCTGCATAGCCAAGAATGTAATGATAGGAGAAGTGATTATTCACTATTTTTTCAAAGAACTGGGGACTTAAATTGAACAGAGGGAAGAACTTTCTTCTATTTTTTTCACATAATACACACTTAGAGCTCACTGCCACTGCATACTGCAAAGGCTAAGAATATAGATGAGCTCAAATGAGGACTAGACAAGTTCACAAAGGGCAGGGCCATATATGGATATTAAACATTAAGGTGAAATAATAGCCTCAGAGGCTGAGGGGCAGAAACTACTGATTTTTTTTTTAATGCTGTTAGGTAAAAGATGGATAGAGGGAGGGGATGTAGGTATTCCAGAGGAAGAATAGTTCTATCACAACCTTGTTTCTCTGCTCTTTTGGTAAACACTAGCCAGGTTACTGGGTTCACTTGGACCTAAGTGGGAAGGGTTTTAGACTTTGGTCAGTTGTTTCTACACACACACTAGTGAAACTTGCCCTTTTGAAACCAGATTTTGCATGCCAGCTTTTGTGAAGGACTCCCGTATCACAGGAGAGGATTTGCTAGTTCTTATGCCAACTAAGGAGGATCTGCACATTACTTGGAGTGCTTACAAATACATGGCAGCTTTAAAATGACAGCTTTAAAAGCAGTGGACCAAAGGCAACACGCTCATCAGAAAGGAGAAGGTTCAACTTGCAATACCTTGCAGTCCAGCAAGGCAGGGCTCTTCACTGTACACTGCCCATTGTTTTGCTCACATCAAACCCAGATGACAGGCTGATGAGCATAGTACCACTTCCTGTTCAAGCACATTTCACAGGCCACAAAGGACATGATGCCAGAAGTCTTCTCAGTATCATCTAACCCAGGAAACAGGTGTAGGGAGCATGAAGAAATATCTAAAGGCAAGGCATGGGAAAGTGGTGAGTGGGTTTCTCACTCTTGCTGAGAGGCTAGAGGAAGGGTAAGGAGCCACTGCCAAGGCAAAAGGGGAAAAAACAGCGGGAAAAAAAAAAAAAAAAGACATATAGGCTGCTGAGGTTCCTGAAAACATACTCTAAGTAGCAACAAGAAATCTGAAAAGTTGAGAAGTGACAGAGATTTAAACAGCTGGCTCAACAGAACAAGTCTCCTTCATCTCACTGTTGGAAAAAGTACCTCTAAAAACACTCCTGTTCTCAGAACAGGGTATCTTAGCTACTTTTGTTCATCAGGTCTGGTGGTAGAAGTAACCACAGCATGGAAACTACTTTAATTTTCTCCACTGAAATCATTGTAGCATTTAGTGCTCATACCAAGCTCAGACACAACAGTGTTTAATGCTATTACCATGACACAATGATAGAGAGGGTGGATAAAAAACCTAAAAAAAACCCCAAAAAACAAAACAAACTCTCCACAAAATTGCCTGACAAGAAATTTTTATGAAATTAAAATAATTTACACAGCAGTTTCACATAAAAAGGGAATTATGCCATTAATCAGCACTGCTGGATAATTACACTGTATATGAGGCCTTGCTTTTAAGGAAAAAATATAAGCTAATAAAGACAGTCAGACGATCGGTAATGGCAGGGCTTTTGGGAGATACCAGAGACACAAAGCTTAATAATTTAACACTAAGGAGTATAATGACTGTGAAACAGAATTATTTTAAGTTTACATTAATTTTCCACCCAATTACGTATGTAACATTAAATCCAAAAGCTAGAGAATTCCCCTCAGCTGTGAACAACCACAGCAACAATGAGAAAGCCAAGGGGATGTGATCTCGAACATGACTGGACTCTGAATGTATCCTTCCAACTGCTGTGTACATCCTTAATATTCAGAGGTCTGCTCGAGAATTAAAGCCAGTTCACACTTCCCTCCAGTTACTGCCGGTTCAAATGAGGTCTCTCCCTAATACAGTCAACTGCAGTCAATCAATTTTCTTTGTGGTGTCTCTTTGCACCTCTCAAGCACCAGCAGCAGATGGCTCAGCCTGGCTGTCTCACCGCAACATTTGTAAGGAAGAAACCAGTGCAAAGTTGAACAGCATTGAATTAACAATGAAAATGAGGACTGAAGTGTAATGAGAATGTTTCATTACTTTTGCGTTGTAAGCAATTTAGCCTTGATTATTACTGACCTCTGGCAATACTGCATCCAAGTAAAATGTGCTATCCTAAAAAGCATGAGTATACTGGAAGGCAGACATTGCTTCTGAGAGAGTGTACTCATAAATAAACCAGAGCATTTCCCTTCCTGTGTTAGAGGCTTACCTTACAGCTGAGTTACCAGCATTCAGCAGGCCCCCCTACTTCGTGTCTGTGCAACAAACAACACAACTTGATATAGTACACCTAAAAAATTATTATTATTACTATTATTATTATTATCATTACTTATGTAGCACCCAAAAGAGCATTAGGTATTTCACAAAACAGTTAATAAGACAAACTATGTGCTACAAAGGGCTAATACTTGGTGAAACAGTAGAACTACACAGGGCGGAAAAACAGGAGGAGGTGGTGTAACAGGAGGAAGTATACAGGTTACAGAAATAACATTAAACAGTTACTAATCTGGGGGACATGAGGTTCTGTGCACGCTGCCTCTTCTTATTCCACACTGAGTTCACAGGAATCCCTGTGACAGGACATTTTGTTAGTGTGCTTTCCAAATCCACTGATTTTTTTCCAGAAGTGCTGGTTACTTGCATTCTAATCTTTATCTTTTTGTGTGAAGGTGTTGCAGCCTGAAAGGAGATACGTTTAAAAGTTTTGCAGTTCCAAAGTAAATATGCCTACTCAGGATTCAGCAGCAACAGCCACAGATCTTGAAACTGCCACTGATTCTACAGTGGTAGCCCAATAGAGTCCATGACTTCGGGCCAGGACACAGTAGGCAAAGACCAACAACCCACACTGAGGGGCTCTGCATGCTCAGGGAACCATGCAGGCCACTAAGTGTAGCTGAATGTGTAGACTATTCCTACTGAAGTGCTGTGATGCTGTGTGAGCTTGCCACTACCATGTACCTTGGTGTCCCAAGAGCTCTTCCCTCTCTTCTGCCAGAGGGATTACAGCATCCTTCAGGTGCTGAGTGCACTGGGGACTGCCCACAGAGGGGGCAGAATAAAGGAAGGTGAATTAAAAAGAACAACCAGGAAAAACAGCAGCACTCATTACCAAATCCATCTACCAGTACTAAAACAATGGCCACACAGCTCCCTGCACTCCGGGCAATCACATTCCATCCAGAACAAAGCATGCTGCTGGCGCCTCCAGAATATTAATAATAGTAAGGTATGTACTGCAGCGGGAGGGAGAACCACAAGGGGTAGCGCTCCACAGGGCTGGCATAAGGAATGGATCTGCTTCAGGCTGCCTGCCAAAGGCATTGGAAAACTCGATTTTACAGAGGCTGCTCAAGGATGCTTTTCTCCTGCCTGCAGTACTCTTTGGAGAGTTTTTAACCAGACCAGGCTGTACTGTAGCCAAATGCAGGTGGGAAGTATCCCTGCTCACTCTCCAGCCTCTCCAACTGGTGCTGCTGCTTCCTGATGGAACAGTCATTGGGATCCCTCACCAGCCTACAGATAAAAGCTTCTGGTTCCATGACATCTTGCCATGTCCATGGGGCTTTTTAGAGGTAACTAGAGTCACGGGTGAGCATCTTAGAAAGAAATCACTCCCCCTAGTTCTGTAACCCAAGGTGAGAGTAACAATGGAGGCTGCCAGAGGAACTATTCAGGTTTGCAAATGCAGGGATTACAATGGTGTCCCAAGACACAGAGGAGAGAAGAGAAAAATTCACAAAATGGTGACAGAAACACCTTACTCCCTGCTAACAGCCTCTTATACCAGAGGTTTTGGTAGGGAGAAAAAAGCAGTAAACTAGCATGGAGAAAGGGAGGGACACAAGGGAGAAAAAATATTGAGATGCCAGTGTCCATTGCAGCATTGGAATAGTTCATCCTTTAGCATGGAGAGACATGTCCAAGGGAAGTGTGTATTCATGAACAATATGCTGCCAGTTCAGATCTTGCAGCACCCTTAGGTTTGCACACATGCAACATATCCCTGAGATGCAATGTATCCCCCACTTCCTCCCCATCAAATGGCTGTCAAAATGCAGAACACAACACAAAGAAAAACCACTGCTGGCTTAGTCAAAAGGACTGCAGACAGATAGCTGCTAGAAGCATTACTAAATATGTTGATGTTTCGTAACAGCTTGATTTCACTGCTGTTTGTGTTTCTGGTTTGTGTACAGCAGGAACAGCCAGTCAAGGTGACGCTTTTGCTGCGCAGATCTGCTGCAGCACTTCACTTTCACCGGTGGAACTGATTCAGGCTTCCCAGCTCCCTGCTCCCCACAGCTTCTCCTTGCTGTGGGAATGTGCTATGGTGCACTGAGAGAGCCCAGCTCCTTAAGGAAGTGCACACAGAAAATGTAAACCTTATCTACATGAAACCTTCAGCTTTCAAACTACTAGCAGTGAGTCCACAGGTGGAAGATGCAATTTGGCTTCCATATACACTGAGCAGAAAGAATTTGAGATACCATCTATTTTTCAAAGGATTAAAGCTAACATGTGTCTATCTCAAAACATCAGCCTGCTTCACAAATAGAAACATACAGTTACGGTTTTCAGGGACACATTATCTCACATCATGGAATACGCCAAGGGGTTAACCTAAGCGTTGGAGGTATGATTTAAAACTGGTTTTGCTGAGCCACTGTCATCTACTAAACACAACTTTGTTTTCATAGAAAAAAACAAGTCCTTTAGGAGTTTCCTCAGAAAAAAATAGCTCTTTGAGGTCATCCTAAGGGTTCCTGGAATTTTTTCACATGTCCTAAAAATCATCCTTGTGAAGCCCTGCCCAGTCATGCCTCCCCATCAGTGCTGCCCAGAGAATGCAGAGCTTGTATGGCTCCTGCTCCAGGTGCCCCCAGTCCTGCAGCTTGAAGTGGCCCTTCCCAATCAGAATTAACTCTCTGCCCAAATAATTTCCATGTGACTTTGCAAGCTACTCCTGTAGAGAAAAGCTTAACTAAATTATCACCTCATTCTAAACTAGCTCCTATACAAATAAGAAGTCCCATGAGCATAACACTGAAATTTATTGAAATGCTTACTTTCTTGCACTAGTTGATGGAGTGTATATTACTTTACAGAAGCTAATACAATTTTGTCCCTGTTCCTTACATGGGACCAGCCACAGTTTCTCCCCAAGAGGGAGCATATCTCTCTCATATAGGCACTTACATAGCCTATATTCTTCCAGGATTCTTTATTACCATTTTCCCTACAGCTGAGCTGTTCTGCACAGATTTTCTGCTCAGTATGAGGGGGTGGGGAGTGGGGCATTAATTATACAGCAAGATGGAGCAGGGCCAGGCAGCCCCTCTGGTGCACTGTCTCCTCCATGCACAGCCTTCTTCCTGCTGCTCTGCAGCTACAAGGATCACCTGTTGGTCTTGGCACTTTCCCAAGCTGGGGCCTAGCGGAAATGACAGAATCAGCTAGAAATGAGAGCCAGCTCCTATTCCAGCAACCCAAATGAGGGAAATACAAAAACAGATGATGGCAACGTGATCTAGCTGCTGCACGTGAGAGCCAAGAGAGGGTAGGGTAGAGGGGACAGATAAAGAAGGGATGAATCTTGGACAAAAATGCCAAAACAAATGAAAAAAGCAGAAAACCTCCAAAACCACTAAAAGGACGCTTTTTTTCTGCTGTTGTTCTCTTTTAATTTTCATAACAGAAGAAACATTAGGAGAGTTTTTCTCCATCTGAACACCTGCCAGTAGGAAAAACTAGCTACCTTGTTCCTGCTCCTGCTGGAGTTGTCAGATGTTTCCACCTCCCATATGAGAGATGTCAAAGGGATATTCAGTATGCAGTAGAAACAGCCTTCCTTTTTCAGGCCAACTCCTCTCTGTACTGCACGGCGACACACAAGCTGTTCCAAGGGCTGTGTAAGGAATTCCCTTCTTCCACAACAGTGCTCAGCAGAACCTTTTACCTGATGTTTGGGTGAAATGCAATATTGTGTAGCAGAAAGATTAAACACTACTCGCCTCTCATTTTGGTCCTCTGGGCAGAAAAAGCAGATATGTAATCCAACAGAAAAGGTAATCATCACTAACTATTTAAAACAGAGGAATGCTGCCTTTTAAATGACAACAACACAAGCTAATTGCATACTGCATTTCCATATTCAACTAGTTGCATACAAACCCTTGAAATCCATATTTACTCAAAACAGTAACCATCCTAATACCCAAGATCTCTCATCAAAATTCTCTGAACCCTTGAGCTGAGTGACACCCATAAATATTTACTGTCCCAAATACCTTAACAGGTTTTAAATGAACTTTTCACCTTTTTTTACCCAATAATTTTTAGAAACCGTAACAATAAAAGCAGGAAAAACCTAATTCTTAAAAGGAAGTTTTTTTCCTCTCCAAGAGCAATGGAATGGATCCCCAGAGCTTCCTTCTTCCTGAGAAAACACTCTATGAATAATCAATGTGGAGTCCAATTCCTCAACAAGCACCAAGTCTTCAAATACACCCAGCATTCAGCAGACTCTGTGACTCTGGCCTTTAAACTGTAACACTCTTTGCCTTTCTCTCCCTGGTTTCCCAAGCATTCTTTATTCTGTTCTTTCCAGCAACTAGGTAGGTAAGCAGAAGCAAAATTCTAGCAGTGGGAGCAAGCTGGGGCTAATTTGCACTTTATGAATTATTCAGGCTCTCCTGATTCCTGCACCTGCACTGAGGCAGGAAGCTTGCGAGGAACAGTCATTACTCTTCTCTTGGGTTTGCACAAGCTTGGTTACTGCTCAGATACTTTGTTCTGTAACCAAGGGCTTCAGGTCTTGTATTAAGCAATAGAAATGGGAGGAAAAAAAAATAACTGCATGTTGTCAACCCCTCCTCTCCTGCCTCAAATCCAGGACAATCATTCAATCCTGTTCAGAGACAAATGAATTGTAGGGTGTATCAGACTGATGCTGAATTTATCCTACATATGCTAATTCAGATCAGAGCATCAGGAGAGAAAGAGCGAATGGGTGCTTGAGTTGGTCTTGTCAGACATTTACTCAGCTGCATTAAACTGCACATTTAAACTTCTCCCTAGCTCAGTAGGGAGTATTTCATGTACATCAAGTATTTCAATGCTAACCTGATCATTAAGGCATCCTTCTCCCCAGATACACCACAAATAAACTCTCTGCCTGGAATTCTGGCTGACATAAGGGTGCTAACAGTTTAATATTATTGGAAAAGCCTATATTGTGCTTGCAACAGGGTGGATTTAACAAGCAAACGGGTCTTTTTCACCTCTATCTACTATTATCTTGGTAAACAGAATGTGACACCTAACTGCAATTCCAGATACAACCCATGAATCTAGAGAGCCATTAGGAACACTTGCAGAGAGCAGATACAAAGCAATTAGCACTATGAACATTTTAATATAATGATATGTTTTTGAGCTAATATGCTAAGGCAAACAGATCTAAAAGTATTATGCAAATTCAAAGCAGCAAACACCATCTTTACTGTATCTCATGTCCGCAGCTGCACTGAGTATCATTAGGTCTCGTCCTTTATTAACACTGCTGTTACCAACAAGTTCTCCAGTTAAAAGATCGTCTCATTAATCCCAAGCAGCTAAGCATCATGCTTTGATTGATTCAGTAAAACAGATCTGTGGTAACTGATAATGAAACCTCTTTAATCCCCTCTTCCAAAAAAACCCAAGTCAAACACAAGTGTTAAGCATTCAGAAAGGTACAGTCAATTCTTATCAAATCTTTGCTTTTCTTCTTTCTATGCCTAAAGACGTTAATGCATTTTCCTATTGATGCAGGATGTGTGATTGGTCCTGTGCTTCTCTTATCCCATTCCTATCCAACAATAGGTACTCTGGTGCTTTTTTAAAGGTATTTTAATCGAGCATGTAAACACGTTTTATTCTTTGATGCTCTTTCATTCAGCATCATTAATCCCCTGCATGAAATCAATAGACTTAAAACATTTAATCATGTCAAAACGCAACATACAAATCCACAAATGACTTCAGTTCATCACACACACTGAATAGCTTGCAAATTGGAAACTATGCCTTCTTTTTGCCTTGGGAATCAGCAAACCCTAAGCTAGTCTTCCATTGAAGTAAACAGATCCTTTCTCCAAGAATCTGCCATTAGCAAAAAAAAAAAAAAGTTGATAAACAAAACATGGGATTTTCTGTTTGTGCTATCCTCTTTTTTCATCCCTTGCGGTCTCACTGGCCTTATGAGAAACACTTGTTTTACTGCAATCTCTTGACAGTATGCATGTTTAAAGAAAGTTTAAAAACAATTACAGTAACTGGGTTACAGAATGTACTGGGTGTGCACGAGAAGGGAAGAACATCTTTGTGGTTGCTTATTTTCCCTTTCTAACAGCACACATTGTTTCTCTGCTTGAATAGAATGCATAAGGGACAACAGTCATAGGTGCTTTACCAAAAAAAAAAAAAAAGAAAAAAAGAAAAAAAGGAAAAGAGAATAAGCTGAACCTTATATATGAATATGATTTCCAAAGCCTGTAAGACACAGAAAGTGACAGGAATGATGGGGCAAAAATTGTGGCTGAGATGAAAAAACGGCAGAAAAAGATATACAGGGAAAAGGAATAATCTAGGTATTGGAATAACTGCTTTAATTCTACTACATCAAAAAACACTGAAAGCTTGCTAAATTGAAAGAAGAAAATACAGTTTTCATTTGGAAAGCTTGGGAAGCAGTGAAGTGTGAAAATGGGCGTGCTGAAACTCTAGTTAGGGAGGCACACACAAAAGCCTGTGACCCCATCCCCACCCACTCTCCCATGAAGAGTCCTACACAGCCTGCCCCCAAACCCATGAGGTCCTTCACTGTTAAGCTTCAAAGAAGGTACCAACCACTAGGCATGTATTCACACATACTCATTCTGGCAGCTGCCCATTTTCCACCTACAGGCAAAGTCCTTCCTGAACTTTGCCTGTGCCTTGTGAAGAAGCCCCAAAAGGCAGGCAGAGTTCTGATGGTGGTGGCACTGGCAAGGTGTTGTATTGTAGCCCTGCAGCCAGGTAATTCACCCAGAGAAGGTGCATCATCTCAGGAATAATCTGGCTATAATGATGCAGGGTTTTCTGCCTAAGTGTCCATGGAAGTGAGGCTACTCTGTAATCAGGAATATAAGACTCACAAGGCTAAAGGGCTGGACAGAAATGGGGGATCCTGACTCCTCACTAGAAATTCCGACACCAAGCATTTAGAGGAGAACAGCGAAAGGTGTGTTTCAGTATCCACAGCTGTTTCTGGCTTTATGTTGCTTCAAGAAATGGAGCCTACAGCCTCAGTCCTGTCCATGCTCAGGTAAGGATACAGGCTCTTCCTACCCACTCTCCTTCTTCATCCCTTACCTTCTGTGTTCCTGTCTATACAACTGCCCGCATTCAGTTGGGAGATGACACTTCATATCCCATATCCTGTCATATCTTATTTGATTAGGCCTGCACCAAGGATCCCAATGAGACCAGCTTGTGCTCAGAACTTACACCTCAGGTCTCCCACTCTGTTGACGAGCTAGTTAATGAAGCTCATCTGCAAAAGTAGCAAAATTGCTGTTGCTCCTGCCAGCTTGTTTGACAAAAAACTCATCCCTGCTCCATTACCATCCAGAAGAGTTACAGAGACTACCTGTGAGGGAAAATGATGCTTTTATTTCCTACTGGTTCTCTATACAGTCCATAATGATTGATCTGATGTAACTGGGCCGTATTCCCAGAGAAGCGCACACATTGCCTAGGACATCAGCAAAGTATACACCTAAACTAGATGGGTAAGGGCTCCTTTTTGGTTGTTCCTAGGACACGCAATTCCCTCTAGTGACTCTAATGAGGAATTCAAATGCTTTTCCTCAGAGGTCAGATCAACCTTCAAAGCTTAACCTAAATATACATGTAGAGGTTTCATTTCACAGTGAAGTACAAGTGCTACTCACTCAAGTATTAAAAAAGTTTTCTCAGAGTGTAACAGAGATACCAGTGCCTCTAGTGTAGCACAACATAGTCCCACTCTAGCTGGGAGAGGAAATAAAAATTTCATAGTAGGTATGACTAATCTGAACTTTACTGTAAGTATGCAGAGTGTCAGTGACCTCCTGATTTTGCAGTTTTTCCCACTGAAAGTAATGTTTATGCACCGAGCTGCATGAAGGAATATATGAAGATTAGGGAATTGCTTCAAATGTTTTTGCTATCCTACATGCAATAATTTTTCATTACCTCATTTATGAAAAAAAAAAAAAAGACCAACCAAAACCAGAAACAAACCCAAAAACCCACAACAAACTAACAAACAAAGCCCAGTAAAAAACCTGAGGTAAAACTAAAATGTGGAATGAGGACATTCCAAATCCAGCAAGGAGAAGATCAAGCATTTTCTGCTGGCAGTGTTTTTAATTATTACCAGTAACTTCCTATTTATTATCATCATCATTATTCTTTATCTTGTTCTTTAAAAAATGGACCAGATTACCTCTGCAAATATGTGGGGGTTTTTTCTGTTTGACAGATGCTAGATTTGCTTTCAGCTGAAAGTAATCAAAGTTTAGACATAAGAAATGTATCCTTTAAAGCCTGTACTATTCAGTTAACAATTTGGTCCTAGAGATGAATTGCAAGTACAGACTTGGGCCTTAACATTCTTACTAATTAATGGGAATGCTAACAAGTAAAGCAGTGTACTCTGCACTGCAATGCTTATTTTCATTTTGAACTAGTGACAAATGAGAAGGACTGCTTCAAATTAGTCTTACAAATGTCAGGAACACGGCAAGTGTTTGTCTTTGAACAGTGGAGAGTCAAAGTGAACTAAGGTGAAAATGGTGTCCAGCAGAGTAGTTCAGACCAGGAAAGCCATCCAACTCCAAAGCAGCTTGACCTGAACACAGCCCCAGAGGCAGTGTCACAGCTGCCAGCTAGACAGTAGCCAAGGAGCTAGCAGAGGTGCAAGCCAAGAAGCCAGCCATGAACCCATTTGCCAATGCAGTAAAGCTGTATTCCAGGATTTGGCATCTGGATCCTCCAGCTGCCAAACATCTCCCATCTGGCTGAGCCTGTGGATGAGGTGTTAAAAAGAAAATCGGGGAAGATTATACAAGAATATACAAGAAAGCAGTACCCTTTGCAAGACAGCAAAGATGAAGAGGCACATTGTGCCCCCCAGCACATGAAACTCACACATTATCACTTTGTTCCCAGTGGATCAGAGGACGACAAAATGCTACACATTTTAGAGGAAATGAACAGTTAGATGTGAATGAATTGAGGCAACCATCCCAGCCTCTGGACATCCACAGAGGTCAGCAGATGCAGATTTTTTTAAGTAAAACTTACAACTTCTGGTAGATTTGATGCACCCAGTAAGAAAAAATGGGAAAAAAAACCTACAAAAAATGTTTCTTCAAGACTATGTGATCCACTCTGTTCCTCTGTCATCACAAAGAAATTGAAGTAGCAAAGAATTTTTCTGTAGTTTCCTAACTGGAATACCCTAATTCTGAGTGTAATTCTATGGAAGGATAACTTTCTTGCAGTTTAGTAGAAAAAGGTAAGTTTAGTAGTACAAAGTTGAAAAATACCTTGTCCTGGGTAGGCATGAAATTTAACTCAAATGAAATATATCCACCCATATAGCTGCATTTAATTGCAGCAGAATTCAGCTCTGACAAGGAGTTACTGTTCAAAACTCCAACAGTGCCACACCCTAAGAAGTGGGATCAGCTGTGAGGAAGACTCCTAGCACTGTCAGCAGTTTCAAGTGCACCATAAGAATTCATACTTTCAAATCATGCACTCACTTTAATGTTAATCTCATTGATCTTATTTCCACCTTTCAATCTATAGGCAGGTCCACACGGCCCAAATGAGGTTTGACAGATTGTTCAATTTGGTTCTTTATTTTAAGAAGACATTAAAACTCTACAGCTCTTTCCCAAATTTCTGTTTTCATTAAAACCTATTTGTCCTGCCAAATATTACCTTTCATCTCACTCCAGTCAGAGCACACTAACTTTCAGCAGTTTAGAACTGCTGCATGAGATGACTTATGCCATCTTCATCTACCTCTAACCATGCATGTTTTCAGGGGCCTAATTAGTAGGATCTCATATTCATTACTATGGTATGTAAATACCACATAAACTCATAAAGGATTTTTTAAGCAAAATACTGACAACATTAACAAAGACCAAAAAATTAACAATCTAAGTTTCCTTCCTGAAAATGCTTCCTGCAGAATAGAAGACAATATGCAAAATATTATGGTTAATTTAATGCAAACTAAAGAAGCCTGCATTAAAAATTATATCTGAAATATGCATATATTTTAGAAACACAGCATTTTGAGAGATTAGTAGGTTCTTCAGAATCATTTCTGACATTGCACTGATAATACAATCAGATCAAAGAAAATTCTAAGGATTTAAAAAAATAAATGAATAATTTCAATCTCATAGTCAAGGAAACCTTAAAAGATTTGTATTAGCTCTAATAGAGAAATTGTTCCTGCTGCTACTTTGAAAATGTTTGAATAATAAGATCCTGCAAATTTTTAATATAAATATAGCAGTTGTAGTGTAATTAACTGCAAATTGGAGATAGGAGTAGTCTTGAGGAATGACTTCTGTATTTGACTACTCATTAGCAATTTGAAAGTGTAATTGCTCTTAAACATGCCTTCTTCCTAATTTTATTACGAAGCTTAGCTGTACTTATAAATGTGAAGCATATGATTTATTCTGGAACATATTTGCTTATATTGAATATGTTTTTTTCTTCTGTACTCCACAGACAGAGGGCACACAGGTCACCAAGAGCAGATAAAGCAGTGAGCCGATGGGTTTACACTTGTCCCATAACAAAAAACACTCCAAAGGAGTTTTCTGAGGAGCGCACAAAAAAAACAAAAGAAGGGAGGAGGACAGGCAAGCAAGAAAGCACACTGAGAGTGGACATTTCACTGCATACTATTTAAAACCCAGTAAAGCAACAGCCATGAATCCCACGAAAACAGGAAGGAACCCTACCAGCTTTGGTACATCCTTCTGCCCTTTGACATAATTTCTATCTGGGCAAGTGAGGTGAACCCAAGGGCCCTCATGGCATCACAACACTCGCTGAAGCCTCCCAGCCATCCTCCCCTCCCCAACTGGAGGCATGTAAACCCTGCACCCAAAGCAGGGCATCTACTAGGCACATTACAGAGCAAGGTTTTAAAATTTTGCCCTCCTTGAAATAAAAGCAAGGAGATGTTTACAAAGAGCTCTTCCTACATTTTACAGTTTTGCTTCATAGTAACTGGCAATGACCCATTATAACATGAGCTACACTGATGCACATTAATTTTGTTACTCAATATCAGCAGACTACTTTGAACACTTTAAACTATATTATTCAACATCAGACAAGGTATTCTCTATTGTCATATTTTAAACATTGGTATTTATAAAAAAAAAAAAATTTAAAATTGCAGCTTTCCCACCACCCTCTGAGCCCCAAGATTAAAAAAGCAATTGTAAAACTCAACTTCAGATCTTGCCTAGCCCCACATATCCCCCAGTCATGACATAAAGAGGGAGAGAAACCTGAAAAGCACTGCTACTAGACTTTATCAATAAAACAAAGTATTATATGATACACAATAAAATACTTCATACCTGGAGTTGAAAAAACGAAAAGGGTTAACAGCTGACCTGGCACAGCCCCACATGCTCTCTCTGGAAATTGAACACAGACAATTAGGAATTTTAAGTTACCCCAAATAATCGAAGGGGACTTAGACAAGCTTGAGGAACACTTACTGCAAAGTAAGTAAGGCACATAGCCTCAGCGTGGAAGGCACTTTAGGATTTTCCCATTCACTCAAACCTCTTCTCAAACTGAATTTGCTATGCACAGGTCCCAGCCAATAAGAAAGTCATTAGGACCTCTGCGACCAATTTTCATGGGAGCAAAGTCAAAGCTTAAGGGCCCATATGTCACTCGGTGGTAATTCTGGATTGTGATGGATCGTATTTTCTTATTAAAAAAATGATCAGTGACAAAGATGATGAACAACGCAAAAATACAGTGCCATAGCTGTACAAACTCCTATGCTGGTTGAGATTTGGACTACATGAAATGTTCCTTTTCACTGACAAATTCTGATCCACTGCATGTGCTCAAACAAAAAGCATCATATAGATGTTTTTGGAAAAAGTTTCACCAAGTTAGGGGGAAAAAAAAAGAAAACTCTGTAGAAAGCCGAGAACAAGAATAAGCCCCTTTAGTCCTCTCTGTGACTCAGATCTCAAATGTACAGTGAAAGGAGTCTGAGGCCAATGCCCAAGAAACTAGCAAAAATATTAGAATAACAATATGAATAATAAAAAAGCTCTAGCACACTAGTAATTGAATGCATTTGCACTGAAAATGTTTTGGATCTTTTATAATGTCAATTAAAATGTCTAGGTTGGCATAGGAATTGTTGAAAGTGAAAAGGAAATTTTCAGAACAGCTTTGTTTGATTTATATAATTGCATTTTCCACTGGCCCTTGGAAACCTACAAATAATTTATTTTCTCTCAACATTTGGCACTGCATGCTTTGATCTTGTCACATTTCCCCACTTCAAGTGTATAGTAAATATTGGCTTTCTTTACTGTTTTTGTCATTTGTTAGACGCTAAATTTCTGATAATGACAGAAATATGCTATGCAGGTGACAAAATGATTTTTGGAGTTATTAGCTCTATCATTGCCTAACACTTTTTTCCACACTCTTTTTCCACTCTCCATGTAGTCTTTTCCTCCTCAGAAATACGGATCAGGTACTTGTGCTACAGTATCAAAGAGGTAAAGATTCTATTTTACAACTGTGTCAATACCTAATCATAGAGCACTGTGACATCTCCCTTGCCCCATCAGCCCTCGACTGAAAGCAATATGCACTGGAAAAATGGTTACTGGAAACCATTAACATCAATGGTTCTCTTCTATGTCAATTAATTTGCAATCATCATTTATTTGCGCAGGTGATATAAACAACAATACTTTACCTAGAAGTTGTAACTAAATTTTGGACAAGCCTTTTCATGAAGTTCCTTTTTAACAACAAAGCAGCAGGGCAGACCAAAATACAGTTCTTGAGGTTAAGTATTTGCATGCTGAATTTTTGACAGTGGTAACTTTAGCAGACAACTAAAACTCTGTTTAGAACCTACAGTATCCAGGCACTGAAGCAAAAGACACTCAGGTATCATCCAACCAACCTCACTGACACCTAAAGCTTACTGTGCTCCTCTGTTTGGCATGAAAGCCAAAGGGCTGTGGCCTCCCACCCTCTTCTCTAGCCCAGAAACCATGGAGAGAAATACCTAACCTTTGCCTCTGGAACATGAAGCTTATCTGTGCTATGAAAATAAACACATCTCAGACCATGTAATCAGCACAAAAAAGATCTGTAACAGCCACTTCACAATACAAACAGCAAGTGTAGAATAAAGAAGAGGAAAAGGACCACTCCTGGTAGAGTGGATATCTACAAATGTAGATATCCAGCTTCTTGAGTTAGGAAGCTCTAACCTCTAGGCTTTGCTCTAACCACTAGGCTTTTGTGCCATATGTGGGTGGCTGCACTGCTGCTGGCTGTCACGTTTTCACACAGATATGGCCAATGAGAAGAGCACAGCAAGCTCTGGGTGTTACCACAGGCAGACCAGGTAAGCTGAGAACCTGATTTCCACAACAGAAAGTTGGGAATGTGAGCTGCTCTTTTTTTTTCCAAACTACTTTAATGAACTACTACAGTTCAGAAGCCCAAGCTCCGAAGAGAGTAGAGACAACTCACAGTCAAGTACCCACCCAGGATGTAAGCGGAGACAGATCTCGGAAGCTGACTGCTCTGCCCCTCGACCTTCAAAGCCTTTAACTCTTCATTGACTATACTGCGGGAGTGTGTTAATGCCTTGAGCAGGAGCTCTGCCACACTGCTGGAGCCAATCACCTATTTCAGAACCTCATTAACACCTCCACCAGACCTCCCACAAAGCAGAAAATCTGCATCTTGTCTCAAGTGTCTGTGCTGTTGTGGCTCATCTTGGTCCTGGGTACCTGCAGTACTTCACATGCGCTGCAAGCATTTGGGGATAGTGCAACCTTTATGTCGTGGGGTATATTGACAAGGATGTACTTGTTACAGAATTGCATGTACGTGTAGTTCCTCTCAAGCAAAAGGAAAACCACATTTTATTATTCTGACTATGCTTTAGGAATGGCAAAGGACCTCAAAAACTATGTGGTGATACAGACAGCAAGCAGTTCCGAAGAGGAAAAATTGAGTGCAAAAGGAATTAACCTGTTCAGCTTGGTAAATAATTTTCAGCAAACAATTTATTGTACAACATTACCCTATTATTGTGCTTCTGAAACTTTTATGACTGAAATTTTGGTCGTTATTATAGCTCCTCCTGTGAACTTATTTGTCAGTGGTTTGACTCTTTGGCCCTGACAAGCAACTGATTACAGAAAGAGCAGTGCTCAACAGTTCTTAAGAGAAATACCATGGTGACTTGTATGTCTATTTGACAGCACTGCGTGTCCCCGATTTATCATGCATTATACCAGCACTATGCAAAATATTGTACTTTTCATGCAAATAATTGAGGGACATATTTTGACAAGATTGGGACTGCTGACTTTTAATAAAGTATGTACACCAAGTATTTCTTTTACTGCCTGATGTCACCTTCTGGTCATTCCCAGGTTAATTTATTTTTCAGGTGCTGTTTGCAATGCTGGGCTTTTCAGCCAGCAGCAGATCCTGTATACAGGCATTAGGGTGAGCCTTTCTAGGGCAGCCTCTGGCCTCAGTGCCTGCCAGCCTGCTCCATGCCCTCCTGAGCTAGCAACACAGGCTAGAAAAGAGAGCTCTGGCTGTTGCTGCCTCCTCTAATCCACCCTGGTCTCTTCCTTATTTTCTGCCTGCATCAGCTTCTGTATTTCCTTGCACTACTTTATCCTGTGGCAATTCAGTATATCTCACAAGGATAAATAAAGAAAAATATGACCCAGAACCTCATGCTTGACACGTCTTCTGTCACTGCTCTAATGATGGAGGTGCAGAGTTTGACTCTGAAACCTATGACTGGAATTACTTCAGGATTAGATGCTATAATATCTAATAAGCAGCCATTGTGCGGCTTTACTCCTTATTTTAGCCTTCAATTCCTTTATTTTGACTAGAGTAATTTCATGTGTGGTGACTGTAAAGTCCAAGTATCCTTTCTGTGATATATTAAAAATAGTAAAGCTCATGTTCTAAGTCATGCATGTTATAAATGAGAGACAAGAGTCTCGATATTTAGCAAAATTTAGATTGCTTTATTTGATATAGACAGAGCAAGCAGTGCGCTGGGGGAATGTGAGGGGTCACTGCCCAATCGACGTCCCACAGAACTTGGTTTGCAGCTCCTTTTTGTAGTATGGTCTCCCGTTGTAATCAGTAATTTTTATGTTCTTTGCTGTCCCAGTTTTGCTGGGTAAGCAATGGTGAATAAACATTCACCAGGCCTTCAGGCATTAGACTAAACATATACAAATTCACCAGGCTTCCAGGCGATAATCAATCACAGATAACCATCTTGTCCTGGTAGATAACCTCCTGAGAGGTTTTGGAGGTCTGGCTCTTGAGATACACAAAGGCAGGAAGGGCTATTGCGAAGTTTGATTTTGCAAGCTGGTAGCCGATACAACTTATTAGAAAAAACATACTATAATATAACATAACATAATGTAACATAACATAATATAACATAAAATAACATAACAAGGTGATTTTAAAGAGAATGATTTTATCATATAATTTCCTTTATCTAGTGTCCATGCTTCACTTCAGAGCTTGGTATTCTGGTTTATACAAACCCCAGTGCTTCTGTGATTGACACAAATCTTTTATCAATTATCACATACACATGGACAGCGATACCTCCTTGGCATACAGGCTCAACACAAAATAAACTCTCTTCATATCCATCATCCAAGGACTTCCACTCACTCCTCTTTTATCTCCAGCATAAAAAGAACTTGTTGTGAGAAATGAGGTTGTGGTGAAATCACTACTAGTTAAAGAGGACTGAACTAATAGACAGGAAAACCTAACACAATCTTTTCCCATTATGCAGGAGAAAGGAAAATGGCAGGTAAAAAAAGTAGGTTGATTTTTTTTATCCCTCTACTTATATGTTCATTCAATTATGCCCTGCCAAACAGTGTTCCCCTCTTAATGGTTCCTTCCTTTACATGCACTTTACATACCCATGACCTACACAAATTTTGTGTTTTTGCATGCATTGACCTAAACACTCAGGACAATATTTCCATAAATCAGTGCAAGCATTGTTATTAAGATTTAATTGTGCTGCATGTATGTCTATCACAAAAATCACAGGAACTGCCTTAAGGAAAAGGAAAGATAAAAACTTATCTAATCTATATAATGAAACAAGAAGTAATTTTGGCTCAAGTGACAGCAGAGGACAATGCTCTTTCTTTTTCTTATCAGTAAGTCAAAGTAGCAGTTCACCTAAGGTAGTTTTCTTGTGGCTTTTCCTGGCAGTGTTCTGCTGCCCAATCCACACCTATGAGTATTTTTTGATAGCTTTAAATTTCTTAAGGCACATGTCTCTGCCCCTGCTTTCTGTGCTGATTTAGAAAGAAAAAACATAAAAAGCTGAATAACAAAATCACTGGGGAAAGAGATGCCAAACAGGTGTACAAACTGCTAACTGGGTAACAGTAAGTCATAATGTTATTTATAATTCATTCTTCGGTGCCATGCTCTTCAAGCCATTACAGAATGCATGCCTCACTATCCATAAAATGCATTTCACATATCTAACAACTAATTACTTGAGCTTCACTCTGGAGCAATACATTTTAGTGGATTAAGCATGGGAGTAAGAGGCAGATGTACCTGATCCCAACTCATTCTCTGCTTTGCTGCATGGCCTTGAGCAAGTCACTAACCTGCGGATAATTATAATATTTGAACACACACAGGACCTGTACAATTTAATTAGTTAATGCTTGCAAGGCACTCTAAAGATAAAAAATGCTATGTGAATGATAATCACACAATGTTGTTTCATGGCATTTTACTGCAAAGCATGTTTGTGTAAACATGTTTAGAAACGTAAAATTCCAGTAATGGCAAAGTTTGACAAGTACCTTGAAGTGATAAGCACTTCTTAGACTAAAATTTAAATTAATTAACACATTTAACTTATGTTTAAGAAGACATTTATATGTGAATTCAATACAGACACTAAACTGAAGCTGGGAAGCCAGGATCTTTGAAAGTTTCTGTATGATAAAGGAAGTGAAAGAGACATAGAGAAGGTATCAATGAACCAATACATGTTACAAGTAAATATTTCACTGCAAGATAATGGTCCCTCAAATAGCTTAAGTGTTGAGTTACTTTTCTTTTTTTGGCATCCAGACTTCTCTTAGTTTAAGGACTAATCATTAGACCAAATAAAGTTAATGGCAAATACAAACAGGATTTCAGACTTTAACGGAATCAAGATTCCTTAGTTCTTCAAGCTTGTTATGCAATTAAATTATGTATTTCTCTCAAAAGGAAAATATTACTCCTAGCAATGGTGTGGTAAAAGCTCTAGAATGACCTACTCAACAGTCATGGAAACTTATTCTCACAGAGGAGACAGGAAGATATGATTTTGTGTACACCAAGTTAAAAGCACTCTTATTTTCAAATTAGCTTTCTTCAGTGAACAATTTGACAATACCCCTATCTCCTGATACACTTCCATTTAAGCAGCATAGCCCTTTCAAAGCAAGAAGTGATGCTAATATCTCTATAGAAGCTGGTTTTGATTTACAGTTGTCATTCACCTAGCCCTTGTTTCTAATGATCATTGGCTGATGAGGAATCTTGTTATCCAGGCAAAAGGCCTTGGGACATACAGCAGAAAATTTTCACACCAAAAAATCCTAGTGCATGCACAGGATGGCATCCTTTGATTTTACTGCCCAACCATCAAGTTATTGAACTTTTCTTTTGTCAAACATCACATATTTAAAAAAAGAGAACCTTTTCAGAATAATACAGATTTATTGGAATATTGAAACCCCAGGTTCATACTTAGTGCCTAAAGAGCAATTCCCAAATGTATATAGGTCTTTCCAGCTCTTTAAGTTCTTAATAAGGGCTTAAGGCAATTAATTTTTATATACAAACAGATGTTTCCGAGAATTCAGATTCTGCTAGAAATAACTTTATAATATGCCATATAAACACACTGTAGAAGTCAGTACTTCTTCAAGAAGCTATCTGAACTGCATGTAGGGAGTTAATGCAGGTAGGAGAAAGCACGCCTGTAGTAGTTGCCACAGGTCAAATTTAGATGTACTAGTTCAGTTTCTTCTCAAGTCACAGACTTCCAGCATGGCCTTCAAAAATAATATGGAGCGGGTTTTCTCATATATAACTTCAGCAATGTAAAGTTTAATCACTCTCCCTAACCACTTGTCCAGGTTTCTTTACAGCTGCTGGGAAAGACAGATACCTTTTGAAAGGCAGATGATCATAACTGATAAGATGACTGGACCTAGAAATACCTCTCCACTAAAGAAATCCAAAATACTTGAGCCTAACTTTTAGATAGCTTGCATTGTGAGAGATGAACTTTGCTGCAAGGTTCTGTCCAGCACTGCCCAGAGGTTGCCAAAGGTAGCTGAGACACAGCACACTCTGCCAGCTCAGCAGTGCCCTCGGGTAGACAGTGTCCAACCCAGCAACACTTTCCACTGCAGAAACCTATTCTTTTCTGCCATAGGATATTACTTGAGACTGCTGACAAAAAATAAAACAAAACTAGAACAGAAATATCCCTGAAATAATGACACAGTGGGAGCACCAACCATAACACAGATGCCTTGCAGGGCTCTATGCCACCACTGTCTTTCACTTAGGTATCTGCATAAATGCCTCTCAATGTTTTTAGCAAGTCAGTTCAGTTTGCAGAACAACTCTGGAGAAGGCCAAGGAGAAGCCTCACCATGTTACAGCCTGGGAGGAGGGCAGAGGCCCACAGACAGGTCTTTCTGAGTGTGTGGTCCAATTTCCTTCCAACTGCAGCAACTATGCAACCTTCTGCCCTACAGCAAAAGAGTTTTTCATTGCTGCAATGGAAAAATGCATCCCAGACTTGGGTATTCTTCATGAGACAAGTAAAATTGAAATTGATGTATTCCCACAATTGCACTTCAAACCAATTAGTGATCTCCAGTGGAAAAAAATCCTTTATTGAGGAATTCTGGATGAGCACTAGCCAATTCTCCATCTGTAAAATCAGCATTCAATTGTGTGCTAGTTTTAAAACAAGCATTTGCTCATGGCGGGCAGATGTACCATGGAAGAGGAAAGCAAAGTTCACACAAGCACTGCTGAAACGCCCTCACTTATGTTTCTTGGAGACTCGGGACAAGTATTTTGTTTGCAAGAGGAAGAAAAAAATTGAGGTGAAAGTTCCCTATAACGAATAGCACAACAGTAGTAATGATTGCAACCAAAGCAGAAAAACAAACTATACCAGTGTAGAAAATGAATGGCTGATGGAAACAAAGATACAAACTTCAAAAGAAATAAAAATAAACCACAGAAGTTGATTTACACTGAAGAAGAAGAGGGAGAAAAAAAGAGAACTATGAAAAAAAATCAGATTTGAAAAGCATGTGCTAATTCAAGAGAATGTATTGGTATGGTGGCTATGCTGTCTGTCGGAATTTCTCTTTTGCTTGTGCAGTATCCAAAACTAACTCCTACTGTATTGCAGTAATAGGGGCAAAGAATTTAAAAACAAAGTAAGATGATCACATTAGCATCAATGTATCAATCACACAAAGCAGCCAAAGAGAACAGGGGTAGGGTCCCTAACCTCATTTTCATACAAGCACTCCGAGACACCCAGCTCAGCACAAAGAGGAATTCATGTTAAAGGTCAGAACAGTCACATTCAAATGACAAATCCTATCTCTGTGAATTAACTGCAGCTATAACTACAAGTAGACAAGATTTAGTCACTGAAATTTCTGTCTCTCCCTTACTCCAGAAAAACAATGCACTATCTGAAGCATCTTCAGTTTATATGTACAGTTCCTCTTTCCCTTGACATTTGAAAGAAAAAATGGTTCCATCAAAGGAGTTTCCTTCACTTACAACACTTAGGGGGGAATAAAAGTTGGGAGAGAAAGAGGAGTTTCTGCATCTTTGGATTTTTACCTACATACTGGTCAAAAATTGATGCCAAAAATCACCCCCTGCCTCAACTGCTTCTGCCCTTAGCTTCTGCAAACAGATCTTAAATTATGCATATTCAGGGAAGGAGAGCTGCATGCTGTAAAATAATGCATTTTACCACACAAGTGTGCAGGAAATAAGGAGGTGAATGCTCTGTTCAGAGTTAGCATTACTGTGTACCATGGAGATGGGCCCTGAGGCCATCCTGCATCAACTCTGCCTAGGGATGGAAAGGCTGCCAGGCTGAGGGAACAGCATGTTGCCTCTGTGAGGGACCCTAAGAAAGTTTTACTGGTCTTCTAGGGGTTGACTAATGCCTTCTCCTCCCTTGGCTTCATAAAGATTTCTGGAGTGTATCTGAGATTTTGCTCTGAATATATAATGCTATTTTTCCTGTGTAATAAGCATCAGTGGTGTCAGGCATGTAGAGGCAAATCTGCTCTTTGTTAGATGTTACATGTCAAAATGAGTTTGTAAAACACGCCACAAAAAGGATGAAATGCTGCTTACAATGCAAAGCCCACTGAAATCTACATAATGCTGCAATATTTATTATCAGCCAGAGCATATTAGCTGAGATTAATAAATTATTCTTAGTCTGTATTTTGTAAGGCACAGCAACTTCCATAAAGCAGCACTGTCACAGGAAGAAATTTCACCAAAGTATCCTGCTTGAAATAATGACTTTATTTATCTGTAACTTTACATTATTGATTGGGTTTGTTGAACTGAAGGAGAACTGTGAGCTCATTCCAAAAGAACTACTGAGAAAAAAGTCTGGAAGCTGAACCAACATAAAGCTTGCAGCAAGAAGGCAATCTTCCTGAGAAAAAATAGTCATACTTGGTCACTTTACAAATATGCAAGCAAATTACATTCTGTTTGTGTAAATAAGAACTAATGCCAAACACGTTGCTCTTAGTGTTTCATTGTCACAATTTTTATTCCTAAGAATTTTGTTCCTGTAAGACTACCGTGGACCTGAAACAAAGCAGCAACATAGGTGGATGCCATCCAGTTTAAGAGGACGTGAAAAGCAAAGCTTTCAAATAGGTATTCCAAACTGTCCTGTGACCCAACTAGGTAAGCATCATTTCCAAAACAACAAGCTTAAAAAATGGCTGTATTAAACCAACAGTTTCTCCCTAAAAACTGAGCTGATTTCCCTGTGGTTAAAAGCTGGCAGACTGAGATGCAAGGGAAGATGTGGGAGCGTTCAGCAGGATCCCGTCACTCGCAGCTGCTGGCACAGCAGCTCCCCAGTCAGGCGCTGTGGATTGCAGTGGCTCACCTCGCACCAGGGATCTGCAGTGCTGACGTGTGTCCCAGGCAGCTGTCTGCACCGCCCGCGGGCCATGGAGAGGAACAGCAGCTCACAGCCTGGAGCCTCCCTCTGTCCCAAATTAGACAGCTCGAATAGGGCAGAGGGATTGCTGCCTGAACATGCCAAGCGCCACCTGGCCCGTGTGCAGGGAGTCAGGTAACTGGCTCAGATGCAGAGAGCCACACAGGCAAGATGAATGCTGAGCCCCACAGAAAGCACACAGGGAAAGGCAGGAGACAAGAAAAGGCAAGGCACTGAGGCAATCCATCACAGTCCCATACACTGTGTGAGGGGCTGTACAGGATCAATCCAAAGTAAATGCCCACCATCAGATACTGAAATCCTCAGAGTCTGAACCCCCTTACTGGTCTTAAAGAATGGGTGGCAGTGGGCAAATATATATACATATATATAATGCTTTTGCAGAATAATTTAAAATATGTCTGAAAAACAAGCAGGAAAAGGTCTGCTGTTGTCTTGCACTTGCTACCAAGCACCTACAAACTGGTATTGTGTTTAACAAAGATTGTACAACACCAACTGGTACTGAAGAAAAGGATGCTGCCATTACTTTGGAAGTACTGTGGTATACTTCCCAGTACGCTCTGCAAGAAGTTATTTTTTGGGTAACTATTCACCAGAAAGAGCTTACAAGCTCACTTAGAAAAGAATACACTCTGTGGGACAGTTGTCCAGACTTGAGGGCCAGTCTGCCTCCCTCAGGCACTAAGCTCTGACCTACGCTTTACTGACTGATGAAGAAGTCCTTCTATGCTTGTCCCTATGCTACCCAGTTATTCAGCAGAACAGTAGGTGCCTTTCCATGTCCTCAGAGGAAATTCCTGTCTGCTAAATTTAGATGCTGAAATTGAGCACAGAGGATCTCTCTTTGGAAGGCTTCAGAGGCACTTTCCTCTCTGCAACAAGGTTATGGAGAATGAGAACTCCTTTTTCAGTGGACTCCATTGCCAAACATCAAATGTTAATGTACATATTAGATGCCTAAAATCAAAAGAGAGCCTGCCTGTAGGGCACAATATTGGAGACCAAGAAATAGACTGAGTGCAGTTGGCATGAAGTGCCAACATTCCTTTTCAACTCAGCAGCTGTATGTATGGTGTCTGTGACCGAGAATGAAGTAAAGATGACAAATTGCAGATCACAGCCAAATTACATTTTCCTAATGGGGCTTTTGAAATAAACTAACAGATTACTGTTTAAATAAAACCTGTAACAAGAACGAGTTGATGTTATGTTATTAAATTTCTTAATTTAATTTTTAATCTCCAGAGCCAGTCAAGTAATACTCAACATATTTACCTTCACAAACTGTGGAATGCATCATACAAAAGCTAAAAAAGCTTCCCATGGTTTGACCAATTCTCTAAGTGTTCAAGAAATATCTATCACAGAGAACAGTATCTGACTGCCAGTCATATATAAAAATTATTTGCTAGTGCTCCATACTTCCTTTTTTCAGTAATTAGACAGTGCACAATCATGACGTATTGTTTTATTTTTCTGGCTTACTATGTGTGCTATAAATTGAGAAAAAATACTTAGCACTTCAGGGCCTGGTGCTGTGACTAGAAAATTGAAAATGCATATGGGACCTGTCTATCAAGTGATAGCCTGTCAAAAAAACCTTCTCCTCCTTCATCACTGTTAGAAAGGGAGCCTGCTAATCACAGAACCAACACCTTGTCTTGCCTTGCCCACAAACACCTCTCTGCTTAAGGAGAATATCAGTTTGAGATTCACAGTTACAGTGTTTGGCTGGAAGATGAGGTAGTATATGTCTGGTGAAAATGCAAAAAAAAAAAAAAAACCCAAAGGCAGTTCCTCCCCAAATGCGGCTTAGAAATGTCAGCTCTTTTAGCTGTTATATCCAGGAAAACAAAGCAAAACATTTTTAGATACCATATTAAGACATTAAAAATACATCTATAATTATTTATACAATAGCAATGTCTAATAGCCTTTATTACACACATTTTTTATTTAATAATGTCCAGAATGCCCATAATTTGAACCTCTCAGATAAAGTAACGTGTTTTGTGGGTCTAGCACAGGCTTCAGTGCCTGGAGGCTCTAGTTCTATTTCCAGCTCTGCTTCAGACCTACAGGGTGACCTTTATGCATAACCTCATTTTCCTCACCTATAAAATGGGGATATTAATACTTATTTACCTCACAGTTGGTTCCCTTCCAGCTGCTACAATGACTGAACAAGCTCATGCATCTACAGAATTGCTAATGTTCGTGATAAACTGTTTTGTGTTTTATTTTTTTTCCAAACAAGCAGTGCAGGCACTAAATAAGGAAATTATCTGTCGATCCAGTTAGCAAAAGTACACAGAAAAAAACCAGCAGTGTAAAAACTGTTTGGAGTCCCTCAGTAATTTCCTTCCAATGACACTATGCTCCAGGAGAAATGTTACTAGCTCCTATATGACAGCAACTAGAATCAACTTTCTGATGCTGCTTTCAGCCAAGGAAAAAAAATACATGTTTTTTGAGTGGTAATCTAACCTGGTCTCTCTTTGGAGAGGACATAAAACCACTGCAAGCTTTCCAAGTATATTAAGGAGAAGAAACAATTTCAATTTGAAACTCAACCTAATAATGAGGGCAGAGAAAAAGAAAGGAAAAGAGCATGAGAGAGACAAGAGATACAGTCATCTCTTCCAAAAGGGAATAAAGCTCCATGGAAAAGGTGCTGGCAGAGAGGACACTCCTGCAGCACTGGTGACTCCGTCAGCCTGGGAACACCTCAGCAACACTCATCTTGTCTGGGAATGTGATACTTACTCTTGTACTGCTCTGGCTATGGAGAGCGCTGTAGATCCAGTTTCATTAACGCTATCTAAGGTCACATTTGGCAGGTCGTCATCATCACTGTCACTTTTAATTTGTCTGGGAGATAGGCCTCGGGGGTCCATTTGTGCTGGAAAGAGACATATAATGGATTAATATGAGTGTGCTGAAATTAATCTTGTCCCAGAACAACATCAGGGCGCAAAACACATCTGCCTGCTCTGGCTGGAGAGCACTGCTTGTGCTGAGCTTCCCAGATCAGCTCATAGGTGGGCAAAGCCACCCAGTGGTGCCACAGCTGGATGCGAGCACTTCCAGGGGCATGCAGGACTGTGAATTCACAGAGACTACACTAATGGACTCAGCAGTACCAAAATATAACTGCACATACCACATCCAACAAAAACCCAGTTTATCCTCAAGTAACGTTTGCTGCTAGACTTCAGAAAGTGAAGGGAAAGGGTTACATCTGCTTTGTACAACACAGAACACTCGAGTACATTTGAAAGGAAAATTTCAGGAGTAATCTCTGATTATGAGTGTTCATCATGAGGTGTCAAGATGGAACCCATATCACTACACTCAATTAAAATTTAGGCATCTAAAACCCCAGTCATCCTGCTTTCTGACACAATTCAACACCATTGTCAGCCTCTGAAGGGTCCTTCACTCCACACTATAGGTAACCTCACACAGGCAACCAATGTTCAGGTGACCAGTGTCAGTGGGGCTAACAAATTTTTTTGAGAAGTCACCCAGTTTCAGGTCCTACAAATATCTGAAGATCAGGAATTGCAGGACTGTTTTATCCATCCACAGCTTACAGTAACCATACTGCATGACAATGGAGTTAAGTGCCCAGATGCAAGTACCCAGAGCTGCAGGGACTTGTATGAGGAGCAGCCAGGGCTGTCCCATGCTGGACTCAGACAGTTCCATTTGCTCCAGATGACCCACTGCTGGACACAGCTGAGCCCTGCAGACACTGGGGGTGTCTCAGGGAAAACAGGTTTAAGAAAAAGCAAAACAACTGGCCAAGAGAGGGGCGAGGGAAAAAAGTGTGAGAAACACTTTACGCTGAGGGTGGCAGAGCTCGGGAACAGGCTGCACAGGGAGATTGTGGAGCCTCCCTCTCTGGAGACATTCAAAATCAACCTGTCTGTGTTCGTGTGTAACCTGCTCTAGGTGACCCTGGCTTGTCAGGGGTGTTGGACTGGTTGATCTCCAGAAGTCCCTTCCAATACTAACAGTTCTGGGATCACATGAAACAAGTCTGCAGATACCAACGTGCAAGGAGATGGAGGAGAGAAGGCTCTTTGTAATAGGGCAGGTCCCTGGAGGAAACTGTCCTGATGGGAACTACTATCTACAGAGAACCCACAGTAGAGCAAGGGAACAGTGTGAGGAGAAAGAGCAGCAGAGAGGAACAATTATGGACTAACCACAGCCCCCAGTCCACATCCCCCTGGGATGAGAAGGGAGAAGAGCTGCGAATCAAGGAGCAGGGTCTTTGAAAAGGGGGTTGGGGATGGTGGTTCTCACCATTCTAATCTACTTCTAATTAGCAATAAATTACTTTTCCCCATGCTGAGTCCTGTTTGCCTGTAAAGGTAATTGGTAAATGATCTCCCCACCTTTATCTCGTGCCTTGAGCTCTTGCACCTTATCTTCC
>VXBI01005052.1:689511-846041 GCA_013397375.1 Toxostoma redivivum | reverse complement strand
CCCCCTTTATCTCGTGCCTTGAGCTCTTGCCCCTTATCTTCCCCCCCCCCCGCCCCGTTCTGTGGACAAGGAGTGAGAACAGCTGGGTGTGCACCTGGCAGATCGCCACCAGAGTTAGCTTTTCTGACTAAGAGAAATAGGAAAGGAGAGGAGAACAGAAAGGTAGGTGACCTGCCTTCTGCTGGTTGCTGCCCTTCAAAGTGGAAGAAAGTCCAACTTGGCAGGATAGGGGGAGGGAACCAAGAGATGGGCATAGAGGGGAAATATGGGGCACAACTGTGACGTGGGATAGCGCCGAGAGGAACGGGGGTTGCTTGTGCCATAGACATACTTCAGAGGTGATGTGGAGAAAGAGACATTTCTCCTTACTCATTAAATACCACATAGGATCAGTAAGTGCTGAGAGACACTGCAAGCAGTTGGAGAAGAGAGCAAAACCAGAGAGATGTCTGACCCTGCAAGGGAGGCATAGGAAGGGGAAAGGCAGGCAGAGATTCGTGTAAAATGTGTTTATTTTGTCTGCTCTGGTGAAATAGGGGAATTCATGGTTATTTGTTTAAAGAGCTAACTGTTGCAGTTTGTTAGCTTGTGCTCTCCTGTATTGCAGTGTCAGAGATAGGACACCTTCTTCTGAGTCTTGCGACATGATTTTTGACAAAGGTATTCATTCCTACTCAACACTGGCTAACCACAGACTTGGCCAATAGATATCACTGGCTCCCTTCAGAGCTCATGAACAGTTCAGTGGGCCTGAACTAGGGAGCACCTCCAAAAATCATAGTTAAATCTGCCATTGTACCATCTTTCTTATGTTACAGTGTTTACTGACTCTATAAAAGGGACTAGAGTTACAATGAAAAATGGGAGGGCTGCAGATACGTCAGGAGCTGTGCAGCCATAACAGTAGGATTGATGAATAGCTGGGCTCTTGAAAAGAAAGCACTCCATAAATGAATGATGAATCCAGGGAAAGTCAGTCTTAAATTTTAATTTATGTCTTAGCTGCAAATCACCTGTAAGTAAAAGAACACTGATTATAAACTAAACTTCAGCTGTGGTTTTTATGTTACAGAACTTCATAAGGAAGATACTATTAAGTATGTTCAGTAAGCTGATGGAACAACCCCTTCTGGAACCACAGAGCATTTACAGTTGCACATTACTACTGCTGTTACCTTTCTACAGGCACAGTTGCACATTACTACTGTTGTTACCTTTCTACAGGCACAGGTTAGGTACCTCAGTAATGCTGGCTATGTTTGGACTGCTTATTATTTTGTCATGTATGGTAAACACCTTTTGCTTATCAAAGCAAAGGCTGTTGACAGTGAACCATGACCTACATTAGACAAACACAACAACTTAGAAATTGTTCGAAACATTTAATTGTTTTAGGCAGAACAAGCACCATTCTGACTGTGCTTCTTAAAATCACAACTTAAACATGATGATATTTAATGTGTAACCTCAATCCAAGCACTAGGGATAATCTAGCATTTTATTTAAAAGCAACTGAAACATCTAGTCAGCTGATTTAGCCCTAGGAAACTATTTGGAAAGAAGTGCTACTTCTGCCTTGCTCCCTAATGCTCCTTCTTAAAAGAATGAGGTTATTACTATGTATTTCATTAATTCTCCAGTTTTTTCATAGAATCATAGAAAGGCTCAGGTTTGTAAGGACCTTAAAGATCATCTAGCTCCAGCCCTCGTGCCATGGGCAGGGATGCCATCCACTAGACACTAGTTGCTCAGAGCCACATCCAACCTGATCTTGAACACTTCCAGGGATGAAGCATCCACAACTTCTCTGGGCAAGCTGTTCTAGTGCCTTACTACCCTCCAAGAAAAGCTTTTCTTTTTTCCGCCTTAAACTGAATCTCATTACAAAAAGTTATGCTTGTATCTGCCCAATATTTAAATATGCTACAGGTGATGCATTAAGGAAAGCTGGTTATTTACCCACAGAATTAAAAAATGAAAGAAAAAACTATGTGTTAGCTGAGGTTTAATCTGACTTGCACTAGAGCAGAGGTTTTAAGTAGCTAGCTCAGAAGCTAAAGCTTACTTGAAATGATTAAAGTTGTTACATAACTTAGTCTGTAATACAGTTCTTATATGTGAATTCTGATCACTTAAGCATGAACACACATAAAAAGAGATGGTATAAATGTATATGAACAATCTTACGTACTTTCATTCTTTGTAAGACATGTTGTTTCATTTTTACTGCAGATTGCTTGCTCTTAAGATGTTATTGAAACTCCTATGACATCTAGTATTGATTTTAGATTACAGGAATATGCCAGCATGAAAGCTCTCAATTACCTTCTCCTTGTTTCTGCTTGGTGAGTAAGCCCTACTCTGTACACTTCTAACACAGACATGAGGGTTGTACTAATAGAGTTGTGCTTTTTTACCCAATTTACTGTACCCACCGGGTACAGTTTGCCCCATCAGACACCAGGTGTTTGAGCACATCATGAGGTGCTGCCACACGTAAGTATGGAGAGGACAAAACATGAGGAATGGAAACACATCAGTGGGTAAATTCAAACGCAGTAGTTCAAGCACTGTTATATATTTACAGAAAACCTAACTAAAGATTTTAAGTAAATAAAACAACGTTCTAGGGATCATTCCCTTATTTTTTATGTCAGCCCACATATACTTTTTTTTTTTTGTCTCTCTCTTTGTCACTTCCTTCCAGCTTGCAGACTTTGGGTGGCCAAGGCACTCGGGAGCTGAGGTGACTGACCAGGAGGCTGAGCTTTGCTGCTGCTTCCAGCTGGTGTAAACTGCCTTATTTCTCATCAGCACGGCTGCAGCTGCTAGGGAAAACAGCCTTTAAAGCTACTCTCCTTCCTGAAATGAGCCATGTGAATAACCAGCTGGCCAAAAGCCTAACCACTCTGCAGTGTGCAAACTGCAGCACAGGACTGTTACACATAAGAGTTCATGACTCCGACTGATGTCAACAGCTTTGACTTTCTCTTGGACATCTAAGAACAACTGTCCAACTCCTGGCATCAAGGTTTATAAATACCAGCCTCAGTTCATAAGCACTGAATTAGAAGTAATTACTGGCCTAATGAACAGCAAACATGAGAGGATGAAGAGATGTGGGCAAGAGATAGTTTAGCAAGTGAGATAAAAAAAGGTGGAGGACAAGTGAGTAACAAAATGGAACTGGCAAGCAAGGTGGAGGAAAGTCATAAACATGCCAATGCATTTTAACCTCCCTTAGTGTTGTACCTTGCTCTAACAACCAAGCTCTTCCTTGAACTCAAGACCATGGGTCCAGAAAGGATTTGTCTGGGTCACTGAATCGAGTCCTCCCAAACACAGGCAGACACATTAATTAATCAATCAAAACCCCCTAAACCTTAACTGGTTTTCTTGCCCATGCTACACCTCTTGAAAGGTAAGATTTGTCCAACAGAGTATCTGGTGGTGGTTTTGTAAAGTGTGAATGAGGTTAAGGAGAAGCAAGCAAAAAGAAACCAGTCAGAGACTGCTGCTTTCATGGAACAAAGGTGCCATTGAATGAGGGTACAGGAGGTACAGAAGCAAGCTGTTAGCTCTCCACGCTGAATAGACTGGTGAGCCAGGGGAGTTAAGAATGTCTGCAAGTGCTGAAGGCTGCAAGCAGCCATGTTGCTTCCCATCCTTGTTAGCCTCAAGTAACAAAGATCCTTTTTTGCTACAGAAAACAGAGTGAATTGCTCACAATGCACACAAATACATGCAATCACTTCCTACTGCCCCTTTGCCAAACTGTACTAAAAAGGAGTTTCCCTCTGGGCACTATGAGCAAATTCACTTCCTGCACTCGTTTTAAGGGAAGATGTGCAAATGGATCTCACAAAAGGCACATAGCAGCCAGTAAATAATATGCAACTTAAGTCTATCATCATTAATATTCTATCTGCCAGCTGCCAGTTGCCAGTAGGAAAAAGCTTGATCTGGATCAGATATAAGCTTGCTTCTATTTCTGTCAAACTGAACAGTTTGAGGCTTTAAAATTTATTCTGGCTGTGGGGTCAGACAATACCCGATCCTGCTTCTGAGGACAAAATTGCCTGTTCTTCAATGCTGGAAGAGATTTAAACTTGCATAGGAGCTTTTTAATGAGCACCGCATGAATTTGTGCTTTCTGGCACACGGCTGCATTGGTTTTGACATGGTACGGGATTAGCCATGTCACGGAAGCACAATCTCTGGGAAGGATCCAGCTTGTCGGTTGCTAAGGGCAGATGAACCCTTGGAACAAGATCAAGCCTCCACCTCCCCAGGGGAATAACCTCAGCACACAGCCACACCATCAGGGGACTTTTTTTCTTCTTCGTTCTCTAAACTGGTGCTCCTGCCCACATTCTGGAGGCTCTTGGGAAGGAAGGGATTGTGGACTTAAATCTCTCCAGGATGATAAGAGCCCAGCATCCCTCCTCCCACATGTGCTGCTGCTAGGATGGTAGGTAAATCTCCCCATCTGTCATATTTGGGCTTCAGCCAGGTATGTCCTAACATCTTTGCTTCTTTTCAGTGATTGATCAGGGATACACACCTCAAGTGCTCTGATCTGGTCAGACAAAACCAAGCACTGTGAGAAGCCTTGCATCTGGATGCCTGCAGGTGGCATGAAAAGGGGCATACACCACAACACTGCTGTTACCACTGGCAGCTCTTAGTTACTGCAACCTGATTTACTTTCCCTAGTCAAATTTCTTGTGAGTGAAAGGGATGAAAACTCATCCCATCATTAGGCTCATGAACACCAACCAGAAATAATTTCATGTCTTCATCCTATCTTTGATTTAAAGGCAAATATGAGCCCCTTGGGCTAAAGATGAATGAAATATTTAAGAGCAGGAGAAAACTAAGTGACCAGTAGGAGTTTTACCTCAATTTATAGCTAAGCCACAGAGTAATTAACTGATGTTGAAACGACTATGTGAGATGATGCTTGCTGGTGTGAATTCAGAGAGAAAATTTCAGCATCCTGAAATACCTTCACTTCAGCTTAAAAACTCAGTTTTCTGCATTTACTTAACTTCTCAGCTACTAACTTTGTAAACTTACCCACATGTAGGTCTGCCAACATACCATACCACAATAAGAATCGCCATTACTCTCTTAAAATAATTAAAAATCTCTTCCTGCTCTTTGAAAGCATTTCCAAATTCGGAGTTGTTTGCTTTTGTGTCACATTTTTAACTCCCCACCGTGCTTTCTCTGAAGGAGGCCTTATCAACATGCTCAGCCAAATGACTGTTCATGATGCGATTTCCAACCAGTCCTGCCATTCACCCGCTAGGACCTGGCTGTCAGAAGCAGGGTTACACAGCTCTGCAGTGGGCAGTGATGCCAGGACCTGTGCTAGCTGAGACATCAGCCTGGATGGTGGGGAGGCCCTTCCTGCCTTTCCAGTTCTCACCCACGCTGGGTGATGGGTCCAGTCTCAGAAACATAGCCACATATTTTTATTGTGATCAAAGTTTACATGAAGCAGAAACATGGGGTGTCCCAAATAAGTCAGGAAGGGTCACCTTTGCTGTTTCCAATAAGCTCCTCTCCAGTTGATTTCAGTCCCTGTTGGAATACAACAGGTTAAAGATTGTCTCCAGCTGCAAGCAATGCTGCTTTGCACTTACTTCCATTAGGAATGGAAAACCAAATACTACCTCACATGTCAAAATTAACATTTACAAGAATCTCATTAGGACTGCTGTTACACATGTCTGTCCCTGTGTCTGCAGAGCATGAAGGACTGAAGTAATAAACAGACATTTGCTGTCAAACTCCTAGAAGGATGGAAATGGAAAATATGGCTAAGAAAACTGTATGGCACTCACGTTTTAGCACAATGCACAATTAATCTGCCAGCATCAGAAACACTGCTGTTATGAATACTGCAGTACCTAAATCATAACTCTGGACTCTTTAATTTTGGCATACAGCATAGCTCCGAATCTGAAATATTGCAAGAAAGTTGCTGGCCAAGAGCAAGTCTTCTGCTCTTTTTTAAAAAGAAACTGTCTCAAATGTCTCTGATAATAAATGCATCTGGGCAGGTCAAACACCAAAAAGAAGGAAAAACTCATCTCCATTCTTCTTGGTTACTCCTATAAAACAGGTTTTACAACTGTGGAAGTGAAGCCTCACACCACAGTTTGGTGTCTGAAACAAATGAACATCCCCCTTCTTGGAAAATTTTTTTAGAGAACAGGACACCAGCATGGACTTGGTCAGCAGGAGAGCAAAAAAGATTGCGACAGACATCACTATGCATTTTTAACAGTGGAAGCACACTTCCAGATGCAGATGTACAGGAGCTACTTAAAATTATGACCTCAGAGACTGTGTTGTACTCTGGTTTATTTAATGTGTTCTAAGGAACAAAATTGTGTCTTTATAGACCTACCAAGTGCATGTGAATGATGCTATTCACTATTTCCTTCTCCTAAGTGGATTCCTACTATATAAAGCACATGTACAGCATTTTTCTTCCTATTTAAAGTTCATTATAAATGCTTTATGCATTGGAAAAATGCTCTGACTGCACCTATCAGATTTTTGATCAAAATAGCTTGATGCCTAGTAGGGGCAGCAGAATCGGTCGATTTATTTCATAAAACTTTATGTACAAAGCAGCAGTATCCATGAACGTAATGGTCAGAATATAGAGTCTACAGGGGTAATTTTTATTACAATTTATAACAAGATTACCCATACTCCACAGTTTTCAGATTTTATTAAGATTTTATGGGACTATATGGCTTGAGCAGTTAACTGCACCTAACGTGGTTATGGTTCACAGAGAATGGGAACTGGCACTGAATGCACCATATAACTAATCTAGCAGAAAATATTAATTGCTATGATCCAATCAAAGGCAATATTTAAAATAATTTCAACAGTCAAATGATTTGCCATAAACTGTGAAAGAATAGCTATATGGAGAAATACAGAGGTAAGAGGAATTGCATGGATGTAATATATGCACATACTTAAGCATCTCTGTCATTGGGTTGTATACATAAACATACAAATCCATTTTTTAAACAAAGGACTTTTCTCTTTCTAAGCTATTTCAATGGCAGGGGACCTCATCTACACAAAAAAAGAAACTACTAAGACTATTGAGATTTATATCTCGCTGAGCATCCAGTACACAAATACTCTATCATCAAAAGTAAACAAGGGAAATAATAAGGACAGAATATATTTAAATTAAATAAAATACTGCTAAACTACTACACAAAGGTAGCAGACTGCAACTTACACACTGCAACAAACCGGAGATATTTTAGAAATCAGGAAGCTTCCAGCAGGTTGGTCCAAGGCACAGTAAAACCCAAAGCAGAGATAAAATAAATGAGAAGTTTTAGGCATGTGTTTCAGCTGGATCCAAATTCATGGGATAAAAGCAAGCAGATCAAAGCTCAGCCCTGGTGAGAATACAGAACTGAAGGGCCAGAGGCATTCTTGGCATGGAAGACAATGAACTAACAGCTTCCAAAAGGTACAGGGACTCAGGATATGTCAGAATGGATTTACTCGTCCCACTTATGCTGGGCTTCGCAAATCAAGTTGAATATACCTCTACCTCAGTCCCTTCCTCAAATCCCTCCTAGTTGAAAACGAACAATGAACATCAACATGAACAAATCATATTGATGAATCTTAAAAGTTCATTTGCTTCTACAGTGAAAAAACCTAAGTATGTCACTAGTAAATCACTAGAAATAATACTTTTCTGGAAATTTAAGTAGAAGACTGTTTAGGGAAGTCCCTATAGTTAACCTAATCCATTTTGTCTTAAATCAACCTCCTTGATTTCAACTACTACAGGGTATCTTATATCTTATCTCTCCATTCTGGCAAAAACCACTGTTTACTCTAGCTCTTAAATAATGTGCACCATCTTCAGGAGCACAGGTCCCACCCTGAACCCAAGCCTCTCCTCTGCCTTGCTTCTCTTTCTGGCCAGCCACAGCCAACCTGTTCCTGCTTTCCCAGAACCACTAGCATTTCTTCCAGCTGAACCAACCAAACAGGGGGAGAGAGATTCAGCATTCTGAGGGGCATCGCGGGGGGGAGGTGGACAGGCTGGAATATGCACAGCCACAAAAGGTTTTTGTGTGTAACAACAAAATAATCGTAGCTGTAGAAACTCTCAGCCTCAATGCAACTGAAATCCAGAATAACTGTCTACTAAAACACAAAAAGGATAATCCCTCCACATGAAACAAAAAAGGCAACGCTACTTGTTTTAATTAGAAGTCTCTTCCATAGCATAATTTATACAAACAGACACTGTAATCTGACCTTTAAACATATGGAACAGTTCTCTTAATTTCTACCTTTGTACTACAAATTGCATTTACTTTTGTGGAATAAACTTTACAGAAGGCAGAAACAACAGGCTGTACTTAAAAAAAACTAACAAGGGCAATGGATAACATAATCTAATGGTACTACCTGGTCTAAAAATCACAAAGAATCTGCAGCAAAAGGTACTGCATTTGCTACTTATTAATATATCCATAGTGAGTAATATGGAATGTGCAAACTGCGAAAAGACAAAACCTGTGTATTTTTGCCAGGTCTATATACAGAAAATAACATAAAAATAGTCCAAGCCCATGTCATTACGGTAGACAAAGTTCAGTTGGCAAATTTAAATTTATAATATTCTGATTGCTGAATTTTGCAAGTGTTTGTGTCTTCTGAAAACATAAAAACCAGTAAGAATGAGAATCCATAAATTTGATACCAAAACCCCAGAAATATCAAAGTTGCACCAGCCCTTTGTGCACCATTATCAGGAATGAGCTTCTAAAAGGCTCTTCAATGAATACAGTAACTCCTCTGAACTACAGAAAACAATTTTAAAGAATATTGTATTTGGGAAAACCTGCTGCTAGAGGGACAGGATTTGCCAATAGTATTCAAGGATATCTGCTGAAAGTAGAGAACAATGACCAAAACCAAGCATGAGGTTCATGTCATTAAAAACACTGAGGTTCTACACCAAAAGAAAAAAAAAAAGCATGGAAAATGCTACATTTTTTTTCTCTATGCTCAGTCTCAGGAAGAGTGGAACAGTTTTTATTCTTGAAAATTTCCTCTTAAAGGAAGAAAAAAAAAGGAGGAAACACAAAAAGAGACAGACATGTTATTCTCAATGGTTAACATATAGACAGACTTGGAGCAAAAGAAGATAGGGCTTTAAGGGAAACCATCAGGCAGTCTTATCTACAGGTGCTGCTACCTGTTGGGACTCTTAGCAATGCTCACCGTTGCTGAACAGAGAGAAAAAAAAAAAGCAAGGAAAGACTTTTCCTGGGACTATAATACCATTTCATGGAATATTTTAATGTATAATAATGTCTAGTCACCACCATCTAATCCTCACAGAAAAAAACCTCCAAGCACTTTTAAAGACTGTGACAAGAGCAGTGACCACTGAAGGAAGTGAACTTTTACTGTGCCATGTTGCAAGGGTGGCAGAGGGCACAGCCTGGCCCCATGGTGTCCATGAGGACTTATGTCTGCCTCCCTTCCCCTCTGTGCCCAACAGCCCTAATGCATTATTCTGCCTTGTGTGCATGAAATAATGAGAGGAGAAGGTTGTAGGAGGCAACTTGCACAGCTAGGCTGGTGTTGTGGGGGCTGCAGAGACCCTACTGCTCTGGGGATCTCCCTTGAGTGTGTCCTCCCCAATGAGTGCATGCAACTGTGTGTGTGTGCATACCTCAGTGTTGTGGTGCCAGCAGCTTGTAGGAATTTACTAAGGTTTGTAAATGGTAAGTGTTGCATTACCGACACTGAAAATAGTGTTTGCTAATTACCTTCTAATTAAGCATTGTTAATAACTTCCTAAAAATGCACCAGTCCTGGGCTTGATTTAGGCTAGATTTTTATCCTGCAAAAGCACATCACTCTGACATAAGAGTGCTTTTGCAACATGACGGCCCCATCTTCCATTGCCCACCTTGGGGTGTAAGCACATGGCACAGGACCTGACAGGATGCTGCTGGTACCTTGTATGTACAAGGGCCATGTGTCTTCAAAACAACAAGAAACCTTGCAAGCAAAGTAAAAAGAAACTGGAGAGAGGATGCAGGACAGACAGCAGAAATAAACAGCAAGCTGGGAGGTAGAAAAGATCTGAGACTCTTCTGAATGATGGTGAGACAAAGAATGCCATGATGAATGACACCATGGAGAAGGATGCACAGAGGCAGAGGAGGAGATAACAGTCTTGGTTAGACATATTAACAGAAAAGGAGGAGAAGATGAAGCAGAGCTGCTGAAAGTGGCACTCAAAGAGCAGTCAGCAAGATGGGAAGGACAGGAAAAAATAGAAAAATAGAAAAAGAAGGGGAAACAGAAGACAAGGTAGCCATTTCTTGTGCTGGAGGGAAGAGAGAATTCAAACAGAACATGAAGAAAAATGCTATTTGCTTCAACTAACTAAAAAAGCAGCCAGCAGGAGAGTTTTGTATGAGAGTGAGAGAAAGGAGGACTGGGGAGCATCAGGGGAAGCAGAAAGCCACCTGAGCAAAACACCTGGAGACAGTATTAGAGGGATGGTGACTGCCTGAGAAGGTTTTGCAAAAAAATTAAAAATTAAATGGTTCTAGTCAGCTTGAGAAGGTTTTGCAAAAAAAATAAAAATGAAATGGTTCTAGTCAAACCTGAAAGGAAGAGGAAAATACAGCATGAGAAAAATAAAATTTGGAATAACAAGGAAAAAGCTTTTCTCTATGCCATGTTTCTTGCATTTGTTCCCCTCAGCACCTGAAACCTAGAAAAACAGGAGAGGTCTGAACTCAGGTCTGATGTAATTTTCATTAATTTTCGCATTAAAAATACCTCTTTTCAGGAAAGTACCTTAGTCTCAATTGTGTGAAAAGGGCTTAGATAAAGGTTAATGTAAAATAACTTTAAGTGCTTCCCAACTGGCACTCCTGGATCATCAACATGATCTCTGAATTAGCACCAGTGCAAGAATAACACTGGGATTAGGCTGCTGATGCTTTCTGTGAAACAACTGTTTCAGTGTGTGTATTTTTCTACTTCTGAAAATTATCAGCATTCATGTAGAAATTGAAAGCTGTGACTCTAGATGACTCCAAACCTGTATTTGTCCATCAGCTGGTAGAGGCTTAGGAACTAATAAAATTTGACAACAATGTCCTGTTAGGATCTATGCACATTTATTTTTTATTATCAGCACAAGAGCTGATCATTGAAAGGAATTTAGCCTGCACACATGTGAAAATCATTTAACTGGTTAATTTTTGCAATATCACTGCATTTAATTATTTATATTGTTTTGCACTAAAGAATGAAAAACACTCCAGCAAAGGCTGATAACAGATTACTACCTAGAGTGGATTGCTACCTAATTTACTTCTATTGTATTCATTAAAATTAACCTGAACTTTTAAACCAAAAGAATTAGCAACAACAAATAGTAGAACTCATGAGAAAAAAAAATAATAAATTGAGGAACTGTTAATCCCTTCTTTTCCTTTAACTGTGCATTAATAGATGATGCAGGGGCTAATGGCTCATGACCTCTGCCAATTAGAGCACAAAGGCCACATTGTCAGGGCAGGTCAGAATGCATGGATTTCATGGGCTGAAATCCCCTACAGCACATTAAATTCTGGAATTTTGTTGATGAAACTGGGGTAGCAAAGTTCCAGTTTTACAAGATGAGGAGGTGCTTCCTATAGAGGAAACTACTACCACAGCCAACTAGCACCTTTGAAAAGAAAACAAACAGGAAAGTTTCTTGATGAGCTCATGCTTAGGTGCACCTTGAAGCTTCAGAATCATAATAAAGACTAAAACTTTCCTTTTTCTATTTGTTTGGGGGGTTTTTCTTGGGCTACATAGCACAAAGTTCTGGTTTTATTTGTAATTTTTTTACAAATTTGTAATTTCTTTAGCACAAAGAGCTAAAATTCCATCATTGTATGACATGTAATAAAACTTAAACCATCATTTTGAGGTTTAAAACTAGACTCAGATCAAGAGTGAGTTCATTTCCTATGTCCAAGCCTATTGAGAGGGCAAAGTCCCCTCGGGTAGTGAGGGAAGAGTAGGAGAATCACAGACTAACAGACAACAGAATGCTCCTAAACATCTGAATGCCCCATCACTGTAGTCCTATACAATAACACACAGTTGCCAATTTATCAAGAAACAGACAAAAGAGGTGAGAAACAAGTTGTTGAGACCTGTTCACTATGTAATTAGGAACACAAGAGATGTTATAAGACTAAATGTCCTGCAGTCTCATAAGCCCCAAAGTAAGGTATCTGTCAATACCCTCCCTTTCTGCCTCAAGCCATACCTCATTTCAGGGGAAAATTACCGTATTTTATTCAGTCACATGCAATGAGCCTTGAAATGAGTATCTCATTCCTCTCCTCATATTCCCATCTCTGTCACTAATGCCCCCTTTATAAAGCTCTGTTTTCCAAGTTCCTGGGCACATCTGTTTTTTTCTTCCTTCCTCCACCTATCATCTCACTATCCCTAACAAGTTTTTGCTCCCTCAGTAACTGTTAGGTTCTCACTCCTTCTTGCTTCCCAGCTTCCCTTTCTGTGTTCTTTGGACACCTCAAGAGTGTATCTGTCCTTCTGACATGTGCCTCTTCCTCCCTTCACACCTCCATGTGCCTCTCTTGGATCCTGTGTCTGCAGAACTCATTCCCAACATAAACACTCTAGGTGGCTTCCTTCCTTTCTGCTGTTTAATCTGGAAGAAGAAACCTAATTAAAAGCATTGCCACTCCTTAAGCTTAATAAAACCTACTTCTCTGCATCTGCTAATGCTCTTTAGTCCACAAGCCTTTCCTTCACACATTCCTAGAGCCCCATGATTGCTCTCTCCTTGCTGGGGAACAATCCCTCTGACATTCCTCCCCTTGCTAAATCTGAAACATCTGGTGATTTTCCATGTTCATCTATGATGTTTTATATATTGTCATAAATGTCATACACTGACATTTTTTCCATTCTCCTACTTCTCCAGTTTCCGGAGGAAGACTTATTTCTCTCAGGACAAAATCTGCCACAAGTTGTCCAAGCATCTAACACCACTGCTGAACTCAGTCTTCATCTAAAAACTTGCTTACTTTAAAGATCATCTGGGATAAGATTTTTTAAAGGTTCCTCCCAAGCAAGTTGTATATCTTTTCAGCAACAACACAGTAAGTATGGAAACTAACAAGTCTGTAAGTGTTGGCATGTTTTTCTCATACAAGACCAGTTTCAGAGATGTCACAGATGCACAAAACAGGCTCCACCTTACCTTTGACATGGCTTCTCCCATCCTCCAGCAATGGTACTACTATAGTGTTGTTCATATTCCCAGGTGATCTCACAGCTGTATAGACTACAGGTACCGACTGTACCACCACGGGGATACGGTGCACATGACTCATTTTGTTGGACTGCAAGTTCATGGGACTTGAAGGTGGTACTGGATGGATAATGTGCAAAAACTGCTGGCCTCCAACACCAGATGCAGAGGCCACAAGAGGACCTGGAGTTAATACTGACGGTACAGATGCTGCTGAGGAGACTGATGTTATTACTGTGGGGGATGAAGCTGGGCGACTGGAAGAAGAAGAAGAAGTAGAAGTAGAAGAAGGGGAGGAGGCTGATGCTGTCATGGAAACCGGTGAAGATGAAGCTCCTGTAGGGGATGACCTGGCTTTGTTTATTGACAAGTCCACTGGTTCAGTCTGTGTTTGGAAATGGTCTGTAGATAATGAATCCTCCGTGGGGTCAGCCTTCATGTTGTTTAGTAACAAAGGTACAGCATCCATATCTGGGTAGTTGTGCGCTTTTGGAGACTGTTGAGGAAGAACAAAAGGACATAGTTACACGTGTGGCTAAAGATGACTTGCACACCCAGTTGCTAATGCACACCATACAACTTGATAATGAAATTCACCAGAGTGTATTCTTTTGCTGGGTCAGCTCATAATTTTAAAGTACGAGTATGCTAGAAAGCATAGACATGTTCTGTTTGAACAGAATATTAAAAAAAAAAAAATCCTACTCCCATTTCTTAGAAAGTGTCAGGATTAACAGTACAAAATCATCCTGATTCTTTGCACTATGCAAAGTCACCAATGACCAAAATTTTAGTATCTTCAGCAGTAGTAACTATTTGTATTGACAGAACATTTTTTCCAACATCTAAATGTAAACCACAGCACTACTCTCTTGTGTCATAATCACTCAGACGTGAAGAAAAAATGGTTACCACTAGTCCTCAAACAACTTTCTGCATGATCAAAGACTGCAATTTCCCCCTACTTGTCTACCTTCTTCTAGACTAGGCAGACCTGGCTGCTTCTTTCTGTCACATGGCTGCTTTAAAAGGACAAGCCTTAGTACTTGTTTCATCTTTACAGTGACCTTTGAAGTTTTGTCCACAACACTTTTCAGAGGACTTATGCTACCCTCAGTCCTTCAGTTCTACATTTGACTTCTGCACTCTGAATGGCTATTGATAATGAACTTAAATGTCAGTACAGAGCCACGCATTTGTATGACTGTCCTGTCAGAGTCAAGCAATGGTTACAGCAATTCATTATTTTGAACTAGCCCATTAGATAGCCTTCCCCATTATTATTATTATTTCCATACTAATTGAGAACAATTTTCCTGACTTCACAAAATAATTTTATTCTTTGGATTAATTATTTCAAAGCTGATTGGCCTAAATTTATTCTAGAGGGGTGGTGCCATCTGCTATTTTTATATTTTCCCTTATTTCCGTCATCAAAGAGCTTAATAGAATTTTTGAATAATGCTAGACCAAAGACAGATCCCTAGAGAAGTTAATTTGATATATCTTTCTATTTTGACAGTACACCATTAAGAACCAGTCTTTAACAATGTTTTTTCAAGTAATTTTCACCAGGTAGAGCAAGAATGGAAATGCACATCGATAACCTGGTCATAAGACAAAGCACAGCTCTCAGCTCCTTAGCTAAGGAACTCCATGGCACTGCACTGCAGCAGAGCTTCTCTAGACAGACATTCACACAGTGCAGTACCAAACCCCAACCCCAACACAGAACACTGCTCCTTCAAACCTCACTTGACCCAAAACAATTACTCCCTATACAGACCCAAGCAGCTCTAAATGCATTAACTTCACCTCTAGATTAGAGTATTTACTAAGTACCTAAAAATATTAAGTCAGAAATATTTAAGCTAGAAATATTTTAATGCATCTACTGTCAATAAACTAACAATCAATCAAGCTATGAATTCCCTTTGGGGTTTTTATAATCAACTATATTAAGTATTTCCAAGGAAAGTCCTCCTTGTTTTGAGTCGGAGTCAAGCTTTAACAGAGAATGAAATTCTATTGAAAAATACAAACACTTATATTGAAAACTGCAGTAATAAGGGCCTAACTGGATATTATTCCTGGCATGCTGAAAGATGAGATGTTCTAGTAGATCTCATCTATTTAGCTGATTTAGACTGGTTCTTGGATCTGACATTTCCCCACATTTGAAAGCAAGAACATCTCTGGAATGTTCTCTTCCTCTATTCATAGACAAATCTTTTTAAAATAAAGAGACTATCATCTAAATAATGGATTCACCCGGACCCTGGATCCTGCTATTCTGTTGTAATATAAGTAACAAAAGCAAAATATCCCTTTTCATAAAGACAATGGGAAATTCTGCTAAAAAGAAAACAAAGTGAAGAACAGGTTACTTTTCAAAGTACATAACCAGCCATGAGTGACAAGGCTATGTAAAGCTCTTCCTCAAGAAGGCAAACCTGCCTGTAATTGCCAGGTGATGATTCCTGGTAATTTCCTCTGAAATACCTTATGCTGGCTGTTGCCCATAATGAGATCCCCACCATGCCATCACAGACAAAACCATAAACATGTATGGCACAAGAAGTTTATTTGTCAAATCTTGACAAGTCTCATCTATATGCACTTGGGCAGACAGACTGGTTCTGCTGACTGAACAGACAGGTACCAGAGCAATGGCAAAATGGAGAGGGACACCCAGCACAGACTACACCTGAGTCGTCATAAGGCCAAAGGCAGCAACTCCTATCTTAAATGTTTGAGAGAAGAGGGATAAATGGCATCAGCTCATACAAGAGAGATGAGCGATCCTCTCATGCATATGGCCACACAAGTGTCATCTAGAAGCAGCATGAATTGCTAGCTCTATCCACAGTGTAGATAAAACCACCACGGAAGAAATCCTACTGCCTTACTTCCAGGTTTTCCCTGGATACCAGAGGCAGGTATCAGGTTGACCTACTGCCACAAGGGACTGGACACAAGGGATCCACACAGACCTCAAAAGCAGTCTATTGCCAAACTGAGTGCATCTGCCCCCACCTGCCTTTGCAGCAAGCAGCACTAGGTCCCTCATAAGAAGAGTAAAGAACCCCAAAGCCTCCTACAGCTGATACCACAAAAAGTATTTGTTCCGTGGATAGAGCTAATGGTCTTTGAGACAAAGCACAGGTCACGATTTACAGATTTTTCTGGGTTGTGCTAAGAACAGGCCTTTGTTTCACTCTAGTAATTACACCTACTCCTTTGGGAATTCAGAAAAAAAGTAACACGTAACTTCAGACTATCATGCAAATCACTTTCTCTTTAAACAGATCTTCTACATTTACTTTTGTTTGCATATTCCTTATATTCCATATATCTTTCCTTTGGTACACTTGTCCAGAGCTGCTGGAGGGGCCACACAGACTCTGTGTACTATGGTAACGCAGTTGATGTTATTATTTTAGTCTTCAGTAGTGAAACTAAGCTCAAAACCATTACAATCCCTTCATGAATTTCTCCAAACAGGATGACAACTGGTATGCCCTTCCATAGCTGCCTTTCCTTGACAAAACTCAAGACTAAAGATGCCTTTTTCTTTGGTAAATTTCAGGATGTGACTGATGTCAGCTGACATTACAAAAGACAGCAGGATCCTTATCAAAACACGATTGTATGTCTCATATTTAAGATAAAAATTGTAAGCAAGTGCTGTATTTTCTTCTGCTGGTGGTAAACAAAGAGATCTACCCTAACAACTCACGTCCCCTTACAGTGAGCTACAAGTGCTATACAGATGTTTCTCCATGACCTCAGATTTTATCTAAGCCGCCAAAACTCTATTCAATCATTATGTGAATCAAAACTTTGAACATTAATTTTATCATTATTTTCTGAAAATGGATGGTATAAGTAAACTTTTTCCAATGATAACAGCTATTCCAGAATGAGGAACTAAGGGAAGAGGAGCAGCAAGGAAGCCAAAAGGAATGGCTGAATTCTCAGAACACTACTTCTTAGCATCTCCCACTAATGTTATTAACTAGAAATAACTGTTCATTTCCCTAGACAATGAGTGTTGTTAGTTTTATTTAATGGAACTACATCTTTTCTAACAGAAGATAATAAAGCTATGGCTGTGATATTCAGCGTACCTTCAGCCATTCTGTCAGCTCAACTGGAAGAGAAACAAATAGTTCTGTGTTCATTTCTTATGTCTCTCTAGTTCTGTCTTTCCATTCTCATCTAGTGAACTGGGCTTCTTGTGGTGGTGAGGGCTCAGAGGATTGCTAGTTTGGGCATCTGAAGCAGGCTTTTCCTGTCTGGCTCCCAAAAGCATCTGTGTTGGTTTTGCAAACTTCATTTTGGTTTAGGAGTTTAAACTCTGTTGCTGAGAGTTTGGCAGCTTTCAGAACACTTGGTGGCTTAGAAATGGTTCATCCTAAGGTCCCTGTAATTCAGTGGGCTGCCTTGGATGCCACCCCAGGCCATGGAAATACAACACGAAGGGGTACATCTCCATATGGCTTCCCTCATCTGACTGCTCAGCCCACTAGTAAAATGGAGAGGGACAACTTCAGCCCTGCCACCAGCTGGGACTTGGAAGCAAATCTCAGCAACGCATGTCTCTGCAACTTTGCTATTGCATCCTTATGCTGTTTACCACTCAAATCCAGGCTGAGCCAGAACTGGAAGGCAGGTAAGGATGGCTCTCTGCTAGGAAAGGCTTTCTAATAAAGCTGCAGCCTCTATTAATTAATGCTTTTGGCTCATGCTTTTTGTGCCTGCCCTAATAAAGCTGTACACCAGTATTCTCTGCAGTGCTGTTTCATTAGCTTGTCATTAATAAATACCACCAGGAATCTGTGATTTCCCTATTCACAAAGCTTTTTTTTTGGCTGAGTAAAAAAGCATTCCTTACTCCTTATTCCCAAACCATTATAGAAAAACAACCAGTCTACCCTTGCAACCAGCCACAATACCCAGAGTGAATAACAGTGATGCTGTGGCTGATAACATCCTATCTGCTGGGCAGCCATCCTTTCCTGCACACTTCTTCTTCTTTCCAGTCCCCTGAATACCATCTCCTCTTAATTTACTTGTGCGGAAATTTTGCAACAGCCCCTTTTGACTCTGCCCTTATTCTACTCAAGGCAATTCCTCTATGTATCAACATTGTCTCTCATCCTAAAGAAGCCATGAAGACTTCACAGTTTCCACACAGCTGAAGTTAAAACCAGAGAAAAAGCAAGGATCATTTTGTCGTCAGCAACTCATCCTGACACATTACAGTTCACCAACTTCACAGGGTACTAAGCCGGAATGAGTCTTTATGCATTTGTAGACTTCTACTGAGCCCACACAACAGAGTTTACAAACCTCCAACAATCAGCTATCATCTTTTGAAGTGTCTTCCTTTCTGGCAGCAATCTTCCAAGGTCAAACATTTTGTAAGAAAGCATACCAAAAAAGCTGTCCTTGATGATGGAAGCAGAACAGACTAAATTTAGCGTTTATAAAATAAGCTAGCTTTGAGGACAGGAAGTTAAAAAATAAATTGCTAAGCGCTTAACTCTTCAGTCAAATCACACAAAACCCCTTCTTGGTTTTCATCATGCTGTCCCACCTCATTCTGCTCTGGCAGGAGCAATTTTAGACAAGATGATTTTGTTTTGTCAGTGTTAGAGAAGACCAAGATAAGAAAAATCATACTCTATCTGAAAAGCTACTCACAATTTTAACCACATCGTTGCCACTGCAGCACCAAAATGCCAAGGCTGGGCACTGCAGGCATGCAGCCTCTCCTGGGCAGGCAGTGCAGAACTTGTGCCCTGCTAGGGCAGCTTTCAGCTCTGGTCATTACACTGGAGGGTGAAACCTTAATAATCAGAAATACTGGGCAGAGTTTCTAACACTTCACAGTAAATGAAAACGAATTTTGTCATTTTAAATTACAAAACCCATGTGCTCCAGAAGGAGTCATTTTGGTTTTGCATGTAGCACACAGATGCGCTTACAACTCCAATTCCATGAGATGAGCAGGTGGATTGGGTTTAGAACATGGTGTGCTCCTCTTCTGCACACAGTTGGCTTTTAAAATTGAAATGGAATATTTTCCTTGCCTTTCTCATGATAGGGTAGAAAGCTCATGCCCTGAAAATGCAGTTCTATAGGTGCTGGCCATGAAACATATTTGCCTATGTCAGGTTTTGTCCTGCCCCACCCCAAATGGGCACCCGCGAAGCACAAAAGGCTGCAGCTGCAGCTAGCTTGGATAAGTAGCAGCCTGAACACTTCAAAAAGCCCTGTAGGTTACGGCTGAAATACCCAGCGCTTTACTTAAAGTCTTTTTAGGGCTTATTTTGCTAATCTAGGAGTGAATACTCTTTAAAGTTACAGGAAGAGATGTTTTTCAAAACCCCTTCCCAGCATGAGAAATTACCTTCACAACATTCGCTTCTGTCTGAAAATTCCCACTTTAACCAAAGCAACAAAATACTCTCAGAAAAAAAAGTAATACAACCTCTACTTGAAACACTCTGCTATGCCTCTGAAAAGATGACACATCCAAGACTCAACTATGCTCAATTTGAGATGAGGCTATTATTATTAATCTACACATGAAAGATGCACCAGTACAGTGGCAACAGACAGCTATATAAAGGCAGAAGGACAAACATGTACACAGCTGAAAACTGAAACTGAGCAAAATACTTAAAATATTGTTTCCACATGCTAAAGCACCAAGTGAACACGCATTTCTGCCTTTTTGCTCAAGGCTGCTGCTTTAGGCTTTCTCAGGCTCACAGAACCACACAGCCTGGATTCACTGGAGAAACACAGGAGGTCATGCTGAACAACAGGGCAAAATGCAAGACAACTGGATCCTTCAGCTTCCTTTCTGGAAGCACAAATTAAAATGTGTCTTACTGTCAGGTTGCAACAAATAGTTGCTCGAGGTCAAGGTTAAATTTGTGTTCCAGGGAAGAAAAGAGATCCCCAAGATATGGCACTCCCAAATAAGGTTGAGTCAGATTCTGTCACAACACCTCCCATTGAAGCTTGTATAAAAAGCAGCAACTGGCACTGAGAAAGACAGAGAGTAGAGTCCAGGAATTATTAAAATCAAAAAAGGCTCAATGAAAATGCATTTAACCAAACTGGAATCTATTCAACAGGAGAGACTGAGAGATACCCACTTTAAAATAGTCATGAATCATTTAATGTATCATTATCTCTGCATAACACTTGGAAGTTGGATTTCGAAGGGGATGTTACCAACCCTCAAGGCCTAAAAATATTATTTCTATTCTCTTTATGAGTCTGAAGAGGCAAAAGAAATTCCCCTAGCATATCCTATGAGGCACAGGTGGCCTTGTTAGCAGCGTTGCTAAACGTGCAGAATCTACAGAAGATGCCCAAAATTAAAAGAGAATTAACTAAATAATGCGAGACCAAATGCAAACCAACCATTCATAAATACACAAGCAGAATTCAAGCTCCAAGGCTGTCAACACTACCTTATAACTTTTTCTGATCAGTCACACTATGATGCTATTCCACAACTACTTCAACATTAAAAAAGTACCATGTGCTGCAACCTTTAGTAACAGTTCAAATTAGGACTGGGGAAACATGCTTCAAAATGAAAGGAGATCCCTATGCAAACAGCATTAATTTTTAAACATGTTTAACAAAAAGTGCAAATACATCTAATATGAAATGACTTATTTTTATATAATACATTTGTGAAAACAGAGTAAGCGTTAATGTTAGTTGGCATCCAACTCTCCTGTCCCAAAACTAACAGGTTTACCAAAGGCTTTCTATAACAGCACAGAAGGAAAAAAACAGTGATTACAGATTTCTACACCAAGCAAAATAATAAGCCCCTGTACTATCTAGTATATTAAATGTAAAAAATATACATATCTTGAAAATGAGGAGAAATTCTCAGTACCTCAAATTCTATATGGGCCTGCTGTAATATTTTTGATAAGCAACAAAACCTACCCCCTTGCTGCCTTAATCATGAGCACATTCAGAACACTAGATGTTCAGCTTAGATGTTTTATTTATATCTGAGCAGTGTTACTAGAATGCTCTGTCAAAGGAAGAACCTGTTAAAAGAAACAAATTTATGCTCATTACTGTGACACAGCTCTTGAACAGAAACAAGTCTAACAAAGGTGTGGTGTTTGGATTATTACTTCCTTAAGCATAAAAAGAATATTGGTAATGTATTTGTATTCCTTGAACTAATCTATTTTAGATGTGAAAAAAAATTCTGAATAAATGGCAGATCCATAAATAATTGTTAAAGGGAAGATAAAATACTGGGAAAAAATATTATATTACCCCCATTCAATTTTGGGATTTAAAAAATGCTAGTTTATAAAATTCTAGACAACAAGAATTCATACAATCACCTCGCAGCTCCCCTTCTAACCCTTCCTCCCATGTTTTTTTGGGATTATTTTTGATTTCATTTTCTCTAGACCAATCTTAAATCAGAATTTTACAATTCTGTTTATCCAAAACTGAGTTAATAAATTCGAATTCTTCATGTTTACATTAAAAAATAGTAAGAAAAATTCTACTAGACATATATTGTGATTTTAAAGTGAATTTTCTTTTGTCAATCTAGACTAGTTACTTCGTCTGACATGGAACACATGTCAGGAACTTTCCACAAGTACCTGCCAAGCAAGATTGTTGACAGAGCGGTCCATCAAATTATCAGGCTTATTGAAAATATTTCTATAAAAAGTACTCAGCAGCATTTAAATTTCTGGATGAAAATATTCAAACTATATTATGGATTTTTTCAAACTAACATAAAAAAAGCATTCAATGTGTCCACATAAGCCAACTTACACTGAAAAGCAGTGAAAGCCTGAAGAAAAATTTACAGCCAACAATTTTTCAAGTTAAAATTTTGATGCAAAGTTTTGATACACATTTGCTTACCCTGCATGTTACTCTGAAATATTCATAAATACATTAGCAAAAAGGACTTTGAGAAATAATGCATGAAACTATAATTTATACCCTTTAACCACCTGCAAGCTGTCACCAAGTTCCAGATAAAACTCAGCCATGGCCAAACCAGCCTTTTGAGCTCAGCACTCAAAAATTGGTCTTACACTTCCAAGTCATTTCTCCTTGGGCAAGCAATGCCAGGTACTGCAAGAGGACTCTGATAAACAGAGCTGATGTGGAAAAGGCACAAAAGACTGGGCAGTGCTTCTCTTCAATCAATCCTCATTCCTCAGTCTTGCTCTGAGGTATGAAGGTCTCCATTAACTGCTTCAGCACCTGTACACCTACTGGGCACGTCCACGGTAGTGATGGAGGTGCCATGTCTGAAACTCACATCTACTGTGTTACCCATACTCTGCAACTGAGCTTCTCCATGTCTATCCTCACTTACCTTTGTTCATCTTAATTTGCACCAGAAGAATTCATTTTCCCAAATGAACCTCCTTCTGTTTACTATCCTTCAAACCGAAGTTTAAATTCATTTTGTTCTTCTGACTTCTCATCTGAGACTGCACTCAATGTCGACATTTCTTCAGTAAAATAAATAGATGGCACAGAGATAGGTACAGTTAGGTCTGACTTTTCAGTGGCTTTTAAAAAAAAAGTGTTTGCTCCAGAGAGAAAACATTTAAATCAAGTTTTACTAAAACTAACACTTTCTGCGGTCTGTTCCTCAAACTCATTGTTGGTGCTAGTAAAACAAACCAGGCTGGTACTGTTCACTGGTAATGAGGGAGTATGGCCTGAGTTTATATATCCAAAACCTCTCAACCTGTAAGTGTGGGTAGCTCAAATGCAAGCTCATTAACCTGGGTGAAACCAGTCTGCCTCATTAACCCCTCTGAAATCCTTGCCTGCTTCCCACTGCTGCCCTTCCTCTGGGAGCAGGCAGCACCAAGGAAGACATAAGCTGACCTCAAGGAAGGAAAAAGAGCCAAATTTATGAAAAGAGTAGCACTGGCTAGAAAAAAAAAGACCTACAGAGGCAGACAAAATGCAGAGATTTGGTCTGGCACTGTCTGAAAGGGGAAACTTACATAGTAAGTCTTGGCTGTGAAGACTGGGATACTACCAGCAAAGGGACCAGGGCTCCAAGGGGTCATGTCAAATGAGTCTGCAAATTAAAGAAATCAGGCACTTTAAATTCTAAACAAAGCATTAAGTCACCTGATGTCATCTCAGATACAATAGGGAGGCCTACAAGATGAAGATGAGGGTGGGGAGGAGATAATTCTCATCCCTCTGGATGTGTGGCTGGCTGCAAAGGCTGCAGGGGCTGGCTAGATGTCAGAGAATGTCAGCCTGGACAAGAGGAGGCGCATCAAGCTTGGAGTGACCACACAAAAGGGCTTGTGCCCACTAAAGCAAAATGCCCCACTAGTACCTGGGACCTGAACCTGCTGAGGTTCACCATTCTTCTGCTGTCAGCAGATATCCCAGAAACTCACTGGTGAAACATCCTGTTCCTCTGCGATACGTGTCCACAAAAAATGAAGACAAGAAATGCATATTGCAGTAATGGCTCACTAAGGCTCTGAGCAAAACTAGCACAGACAGCCCTCCTCCCAACGCTGCCCAAAGGCAGACTGCTTCATTGCTTAGGCTCACCAATGTTCTTTTAGCATGGCTTTTGGGAAGGCAGAATTGGAATGACTATTTCTGACTTTTTACCCTTCAAGTGAACAGTCACATAAACTATGAACATGGTATATTTGGAAAATTAATTCCCAATGCTTCAGGAATGGATTTTGACTCAATTCACTGTTCTGGTATATCACAGCACATATTGTTCCAGAAGACCAAGAATAAAAACCAAGCCCTCTCTGAGCACCTACTTTGAGTCTTCGTATAAAGTTTACAGATAAAAACTAAGTAGAACAGGATATGGATTATGAGATTGACAACTCACTGACACTACACATGGACCAGCAGACAAACACTCCAGTACAGACCTTTTAATACAATACTCTGGAGATGACCATGAAGATTTCCTTGTTTCAATTCTTACCTTATGACAATAATAATCACTTACTGATTACTGCAAAATAATTAGTCTTCAGAAATCTCCTTTAGATGTGGATAACATAGACAACACTTTCACTTTACAGAAGGGGAAATGTAGGGAAGAATCTCAAGAGTTTTTCCCACACTAAAATATCAATTTTAGAGTCGTAACAGTAAAGCAAAAACATTGCGATATTCAATATAAAAATTAAATGCATTCTAACTATGAAACCCTCTTTATATTATTTTATTCTTTCTGACTTTTAAGGGATGAATAAGAATAGCACGAAACAAAATATCATTATTCAGAGTACTTCTGGTCTAAAATAAAGCCTGCAATGTGTATCTGTAACAACTTCCATTATTTAAAAAGTCCCATATCTGAAATCTGAGACAACTGTACACACTCAATATTTCATTATACTTTTAATCTTAAAACAATAAACATCTTAGCAACTGAACTAAAATGAACTCAAACTGATTATTTTTTAATAGCCAACAATATTACAGTGATATTATTATACATCAGAAGAAACTAGGTATTTCCTTGTTTTTCTCAGAACAGAGTTAATACAAAACTGTGATCACCATGTTATTAGTTAGGGATTACATCACTTCAAGTTTGTTCTGAACAACTAATTGCTTTTAAACAGAAGAACGAGCAACTTTCAAAGATGTTTGTAACAGCTGCTTAATAAATTTCATTTCCTAAGCTCAGATCATATGACTATATATGACTATACCTAAAATTAAATTCTGTTAGAGACAAAACTACTGGGTTTTGACAACAAGTAATACATATAAAATGCCATATTAGACACCTAAAACTAAGCTGTAGGCAAAACAATGCTCTTGAGTCCCTCTCAGAGATACACTTTTAACTTAAAGGAATCCTTATATGCTACTCATGGTGACAGGGGCAACTAGACACAAGCTATCTCTCTTGCTTGTGAAAACATGGAAGAAATATAGAAGGAAGAAAGAAACCTTTTATTTTGGTGCATGACTTATTTTTCAACAGAATAAGTAGTTGTACTTCCAAGTAGAAGTTTCTATTTAAAAATAAAGGAAGAGAGGAAGAAGTAAATATTAGAATGAACCATTGTTAATGATACACATTGACCCATTTAAACTTTAGGCAAAGAACAGATCAGGTATCTTCTGGTCTTTTTGTTATTTCTTTACTGATTGTAACAAGCTAGTGCATTTGAAATAAATTCCTAGAAGTTTTTGGTTGACTTAAATCCTCTTCCCTTTCCTCTTCCTCATTCCTTTTGTCTGTTAACAAAACAACATTCTGTACAAAGTTTTCTCTTGGCTCTTTCACTAAGCAGAATGATTTGCACTGATGTTCACCTGAGACCTCCTGGAGTGTAGAGGATGGCATTGAGCTCAGGGACAGGCTCTGGCACCCTTGTGGGGAGGAACTGGAAGTGGCTGGGTATTCTGGTACTGACCAGAGTACCCCTGAGGGCACAGTTTGACGATGCTGGCAGTTGTGCAATTACCCACCTATGCAAAACCAAGAGAAGATGCACATAAGCACCTCTTGCAAGCACACAGAGGGATGGAAGAAAAAAAAATCGTATTTTGCTTTGTGCTGGTAAAAAAAGGTTCTGTAATTCTTAATTTCATTTTAAACACAGTGACATCAGGGTAAGCACTGTCACACTTCCCCGTGTTAGACCAAACGGGACATAACACCTGCTACTGGTTATGGAGCTGATGTTTTGCCACAACTTTGATACCACAACTCATATTTGAGTAGAAATTATTGTTACAGTCAAAGAAGGAAGGTACTTAACTGCATGTGCCCATCGGCTCTGAGAACGTACTGCTGCATTTTCAGATGCATACACATACACATGGATTCTCAACAGTCAAGGCTTATGGGTAGGATGCAAAGGTACCAAGCATTCTGAAACACTCCTCCTGACTGTTTGAGGAGCACAACTGTTTAAAGTGCAAGAGCTGATCCCTACATGTGTGCTGCCTTGTTGCTCTGATTCAGAAGGCAAACTTGCAAACCCAGTGTGCTTATTTACTTTGGGAGATGTGCATGAGGTAACCTAAAAAATTTATAAATTCAATCACTCTCTTTTTCCACTAACCGTAACTACCATGCCCAGCCAAATGGAGATAAGCACACCAAAAGAACTCTGAATAAGCATACTCAAAATTCTGCTTCTTCTAAGACATAGTCAGTATTACTCTTGTTGACTCGCGGATCATATGCTTAAGCTGTTTTACAGCACTAATTAGTACTGACAGCTCTTAATATATTACAAATTAAATACAGGAATTCACACTTTGGTTTAGGGGCTCTTTTACTGAATTTAAAAGAATACCTGTAGCTTCAATATATATGTAATTGCATGTTACAGGAATGAAAATCTAACAGGAGAAAACTAAAAGCTGTAAAGTGCAGCTGTTTCATAAATGGCTTGGCATCTCACAACTTCACTTCAGAAATTCAAGACTTCTGCTTTCAAGCAACACAGAAAACAGATTCCAACACTGAACAACACCTGTATAGACAGAGCCATGGCTCCTCTATGGGGCTGCTCATGGCAGGGCCACAGTGTAACTGTGCTGATTAGCTCAGGTACCTCCTTCAGAATGCCTGTACACTCAACACTTTGATCTAGTTCGCCTCTACCGTGCACACTCACAACACAAATGCAGGGAATTGTAGGAAAGCTTAGGTTGGAAAATGGACCTTAAAAGACCATTTAGTCAACCCGGCTGCTGTGGGCAAGGACATCTTTCACTACACCAGGTTGTTCAAAACCCTATCCAACCCAGCCTTAAACTTTTCTAAGGATGGGGAATACATAGCTTTTCTAAGCAACTGATTGAATCTCACCAACCTCATCATAAAACTTACATCTCTTCCTTTATATCCAGTGTAAATCTATGCCCTTTCAGTTTAAAATCATTGTCCCTTGTGCTGTTGCCACAGGCCTTTATTCATCTTTCTTATGTACCCTGCTTAAATACTGAAAGGCTGCAATATGTTCTCCCTGGAGTTTCTCCTGTTACTTCTTTTCTCCAGAGTGAGCAACTCCTGTCTCAGCCTTTCTTCATAGGAGAGTTGTTCCAGTCTACTGCTCAGGTTTTGTATCCTTCCTCTGGACCAGGTGTAAATATTATTCCACAACACAGAAATAGTTGATACAGAGCCAACCACTTCCTCCACCCACCATATTGGTTTTCTAGAGGCACAGTGATACAAATAAATTAAAATCATGCTCTGATAGTATATGTAATGACCTTTTGCAGTACTCTCCTTGCTGTTTCAACAGCTTGTCTACTCCATGACTTGCAATCCACTACACAGGAGTAAGGTTGGCAACTACTGCCCATCTTTACAGATATTTTGGCCATGGCAAAAAGCTCATCTTCTGTGTACTTCCCAAGCAACAAACTTCACAGTACTGCTGCACCAGCGAAGAACAGCAGGTCTATGAACCGTGAACAGGCCAATTTTCCCAAGAAAAACTGAAGCAGGTATGGAAAATTTTGATGGCAAGTAACATTTCCTACATGTTAGCGTTACATGCTTTAGATTAACTTTGTAAGAAAGAAAGAAAAAAAAATCCCGACAGAAAAAGCCCTATCACACTGAATAAAAACCCCAACTTAGCTAGTAGGAAAGTGGTTTCTCGGGGCAGCAGAACATCATGCTGCCTGTCCAGCTGGTGCTGGACTGAGCCACCCAGCACCCTTCACCACCTGCCACTAGACTCCAGCAGTGAATTCCCTCTGGAAAAAGGAAGGTTCTGTTGGGAAAACCGAGTCTCACACCAGCCCTCACTTTGTATTTTATAGGAAAATAATGCCACTGAGGAGGGAGTCTGGAGTTCTGATTCTACATTATTTAGATAATCATTGGATGAAATAAGTGAAGTGTATTTTGTACGTAATGTGTGAAGTGGTGTAAGCCTGTCTTCCTCTAGCACAGCTGTCAGCAGCCTCTGGCTGAAGTGCTAAATTGTGGCATGTGGGTAAACTGCGAGTAGCACACAGCAGGAATTAGATGCTAAAATCATCTATCTTTCAGAGACTCAAGATATCATGAATTACCTCTCTGGTAATACACAGCCAGTTAAGAGAAAAATCCTGCTGAGCACAATCCTTGAAAATTTGCCAAGCAAGTAAACTGATCAAAATATTCCCTTTCTCTCTCTTGCTGCTGTCCTGTAACTCTCAGAAACTGTAAAGCAGACCAGTTTGAAGAGGATGCACCAGAAGATCCCATCTCAGAACAACAGCCTCATAACCACATCTCATAAACCACAAAAAGCTTCATAAATAAATCTCTCCTTGTATGTGTGGGAGAAAGACTTGAATCCCTTCAGGCACTGGTACAAACTGAACCCAGGTCTTCCACACCATTAGTGCCTAAGTGACCCATGCTTCTTAGTAAAAAAGAGAGCAGAAACATTACCTGCTATTTCTGTACTTTAAAATATGGGGTTTCAGGGCATCTAAAGCAGAGTCTGAGTCACAGCAGTGGAAGTTTTAACATTTCAGGTCACATACCCTCAATGGGAGAGAAATGCATCACCTCTCTTCTTAGTCCTGATTAGAGGCAAGCAGCACTGAGCTGCCCTACCTTTAAGGGGTCCACAAACACATAAACACATTTTTAGGCTTTAAGAAATGTAATATTGTTACTAAAAATATTGACGTTCCTCCAAATTTTTGTAGTCAAACAGAAGAGTTAAGAATTTCACTTTTGAATTCTGTCACTGAAACCTCTATTGATGGTCCACTTCAGGAACAGATCAGGCGAAACGCCCATTTATTTTGCTGTGTAGTGAATTAGAAGAAAATATTAACACTTGCTTATGACTAGGTGTCCAAGTGGCTAGCTGACATGGGCATCATTCAACACAAGAACAGTGTTGTGAAAAGGTTTTATAATCCTATTACAAGACTTTAATAGAAGGGCTCACAGCTCATATAAATGGAGGTGGTCTTCACAGACAGATGAGGTACTTTATCACATTTCATGGTAACAAGAACCTTTTATATACAAGGGACTACTCCTCAAGTGCAGTAAGCATTTCTGAACACTATTCAACTTCAAACCCAATGACTTTACAATTTAGACAGCTCTTTATATTTAACTACTAACTAATCGAGGGCCTGCATAGGATATAATCAATAGCTTTACTATCCTGGAATCTAATTACAAGATTGATCACCATTTTTTGTCCCTTCTCTCCCTTTCAAAATGTAAGCTTTCTCATTGAGAATGAAAATAACAGTTTTATTTTACTATCTGTCATAGATACTGCATTTTATTAAATTCAAAGGAAGTTCATTATTATACTGAAAGGTCTTCATTTGGTCTTTACAAAGTCAGCTGTACAAGCCCAAAGACCTTCCTACAGTGACTATACTACATGAAGGAATACAACAAAGCTGATATACTTGTAGATTAAAGGAAGCTAATTTCATTTTATGATGTATGATGTGTTCAGCATAACATTACATGGTGAATCAGCTCAGTTACCAGTCCTGTGGGGCTGCTTAGTGACCAGGGCTGCTGCTGAACCAACTAATGACTCCTGTTCTGAGGGAAGCACTTTCCAAATGGCCAAGAAAGCCAGCTTACTAACCAAGCCACTCTATTAAAAATACACCCCAACAGGGTTGATAGTTAAAACAGTAGAGCTGGCTGCCTGCCAAATAAACCTCAAAAACGCTAATGTGTGAATCTATTGAGGGAAATCTCAGGTTATTTATTCATACTGAGGATCCCAAAAGAGAAAGAATATTTGTTTAGGCCAGAATTTGTAGACTGTACCCTGCTTCAGGCATCAATGCTCTTCCAAAATGCTGGTCATGATGTGCCTAAATATGAAAGATTTAGGAATGGCAGTAAGACAAAACAACCAATTTTTTAATAGTATTACTAAATATGTAAAGATAAGAAAAGGAGAAGCTGGGCAAGTAAAATTTAATTCATGCTTTGCCTTCATCCTACCTGTCTCCCAATACTTCTATATACAGAACAATATTAACACATCTGATCTTAGAAATATTGATTACACACCACAATTACGATATTTCAAATCACATCATCCTTATATCCTAAAGTAACAGATACTACCATGCAGGGATATGCTTATCACTGTGAGGCTAAACCAGTCACCTGTGGAAAATTAGTTTATTTTATAACTCTTTCAAGATACTAAAGTAAGACTTAGGATGATAATGCAGCACTTGCAGTAGCAATTGTGTACAACAAATGCAACAAATACAGTAACCGGTGGTGCTTGGAAAGGTATCATTAAGTTCGTGTTGAGTTCAATAGGCCTTCCCTGCATGAAAGGTTGTGAATGATGTGAGGCATTTTTTCTAGTATTTCCCTTACAGATTAGCTTTGTCCAGTAAAAGAACTAGTCAGGCTATACTCAAATGAGCAGTCAAATCCTCCTGGGGAACAGATGTTTCTGGGTCTTGTCTTCAATATTACAGATCTGTCAGAAAGATCAAATCCATGGTATATAAATAGTAAGAAGTATGCCACTCATTTTCCTTCCATATACATTTTTGGTAATGACACAGAACACTGTAAAAACTAAGGGAGAGTAAAAAAAATTAAAAATTACATGAAAGAGAGAAAAATTTGAATAGATTAACTCATTTAGTTAATCTATCTCATAACTGGAGGAACTAAGAAAGAAAATTAAGAAAAGGAGGCCCTCCTTTTAAAATTCCTGGTCTTTTATTTGCCCTATAGAGGAGTGTTCAACATACAAACAGGGAAAGAGATCTCTGGGCAAGATGATCTTGAAACCACAATTAACACTGAACTCTGCTTCTCAAGCAAAAGGATATATGCAAATAAAATTTTAAAAACCCTAGAATAAAATGGCTTAAAACCCAGAATATATTATCTGTTTAAATTATCATAATATGGTATTTCTGGTATGTTACTGCTATTGAATTAATCCAGGCAAACCTCCTTCCTTAGCAGGTAAGTAGCAGGTATGAAAATGTGAGAGTCAGTTAGTTATCAAATATAACTCTACTTATGGTATTCATGGGTCAACATGCCTCTTGGAATCTTGCTGTGAGTTTTAAGAGCTGGATTTTAGTTCACTTTAAGTTAACTTAACCAAATAAACTCAATAAAACACTACAGCTTAAATCAATAAACAAATAACCTATGTTACATAAGATAAAATCCAGAAAATTTACTAATAGCAAAAGCACTGTGTCAAATTGATTTTATTATTACAATAACACGTGTTAGACCTAAGTATGAATATCTGGGGAGAGTGTACTTTGAATATTTTAAAAAATCCACTAGGACCTGCCATCATAATGGTGTACCACAAATAGGCTTCAGGCAGGTTAATAGTCCCTGATTCTGCATTTCAATGTTGACAATGTAATTGTTCACAGGTGAGCTATGGGAAAGTAATCTTTGCCTATAATCAGTAGAGCCAGGAGAGGTCAGAGAGCTCCTGGGCTGAGCGGGGCTTCCACCTAAAAAAGCTTCCCCTTATTACTAGGTCCAGTTACCAGCTTACATACACGCATTGAAATGGGCTAAAACTAAGGTAAGAAAACACAGCCCTTGGTGATTTTTCTAATATTCCACCCATATGGTGAAATAAAAGATCTCTCACCCTAATTAAAACATTTCAAAGGGTAAGCAAGATTTCATGTTGGGAGCTGCATAATCAGCCCCTTTCTAACTCTTAACTGTAGCCTTCAAGCGGCAGGGCGGGTAGGTAATGAAGAAGGGAAGCAAAGTATCTACAAAAAAGGACAGTCTCATTGAGAAAACCTGATTTCTTCCATCTGCCAATGTCCCTTTCATTTTGTCCAGATTAACTTTTGGCCAAAGGTACACATGGGCCAGAATGAAGCTGCAGTAAAAATATTAAAAGCACAGTAGGGAGCACAAATAGCACAAAGTTACTCATCCAAAGTAAAACAGAGCTGACAATAGGATACTTCAGAAAGACTTCTTTTCTTCTTCTTTAAATGAGGCACCATTTATTTATTTATAGACTTTTAGAGGGGATTAGACCTCAAGGATGTTCAAAATCCTGAATTTTAACTTCAGCTTGGCTTTTCCATGAAGGGTATTAACACCTTTAGGGCAATCAAGAGAACTACAGTTATTAAGAATATTTAATACCAGAAACCAGTGAAGTGTTTCAATTTATTCTCAACAGAAAACTATGAAGTGACCAGCACAATAAAAATACCTCTATAGTAATGCATTACTTTGATAAAATGGAGTAAGGTTTATTATTTGTAGTCATGATGGAGATATCTTTGAAAAGGAAAATTAAAAATACAGGGGCGATTAGAAAGAATGAGCAGGGCACATGTGAATTGCTGTCTTTTCTGTTTTACAGTGTAGCATAAAACTACTGAAAATTAAAATGTCTGAGTTTATATTACTAAAGCTACAATGTAACCTGATACAATTGGTGATTTACCTACTATTACCATAGAAATAAAATAAATGGAAAGATAATACAACAATTGTGTGGTTACTAAATAGTACAGGAGCCTGAGACCAAGTTCAGTTTGGTGCTGATGTTGACATATTGAATTGGTCCACCTTATGGAATAGCGATTTCTGATGAAGAAGACCACAAACATGAAAAACAAATTTAATTTCCATTAACAGCAACTAAATTTAACTCTTCTCCAACAACAAGAAGCTGTAGCTTTTTGCTTTCTTAAGCTACCAAGACTATTACCAAAAAAAGGCAAGGACTGCAGACCTGGCCTCACATGTCCCAAAAGCCTTGGGGCAGCTACAAGACCACCAATGGCTCTAGCAATGACCAACTTCACCAGTGGTTAAGTCTTGCTGCCCTCCATCTGCTTACACCACAGTCAGAGAGGTGGCAAATGCTTAACGGGCAGAAAACTGATGACTGAGTATTTGGCAGCTATAATCAGCACAGCACTTATTTTTGGGTGATGAATCACCGCTTTTATCCCAGCCACACAGTGCTGGTATATCCACTGCACAGAAAACCTCTATGCAAGGGGCTGATGGCAGGACAATGAACACCTCTCCTAGTAGAGTCCTGTCAAGACACTGCTTTGGAGAGATCAGAAGATTTTATGGCCAAAGGCTGCTGTGTGCAGTACTGCCCACTTTCATTTTCCAGCTACACATCAGGCTCTGGGAATATGGGACTACTTGCCAGGAGATCTCCAAAAGTCTGTTTATAGTCACTAAGAATCACCTCTTCCTTCCTAGTGAAAACAAGATTGAGGATGCAATGAAGACATGCAAGGTGTCAACAATGGCATCAATGGAGTAAGCTAGGTCCCCTCCCTTGCGAGCCACATGAAACTGAAGTCAAGTCACATAAAGTAATACTTCAAAGTTCTGTCAAAACCTTGAATAAATGTGCAAAAACTGGGAAAAAAGGACTGAACAGCATTTTCATACGCTCAGCTAAAGCACGTCTCTGAAATCATGCTCCCCACAAAGCCCTTGGCAGCCTCATCACAGGCTGCTTGGGATCAGGGCCAGGAGACCTACCCGATGTCATCACCGGCCAGAAATGGCTCTGCAGCTACCTTCCAAACCCACACTGATGGCAGTGAGGTGCAGCATCTTTGTTTGGCATACAGTGCACGTGCTCTTCAGCAGTGCTGTGCATTGTCAGGATTTATTGCCCTCTTCCCCCCTTGCCTCTCAACTCAGAATCTGGCATTCGTTCAAGGACTGACCCAGGCTTTTGGTGCATCCTCCATGGTCTCTTGAACACAAATTTCCACCACAGCAGGACTCATGGTCACAGGATAATTACATATAGGTCAGCAACTATTTTCTGTGGTGTATCAGCTGTATCACAAATGACATCCTAATAAAATTATAACAGATCCACTGACATTTTGCCTCAGTGTTAAGAGATGTGACAAAGTCAATAAACACATCATATGCGCTTCAGGGTAGTGAGTGGGTGAGACCAGTGCTTTTTGCTATGGCGGAATCCAGAATCCCTAACAAACGCAGCAGATTTCCTTTTGCCACCCCAAAATAGGCACTGCATAATTTAAACATCTGCCTTGCCATCACCCACCAAATTATTCCATCCTTTTCATTCTTACTTTAAACTGACATCAACACTTTTGTATAGGCTCAAACCTGAGAATGCATCTGTTTATATTAATGACCAACCCAAATCCATTCATTTTGGGATCCATTAAGAAGAGTGGAATAATTATTATTTATGTAGAGATACTAATACAAAAAGTATAAAATAGAAATTAAAATATTTAAATGTAATTGTGGTACACATATATATGTGTGTCTATATTCATACTATATAATTTATTTATCTATACATATAAAGACATAAGTATAAAGATATATATTATAAAGACAAATTTTTTGAGGCCAGGTCTATTCTTTGACTCAGAGTTTCTATCAGCGACCTGCAGAACAGCTGAAAAATCTATATGAAACACAGACTTCACTTGAGTATCTATTTTTACTCTGTTTTTTTTTTTCACCTTTGCAAACCCTTTAGAAAAAAGCAACCAAACAAACACTGATGAGCACCATTTCTTCCTTTTTAGCCAATTAAGTTTTTATTATTAGTTATTATTTTTATTCCCCTCAATATTCCAATAAATATTTTAGTTTGAGAATTTCTAACTCATTTCTGCTTATGACACCACCAAAAGCCTAATATAGTCCTAACACTGTCAAAGATCAAAAGAGAAAAGAGTGAATTCTAATAACATCAGCTCTAATCCCATTAGATTTCAAGCTGTGCTCATGAATCTGCTCCTTAGGGGCCAATCACTAAGATGCCTTTTTTCAGCTCTGGCTTCTTACTTTTTGTATCTTCAGAAATTCAGTAGCCGTTCACGACATTCAGCAAGAAATATTTTCATACTGAATATACAATATATTGTGGTGACTATTTCCCAGAAACAAATCCCTAACATACAATACACACTTGTTGCTTCCAGCCCACAACACTTCAGCATGTAGAACAGACCTAGTACCACAAAGCTATTGCTACCCTTCTTTTCCACTGTCACCACTGCAGCACAACTGTAATGGATCTCTTACAAATCATACATAATTTAAACGGTAACACAGAAACATGTCATACATCACTCTGTAAAGCAACTATGTCTACCTAAACACCCCTTTATCAGTTGTCTTGAATCTGCCTGTAAGTTCTATCCTAAAATTATCATACAGAGCAGTAGTAATTTTTTTTAAAACCCACAAAATTCTGCATGATGCTATCAGGTGCATCACTACTTTTCAGTGACCAATAGCGAGATGTTCTGCGTCACAAACTATTCTTTCCATAATATAGTATCACTTTCCAAAATAAGAACTTAAAACAATCAATATTCTTTTAGCTTATTGTTAGTTCAAGGCAGTTACAATCAAAGTTTCAGTACAGCCACATGTAACAAGACTCAACAGTACTGCACATAAATTAACCTATACGTGAGGTTTCAGTAACATACGTGAAGAACTAAAATATGTAGAAATTATTTTCTAAGTTTATACATTAGGATAATCTTTTTAACAGGACACGTAGCCCAAGATGGGTGATTTCAGGAAGGATTATCCTTCTTCTATGGAATATTCTATTTCAAAATTTCCATAGAAACAGTAAAACCTATTACCTGCTGTAAGCTTACCACCACTATTACTGTCTGAAATACCTGAGAGCATATCTATAAAAAGTTCAAATTTTTGGGCACAGTATCAAGAGTGTGGGTGCCTGACATCTTGCATCCTGAATTATAAGGTCTCTGAAAAAAGAGCAGGGCCAATGCTACAGCTGGAAAAATACAACATCTGTGACTATATACACATATTTAACAGAATTAAAGAGCTGATCTACACATCTAGATAGGTATGTAAATCATCGTTGTTTAATGGAAATTGGAAACATAAGTGCTGTGGTGGGTCTGGAGCACATTCTGCTTATTATAGGGCAGAGATTTACCTTCAAGCCCTGTTCATCTGTCTTTCTGCTCTCTTCCCTCTCCTACTCTACCATGTACATGGCCGCCACCAGTGTATAACCAAAGATGGTAATTTCTCAACCAACCCATCACACAACCACTGCTGTGCTGCAGCCAGTTAATCAAATGCGTCCCTTTTGAAACCTGCACGATGGCACCGTATCTGCCACTTCAAATTAGTGGCTCCAGATATTCAGGTCCATTTGCAAACCACAGTCTGTCCCAGTCCATTATCATATGACACCTGGTCAGCAAGCAGATTGTAAACTAACATTTCCATCTTTTGCTGTAGCCTTTTAGTCATAGTAATTACAATAAAATCTCTTTAATCAGCAGATTCATAAAATAACCAAGACGGATGTCTTTTATTTGGGGAAGACCTTGTGATGCACATTATGTCACCAGCTGCAGTGGTAGAGTATCAGGCTTTGCTATGGCAGCAAAGCAGGAAGCTTTCTCACACTCAAGCCAGGAACAGCTATTCGAGTTCCTCAGTAATGCAACGCCTTCTGCTGTGATTAAAATGAAACAAATAACATATTTCTAGTTTCCTCTTTTACTCTCAGTGTACTTCCAATGTTCTTAATAAAACATTCCCACAAAATGCCCGCAGATCACCTAAGCAGAGACAGACGTGCTCCGTAATATCATTTCTTCAATGTTCAAGGCAGCCTTTTCAACATGGCTTATAATTAAGAATGCTTTTGATGGTGAAATTGGGCCTCTGCTGTTAATCAAAGGACCAAAGACACCCCTCAGCATGCGTAATTCCACACCTCTTTGTTTCAAGGAAATCTTGACAGGAAAATAATGGTTCCTTCCATTTCTTTCTTCTCTGTCAGTTAACCACAGAAGGTTATTCTGCTCCAGCCTCCCAACTGCTGCAGTAGGGATTACTGAAAGGGGAAAGAGTCAGAGACACATACTTCCCAAGAAACCCCCTGCATCATTTTTGCAGAGGGCAAATGGACTGACTTGGGTAAAATGGCCTTCATCCGAACCTATGGATATGTCCCAGGGCAAATTCAGCGCTTTTTTAAAATTCAGGAAAATTGCAGTCAACTGAAACAGTCTGTCCTTCAAACCAACCCTATTTCTCAGATCTTCAGATATCCCCAAATATGATCTCAGCTCAGGCACAGCTGAGACTCAGAAGTACAGCACTGTCAAAACTCTTCAAATACTTAGAAGACCTGGAAACAAAACATAATGTAGTTTTGCAGAGCTTCTGTATTGAAATGTGTTCCATCTTTGAGAAATCTCCTCAAGGTTATCAAATGATTGCATTTCCAAGGAAAATTCTTAGGTTTGTAGGACACAGCTGAGTTTCCAACTTGTAAAGCTAGTCAGTACTCAAGGCATAAGAATTTCTGCTAAGAGAGAAATAAATCAATTAAAAGGTGAACAAAAAGTAACAGGGAAAATGTATGCAAGCAGAAGAAATCTAAGAAGCTTTGTTCTGTCTCAATCTTCAAGACAGGTCAAACAGTTCCTGATCCTGCTTTTCAGTGTTTTGATCCTGTCATTGATTTATCCACCAGAGAAGGTAAAGAAACTTAATCTTCAGACAGTTATTGAAATCACCACAACTAAAGAAGTAAAAAGTGCTCAGAAATAAACCATCCTCGATTCCAATAGCTTTTTATACTTGCAAATTGTGTTAATCATCCTTTTTACAAGGTGCAGGTTTAAAATAACAAATCTAAACACCTAAAAATTACCAAACTCACAAAGATAGAGGTTGTAGGGCAATCTCAAACATGAGTTAAATACTCCTGTGCTCTTTCCTTAATGTTACTGGCCAAAGAGCCTTGTAAGAAATGTGGACATCCCTTCACCTCAGCTCTGTTCCCTCTGTGCTACAACCATGCGCCTCCCCCATAAACAGCATTCATAATTTACTGAATTTACAGTGTTAGTAGGAAAGGATCCATTTAAAGAAAACTCTGACATGAATTTTACATCAGTTTCTTCCTTTGGGTATTCCAGTAGTCTTCAAAGAGAATGTGTCAGTAACTAATGCAAGTTCATAAGTTTATTTCCTAGGAATCGGCCCACATTTGTGATTTTGTCCAACAGAATACGTTCCTCTGCAAAGCCTGAGTTGCATTGGGAGCATTGTCAGCTCTCCATCAGCCACTTTAATGTAGTCATCTACAAGTCCTCCTGAAAGAAGCATGGTATACATTTTTCTTTCTTCATACATTTCTTCACACATTTCTGATCATCTTGACATGATCTAAATATCTCCTTTCCTAACAGACCCTAATTTTACTGGCATTTTATTTCTTCTACACTACCCAACTCGGTATTAAAAGCCAAGTGAAGGAATTTCAGAAGTAACCACAATATTTAATGTGTTTTGAGGAATGGAACAAAGTTTCTGGCAAGAACATTACTCTGATCTCCTCGCCAGAACTGGACAGAAGTAGTGGTAACTACAGCCAACTCCTTCTCATTTGCTGTTACAGAGGGACAGGAATTGCATTCACAGAAGATGCCTCAGAAAGACATCTGGGGACACAAAGGCCAAAGAAGAAAGCAAACTGGCATAGCCAGTTACAACAGCAGCTAAATCCATTTCTATCAAACATCATCATGTGGCTCATGGAGCAGATGTGAGGGCACAGAATTACAAGGCATCTTAGAGAGGTGCAGCAAGCCATATTTTTAGTTTTAAATCAGATACCATTATAAAGACTATGTCCCTAAAGGCCATTCCCACACATTAAGCATTATCTCTTGCCACCCACAGAGATCACATGGCACAGCCTCTCCTTGCTCTATCCTGCACTCCACACTTAAACCGTAATAAAAGCACGGTCTTCCCACTAGCTCCCCACTGCTGCCCCTGAAAGCACCTTCTTGTCCAGAATTACTGATTCATGCTGTTGTGCAACATCTTCCAAAATTTACTTGGACTTTCTTCCCAGACATGCTAGTCCAAATAGCATGGAACAGCAGGAGAGAGATTAAATTTGATACCAGAAGTTCTGCATCAATGAGAAGCCAATTTTTAAATCAGGAGCTGTTTTCAATCACTACCAACACTGTGTAGGCAGGGTTTTGTTCTGATTGGAAAAAAAAAAAAAAAAAAAGAGTTTTGAGTCTGAAACTGAAAACTTCACAAAAATTAGATTACATTCTTGATGGATTTTCTTTTGCATGTATAAACAAATGTTCTAACCACAGCCACAGACACGGGGCAAAGATTGTGAATTTCAGTACCTGAAGTCAGGAAATATACAATGTAAATACTGAAAATTCAACAGCAGATACCTTCAGATATTCCATGTGCCCTGGTGAGTGGATTCAACCAAATATATGCACCAAGAATCCAGAAACTTGTCTGTAAAGGCAATCTAAACCCAAGACACTTCCATGGACTACGCTTGTTTAGTGTCTCTCAACTTTTCTACGTCAAAGGTGATGTTAGAAAACAAGGAGAAAGTGGTCCTCTAACATTCCATTCAACCTATAAAGTTTGAAACAATACAAGTAAGCAAGCAAGAAAGAAACCAAACCCACAGACATCTTTTTTTCTATTCAAGTAGCGAGCAGTTTCTGTCTTGGGTTGCACTGCAAGATGTAACCAGAAGTATGGATTGTATCACCACAAACCAAGACAGTTTCTTTTTAAAAAGAAAGCAATGTCATGATAGACACCTCAACTCAGACTTCTTCTTTAGGGCTTTCTTCCTTCTTCACACTCCTCCTCCCATCCCACCCCCAGCATACCAAGCTTATATGAAGTCTTTGTTAAGTGAAATATACTGGTTCAGTATTTTTCCAATACCTTCCATTAGGCAACATTTGGGGTTATTTTTACCACTGTTAAGCTAAATTTTCACTGTAGTATAGCTACAATCCTGCAGACAGATGTATCTTGAGTTTTGACATTTGAACCCCACTCACTGTAAAGTTGACATGCTTGCAAAAACTAGACTGTGAACTCAGACTCACATGGTACAGCAAAGCCCACTGACGCGTTATCTCCCTGCACCTTTAAATCATGTGTATTTTCCAGAGCACCCTCATTGTTCAGGCACTTTCAACTCTGATCCCTTACTGGCTAACTATCAATTTCCTTTCAAAGTCCTTTTCACTACTACTTTCCAGCAGTAATAAACACAGTTCTTTCAGGTAACAGCTGCCTTGCAGTTTGACACCATTCAGACACCTATTACAATGACTCCTACAGGAAGATATCTTAAAATCAAGCTTGTCTCCAACCGACTTTGAAATTATCTAAGCTTTTAAATGAAAGTGTGTGAAGCTCATTTGCTTCGCAACACTTGAAGCTAAGCAGTTACCTTAACTGACCCAGGGAAGAGTGAAATGCCAACTAGCAGCTCTCTGATTTGGATATGCACAGAGTGTGCAAAACAGCAGCACGCAGCACTTGAAAGAAAAACATTGGGATTTCTTTCATTTGTGTTTTGAGTTGAAAGCAGTGACCACATTGTTTTAAGTATCTAAAATACAATAGCAGATCAGAAACATGATGGGTGAAACACGATGCCTGTCATGGTATTTTTGTTTTCAAAGACTATTTAAGAAAAGACTTGAAAGTGTCCACAAACCCAGGGTCCCAGACCCCCCAGTTCAATCCAGCACTGCTCTGACTGTAGCACCATTAGATGTTTCTAACTCCTAAAGAGCTGAAAATGCAAGCTTCACACCAAATATACCACTGCCCTTTTTTTATTATAATTATGACTTGGACATACAAATAGGGCATAAAAACCAGGTATTCTCTGACACCTGGGATGTACAAGCAAGCAAGCAATATAACATTGTGTCACATTCAAATGCCTTGGCTTTGGTCATGTACAACTTCAATACACCAAAATCCTTCAGAAAAGCCCTCCTGCATGCTTCCATACCTGATGGAAGCTATGGGGAGTTTAAATCAACACGGATTTAGCAACTCTTCTGCTGAAGAACACTTGGAAAATAAACTGAAATAGTATGCATTCAAATACAGACACGTTTTTGCACTGATTAGTCTACAGAATAAAGGAAAGGTTTTCTTTCAGGCTTAGGGAGCCAGAAACAGGACAAGCTCCTACAAGAAGGGGCTCCTGTCCTGTGACAGAATTTTCTACATCCCAAGGCAATATAAAATCCAAACTCCCACTGCAAATACCACTGAGGAAGGAAGGACTGTATTAATTGCATTATGCTACTTACCTCATTTACAGATGCCAGAGATTATAGCTGTACCAGTCACTTTATCTATGCTTGCATAAAAGCATAGAGGCTAAGGCAAGTGCCTCCTTCATTCTCCATTTGATTTACAAAGAATAGCTTTACAAATAAAGTCTTGGGGGTTTTGTTTTCATTTTTATTAAAAACTAGTAGATGATTAAGCCCTTGCAACATTAAGAAAGTGTATTCAGCATGAGACACGCTTAAAAAGTAAATATGTCAGCTTATCATTCAACTCAGAGACTGACTAGCCTCGAGCAAGTACATCAGGATCTCTGCTTTCACACTTCTAGAACTGTGCAAATATCACTGTCTAATTCAAATAAAATAGACAACACCCCAGGAATCTTCCTGCAATTAAGGCAAGCAGTAATTAAGCACAAAACAGTTGTAAGGCTCTGAGAAAATACATGAAACAAAACACTCTGGTTCACAAGGCTCAAGGAACAACCCTGTGTTTGCAAGACCACAGCACTTCTCTTCTCCCCACAGACATTAACCCAGATATAATTTTTGATTAACTTAATAATCAATAAAATCAAATCAAATCATCTTCAGCAGATGCTAAAATGATAATCAAAAAGAAAAAGAAGAGGAAGGCGAAAGCACTTGCTCAACTGTATGTAGCTTCTGCCTTCTATGTCTGAGTTACTTCATTTTAAATGCTGTAGAAGCAGCCAAAATTTCTTTAATTTTTGGAAAGTTTCAGACATTAATTAGGCACTGGCAAAGCCCTGCTGAGACAGGCTAGCAGTAAGTCACAGGCTGATATGCTCATCTTAAGGTCCACAGAGATGTCCCTCTGTTTTTAGCAGATTTTCTGTTGGGGTGGTGTATTCTTGCTCCCATCTCAGCTAAAATCATGTACCACACAGTAATATGCAAAATGCTTCTCTATCAATATGAACAGATGAGCACTGTGCCATATTATTCATGCAAGATATTATTATAAAAAATAATTTCACAAATCAATTTGCTGCTTTTCTCCACCCTTCTTACTCGCTGTTTACCTAGCTGCCAAAATCACTACATTTCAAATGCAGATGGCAAACCTTACCATGAATATCAACTAACATATTCTGACTGAGGTACAATTTTAAATGTTAGGTCTAGGCAAACAAGTAAGCAAAACTCATGAGGGCATAATTTATTAACACTGTAAAATGGACCACTGCTAAATGTTTTCCTCTAGTAATGACAGAGTTGCCCCCTAATCAGAGACGCACACACTACCAGGAGATACAGGATCACCCTAATTCCGACAGCTGACTCAGGTTTTCACATTTGCTTCAGTTCCTCACTGAAAACCAGGCAAAACATTTAAAAAAACAAATTCTAACCTAACAGTGACAGACCACATCCTAAAGCACATTCAAAGGATACCCCACCCCTCACAACAATGAAAAATAAAAATCCCTTTGGAGAAGATCACAGCAGCAGAGAAATATAAGATTGCATATGATAATAAGGTACAAATTAATGACTTTTGCTGTCCTAGAGGTTGAATCAGATAGGTTTAGAAAGGTCTGTTGAACTTAATGTTAAAACTTTGAGAACTAAGGTTTTACAACCTCAGAAGATGATGTGTTAAAGAGTGCTTAGATATCATCAAAGTTAAATGGTTTTTCCTGGGAAAACAAAACTTTCTCAGACTCTCAGAGAATATGAAATATTTATTTTGCTTCCTATAAACAGCCTTTTAAAAAATATAGACGCTTCCCTTTTTTCTCCTTTCTAGACTAAATGAATGTTTATCTATCAAACTTCTTCTATCCAGTTAGTTTATTCCATGCATTTACTGACTTCATTTCCAAGTCTAAAATTATTTGTTATTTTTCTGTACTGATCTTCCTCTTAAACGACTGGATGGATCTCGCCTCCAGCATACCAATTTTAATCTGGTCTTCTATAATGCTTGCAGTCCAGCTTGAAGTTTGCAGCTTTGTTGTCTTGGTTCTGGCCAAGATAGGGTTAATTTCTGTAGTAGTGGGGAAGGGGCATGGCCAGGACATTGAGGTTTATTCTACCACCACACATCATTGCTAGGGCCAAGGGAAAAAGGCAGTCTCTTCTTGGGAGAAGGGGTTCCTTCCAGTCAAGTCATCATGGTGGCAGTTTCCAGCTGGAGGGAATGGCTGGGATAATGTCAGTTCCAAGCCATAGGGAGCAGCTGGATAAATGGTGCTGAGCTGGAGAAATGGCGGGTAATGCAGGTTCCATACTGGAGGCAGCAGCTGGATAACGCTGGTTCCGTACTGGAGAGAGCAGCTGGGTAACACCGGTTCCATACTGGAAAGAGCGACTGGGTAACACGGGTTCCGTACTGGAGAGAGCGGCTGGGTAACACCGGTTCCATACTGGAAAGAGCGGCTGGGTAACACGGGTTCCGTACTGGAGAGAGCGGCTGGGTAGCGCCGGTTCCCTACTGGAAAGAGCGACTGGGTAACACGGGTTCCGTACTGGAGAGAGCGGCTGGGGAGCACCGGTTCCATACTGGAAAGAGCGACTGGGTAACACGGGTTCCGTACTGGAGAGAGCGGCTGGGTAACACCGGTTCCATACTGGAAAGAGCGACTGGGTAACACGGGTTCCGTACTGGAGAGAGCGGCTGGGTAACACCGGTTCCATACTGGAAAGAGCGACTGGGTAACACGGGTTCCATACTGGAGGGAGTAGTTGGGTAATGCCAATTCTGTACTTTAGAGAGCAGCTGGGTAACACGGGTTCCATACTGGAAAGAGCGACTGGGTAGCACCGGTTCCATACTGGAAAGAGCAGTTGGGTAACACAGGTTTCATACTGGAGAGAGCAGTTGGGTAACACAGGTTCCATACTGGAGAGAACAGTTGGGTAACGCTGGTTCCATACAGGAGAGAGCAGCTGGGTAATGCCGGTTCTGTACTGGAGAGAGCGACTGCATAACGCTGGTTCCGCACTGGACGGAGCAGGTGGGTAACACTGATTCCAAGCTGGAGAGTGGTTGGATAATGTCAGTTCTGAGCTGGAAGCAGTGGCTGGATAATGCCACTTCCAAGATGAAGGAAGCCGTTGTGGTGGTGTGGCTGGGGTCAGGTTAAGCTTTGTGGTGAATATTTTTTGCATGTGAATCACTCTCTCTTTCGTACACTTCTGTTATTAATATTCTTGGTATTACTGTGCGTTTTGCTATCTCGCTGCTGTTTCCTGACAATTGTTCTTACCTCAAGCCATGATCTTTGCCTTTTGTGTCTCCAATTCTTCTCTCCAGCCCCCCTTAGGGAGGGAGAGGAGGGGGGAGCAAGCAGCACTCAGTTTTAGTGCGGGCACTAAAGTGGAGAACACCATTCCTAAACCATAACACTTGTATATACATCCACAAGGGGAGAGTATTTGGAAGGATCTTCATGTTTGTAACAAATACCTATGAGGGGGAGTAGAGAAGATGGAGCCACATCTTTCCCAATGGTGCCCAGTAGGACAAGAAGCAAGAGCATAAACTGGAGCACAGAAAATTCCATTTAAACATAAAGAAAAAAAACTTTTGTACTCTCAGGATGATCAAACACTGGAACAAGTTGCCAGGAAACACTGTGGAGCCTCCATCCTTGGAGATACGCACACATGGACTGGATAGAGCCTTGAGCAATCTGTTCTGGGTGGTCCTGCTCCTAAAGTGCGTTCCTGTCCCAACTATCCTGTGATCCCGTGGTTATGATCAACTGCATCCTACCATCCATAATTTGATAACCCCACCAGAACCATAACCCTGTTAGACAGACTACCACCACCATTTAATCTGTTTGCACTCATCCACATCACATGCTTGTGTATGTTTGCAGTCATCCACATAGTAAGAGTTCATATACACTGTAAATCTTCCAGATAGTTTCTGAGATGTCTCATGTAACTCCAATGAGAACCTTAATGAAGTCAAGAATAAACACTTGGACTGCTCTTTCACCCCAGCTGAGCTACAGTGCCACCAAGTCATTCTATCTCAAGCAGAAATTTCATGAAGTCCATTTCACAAGCTCACTAAAATCCACCATTACATTTCTGTCCTGAGTACTGTAACCAACTAGAAGACTTAAAGTCTATGTGCTTTATTACAAAATTGTCATAAAACATCAGCTTACACTTATTCATGAGCACATGCTTTTGAAGAGTTATGTGTCTGAGCATCTTCCATGGTGCCAAATTTGAATCATCTGCAATCACAAGATCTTCCTTCTTTGTATCTTTAAGAACATACTCTCTATGTGCCCTCTTTAGGGATATCACCTGTCCTTTATGGTTTTTACAAGGTAATTGTTCTTGGACTCAAAACTGCTTCAATTAGTTGCTTAGATAGAAAAGAATAAACTCCACTTTAAGCTTACTACAAACCTGAATGCTTGTAACTTGAAAGTGTCCTTTAACCTGTTCTTTCCTTTTTCTTACCTGTGTTCCTCCCACCTTGCTGTTAGATTCAACCATGCTAAGTAGCTGATCCCAATCAACCTTCCTTGTAAACACAGAAGACAGGTAGATTACTAGTCCAACTTCTGTCTTCAATTATTTCCTCAATTTCTTCTCCAGATAACAATCTTATAGTTTCCTTTGTCTCCCCTTACTTACAGAAGCTTTTTGCAACTTGCAAAACAGCATTTTGTTGTGCACTACATCCCTTACTATCTGCAGCTATGCATTTTTTAATTTGTCCAGCATGCTTCTCATTTTCTTTTATCTTTAATTATCATAGTGCCAAAAGAGTTTGTCAGCATTTCAAACTATCATCCTTGTACTGCAGTTCAGATACTTCACTCAGATTAGCCAACAGCCTCAAATGAAGTCTCAGCTTACCTGCAGAGAGAAACTGCTAAATTATCTCAGGTTTTTAATATTCTTTTGTAACTGTATTTCAAAGCTGTGCTAAACAAATCAGTCAGAGAGCATCAGCCAAGCAGTACACCCACGTTCACAACCTTTCTTTAGCTAATGATAATTACAGATTGTACTACAGACAGCCTTTAATAAACAGCATCAGGTTTAGAAAGAAGACATCTGTAGGGACCTTTCTGTTGCCATGGAAATATCTGCAGGCCAAGCTGTCTTTAGCTTCACATATTACCTCTGTATTAACCTATTATTATGCTTTTCTTTGAGTATTAGTACAAATTATGGACTAACTCACCCCAACAGGATTATTATAAATTTTAATTTTGTCTGACTTTGAGAAATTCCAAAGAAGGAGTCACAAATGCTACATAAAAGTGTAAAATCCTGGACTTCCAGAAAACTGAATACTTGCCTGATGTTGCATGGCTTTTATTCCATGGAGTCTTGCAGCTTGTTTCAGTCACAGGGATAAGTCAAGTCTCCCAGCAATCACTAATGCACTTTCTGAAGGCCAGGGAGCAAGTCACAGCTAAATTTTTCCACATCATTATTAAAGTCTGGATGAAACTTAAACCAAGCCAGCTCAAAATATTAAACAGATTATTACTTTCTGAAATTATTTGATTAATGTAGTAACCATCACGAATGCAATAAACAATGACAAATGGTGTGGAACACTACAGCAACAGGCACAATAAATGTGTGCAACAGACAGTCTCACGCAGAAGACTGCTCTGAAGGATCCCAAAACATTTTGCAACTATGTACACTTAACACTGCTGAAATACAATCATCTCAAAGGGTAGATGCGTATCTCGACTTCAGTAAGTAACCTGCAAGTAGCATATAGCATAACAGGGGCATCTTTAACACCCACACAGAATAAACAGGATCTCAGTTTTTAAGTTCTCATCCAAAACACACCCACACAGCCAAGTGCATAGTATTCAATTTACTTATTTCATATAAATGAAGAAAGAAATTAACCTCTGCTAAGGTATGAGCCATTGGACTCCAGAAAAGTGAAAGATCCAAGCTTGAAAGTTATTAACAATTAACAACAGCATTTTGACTGCTTCTCCAAAACTACAGAGGACGTAACTGAAAATGCTTCTTACTGGGACAGTATCTCATATTGCCAATAACTTTTGAACAGAAGATCAATCAGAAGTTCTCCCTACTGGCTTCTACTGCAACATTAATTTTTGTCATCAAGTACCTGATGATAGACTTTTGAAGAGAATCATTAAGACTGCTGCCCAAAGAAGCACAGGCAACCTCTTCAGCATGAACTAAACTTGAAACTCATAGAAAAATAGACTTAAAAAGAATTTCAGGAAATACAAAGCTATTGCTGCTGGTGCTTACATAGTATGAACTGTATCTGTTAGTAGAAAGGCTCCAAGTAGAGTTTCTCAGATAAAGAAAAATCATAACAAAAATATTTTCTATTTCATTTTTCTGTATTTTTCTAATACCTTGTAACCTTAAAATAAAAAAGAAAGTAATTTAATCAGGCTGTCCAGAGTGTGAACAGCAATTTAGGTTCTATTTCTGGAGTGCTGACTCACATAAATCTGTGGAAATCTCTCCACAGACCCCACAGACCCTAGAAAATCTGTGATTGTTGCCCAGAAGTAACACTGAGTTCAGTCAACAATTAAAACCATCTATTTTCAGAATAAAAGGCAACCTTTTCTCTTCTTTTTTACATCTTTGTTTCTTGACCTTATTCCCTCCAGTGAAAAGAACTCATTCTCAGTAAGCAAAGGGATATGATTTTTATGCAAACTTTAAAATTATAAATACTGGAGAACAGGCCTTCAGGCTGAAAATCTTCCTACAATAACAAGCGGCCTAGCTACCACCAGGTAAGGACTTAACTCATCACCTTGGTTTTTTTAACCAAGGGTAGCATTTGTACCACATTAGTACAAAATAATACTAAAACCTGGTATTACAAGAGGCAGTAACTCCATTACCTTCCTGTCCCCAACTTGCCTCCTCCCTCATGCTGCCATAGGGACTTGCACATCAGCACTAGGGAACTGGTGGACTTAAAATCACCTTTCTCCCAAAAAAGTAATAATTTAATCAATTCATCATCTTTATTGTATGTCCATTCCTCAATCTGATGCACCAGGAATACTGCTGTTGATGATAAGGAAGGAGCTACATGCAGCCAAGACGACAAGGTAGGAGGATACTGCGTGCTGGCAGCTGTACTGGCATGTACCATGGGATGGTGACAGTGAAGTGGGGGTGTGAGTGCAACACAAAAGGGGCAGCCACATTCCTGTATTATCAACTCACATTCAGTGGTGCCTTCTCTCAGTAATCCCACTTGGATCAACAGGACCACACACAGACGACTTCATTGTACCACTGTTCCTAAAATGTTTCCCCTGTGTTTCATTTACGTGATTGCACACTATCACTTGGGCAAAGCTCTCTGTCCATTCAGAGCTCATAACAACCAACCATCAATGAACAACACAAAAGATTGTACTCGTTATTCCACCATCACTGGTGACTGCTCAATGCTCCACTTCCTCTGGAAGATGCGCTCAAACACTTCAAGTTATACTAAAGGTTTCTTATTCGTTTCATAGAGGAAATAATCAATCCAAGCTCAAAGTTTACTGAATTCCCCATTGCTATATACATCTACCAGCCACGCCTCAACACCATGGAAAGCCAAGATCCCGGAATGTAGAGGAATCAGCACCTCCCCATAAGCTCCACTTCTGTTCCTAGCAGGGTGCAGGAAACATGTTGCTTGTCCTGCCAGCCTATCTTTCCAGAAATTCTCCTTCCCGTGGAAGTGCAACAGGGATAAGGCTCCATGGACATGAACACACTCACCAAACTAAATGGATCCAAAGATGGGGCAGCAAAGCCAAGGACAAACTTCATATGGAAGAAAAGGAGAATTACACTTCAGAAGCTGAAGAAGTTAAAGACAATCAGCTGAACAAAAGCGGAAACTCAAAAGGTTTAATCTAAGCTGTATTATATCCAAATGATCCCTTAGGAACAGCAGGTGCAGGTAAGCAGGGCAAAAAAAGTAGTATAATTTTTAAATTAAGACAAACTAAGATCTCTGCAGATCCTAAGTTCAATATAGCTCCAATTAAGAACAATGAGATAGCGATAAACAATCAAGCAGCATTTAGCTGAACAGCAAATGGTCTCTGGTCATGTCACTGACTTTGCAAACAATGTACTTGCAAAGAACAGTGCATCTATTTAAAGAAATAACCAATCAACCCATGAGCACTTCCTGGATACAAGATATGTAATCCCATGATTTTGGAGGGATTGTTTTATTTTACATTTCAAAATAAACACAGAAAGGATTTTTTAAAAAAATATACTTTCCATCCAATCAAACCCAGAATCAACGAAAAAGTGAAGCAAGTAACAGTCAAAGCACAATGTGCACACTCTGCCTAGTGTGCACTGCCTAGGCAAAAGAGCTTCACACTCAGCAGCACCGTGCCGAGAAAGAACTTGCCACTTGACATACAGAAGTTGCTTAAGTGAGAAGACTGATGCTAATTACATCAAGAGATTGGCACAAAAGGTCATGTTACTTAATATGCAGTATTCTTGGCCCGAACTCTTAGCATATGGCATTTCTGGTTTTTAAGTCACATTTCAGAGACTTTCCTTATATTCATTGCATCTGATACGCATCTACAAATACTTAAGAATGATCTCGCAAAACTGAGTGACAAGGTAATGACACAAAATGTGTGTAGGAGAACTAACCCTTACCGTGCATATACAAGCATGACCCATAAACTAGACATGTAAATGTAGCTGTCCTAGTGGCAATGGGTTATATTACAGCAGCTCCCTTGGAAAACAAAACATTTCCTTCAAGACAATGCCAGGTTATGGTATACAAAACGTAACCCGTTCTTTTAAATGCTGCATGGAAGACAGACATGGGCAAAATGGTAATAACCTCCCATCTTTCAAGAATGAACTCCATTCGAGACTTTCCTGGTTTTGGGCAGGGGCTGGGGCATTTTTGGTAACATTTTTGTTTTAAGCCAACCAAAACCTAAAGCATGAAAACTCTTTGGAAATCTGTAGTGGATTGAGCCTGGCTGGATGCCAGGCACCCACCAAAGTCATTTTATCACTCCCCTCTACAACTGGACAGGGCAGAGAAAACACAAGGAAGGGTTCATGGGTTGAGATAAGGACAGGGAGAGATCATTCACCAAATACCACCATGGCTAAAACAGACTCAAACTGTGGATATTAACTGAATTTATTACTAAAAAAATCAGAGCAGAATAACGAGTTGTAAAATAAATATTAAAAACACCTTTTTCCCCACCCCTTCCTCAGCTCTACTTTGTCCTCCACAGCAGCACAGGGAGACTGAGAATGTGGGTACAATCATTCATCATGTATTTTTCCTGCTGCTGCTCAAAGAATCCTTCTCCTGCTCCAGCATGGTGTCCCTTCCAAAAGACACAGTCCTCCACAAACTTCTTCACTGGGTCCACCCTACAGGCAACAGTTTTCCACAGACTGCTCCAACATGAGACACTCTTCCACAAGCTGCAGTCTTCCAGGCACAGTGTGCTCCAACACTGGACCCCAGAGGGAGAGAAGTCCTACCAGGAAACCTGCTCCAGCATGGGCTACTCTCTCCATAGGTCCACAGGTCCCTGCCAGGATCCTGCTCCAGCATGGGCCTCAAAGGCAGTCACAGCTGCTTTCTAGGCATTCACCTGCTCTGGTGTTGGTCTCCTCCACAGGCTGTGGGTGCATCTCTACATCTCCATGGATCTCCACGGGCTGCAGGGGGGCAGCTGCTTCACGATGGTCTGTACTGTGGTCTGCAGGGAAGTCTCAGCTCTGGCACCTGGAGCACCTCCTCTCCCCTCATCCTCCACTGACCTTGGTGTCTGCAGAGCTGTTCCTCTCACATACTCTCACCCTACTCTTCACTGACTGCAAATATGTCTGTGCAATAATTTTTTTTTCCCTTTTTAAATCTTAATAGAAGCATTACCACCATTGGCCCCAGCTTGGGCAGGGGAACATCCATCCTGGAGCTGTTGATGTGTCTGACACCTTAACCTGCACTGGTTACCATACCCATTCTACCCAATGGTGAAAAATCAAGGGGCCAGAGGATTTTTGTCTTGCTGATCCTAGAAATTAAGGATGATGAGCCCAGACACTGCTATTTAACATTTAAATACTTAACTTACTGAAGAAGAACATTGAACTTGATATTTAAAAATGCATGTTAGCATACATTTACAAGGTTGATATGAGACATGAATGTTCAAGGATATATAAAGCAGATAATATGCTTTGGCTTTGCAAAATGGTATCATAGGACTGAAGTCCTATGGTAAACATCCAAATAGCAACTGATATGGAAACTGTTCTTCACAACATAAAACCTAATGCAACTGGTGGACAACAGCTGCAAAATAACTGAAAAGAAGTAGCCTACATTTGCCATCACATTGCCACAGGTGTCCCAGAAATCAGAAAGATAAACAAATTAAAAGATGGATTAAACAGTTTTACTGGGAAGAGTTCAATTAGTGGCTATTAAACACAATGGCTCAAGTATAGCAATGGGCTTAAAATCACCTTAAAAATGGTGACTGATCAAAGTTATGTCCAAGGCAGGATGACACAACATGAACCTTTTCCATCTTCCCTGTTTTCCTCACCTGTTGGGGAATCCTGCTGCTGTGTGTGGCCAAATGGACCTTTGGCTTGACTCACCTCATAAGTAAATCAGCCTGCTATTGCTACCACTTCACATAACCTGGTCTGGTTAGACTGGAACCATAAACTGCTTTAATGCACAGTGTTTCACCACATGCCCACATAACAAAGGTTAAGTGTCAGCTAAGCTCCTTTGTGCATATTACCACTCGATGTCATGCTGTGTACTCAGTCAGATGCCATTTGGATACGAATGTAATAAACAAGTTGTCGAGCATTTAAAAAAAGAGCTGCACTTAGATTTAAGAAGAGTAGCAAAACACACAGGTTGATGACTGTATTTTAACCATGATTTTTAGACTGAGGAAATGTAAAACAGGGGTTAATGTAACATACTAAGATGAAACCAGATATATTGGATGGAAAGCTGTTTTTTCCTATTAGAGACACAAAGTTCATTTGGACATCATCTAGAGCAGCATTCACCTCACTCCCCAGAACACCAAAACACAAAGAGCAAGAAAAAAGATACCTGGGTTTTGCAAAAGGCACAGACTTCTTGTTCTTATCAGGGCACAATGGAAGCAGTTGTTTTTCATCTATTAATTCCTTTCTGACTTAGAGGCTGGGTAGCCCAGATAAACTCTCCTCCATACATTCTTCCCTGACAACTGAGCTCAGATAAGGTTCTCCACCTAACATCTGACCAGATTAAGATGTTCTGGGCATTCATGACAAAAGAGTGCTTCCCTTGGCCCAGCAGAATCTCACCTTCTTTTTTCTTCCCCTCCCCAAGATTTCTGAGAATGATGAGAGGTTCTTTGACTTCCTCAAGGTCAGACTTGAAGTGGTGGGTAGCTGTAAAGTACATAATTTACATGGGAGGAGATGCACTCTGAATCCAAAATTAGACCAAGCCTTTAAGAGAAGCTCGACCAAAATGAATATATTTATCTGTATCTCATACAAAGAGGGCTATTTTGAAAGCTTCAATTTAGCCACTTTTTGCCTAGAGCAAACTGATAAGTGAATTTTAAGAAACATCTCTAGAAATACACAAAGGTTATAGATAAACAAAATACTGAGAACAAGAAATGCATAATGAAAACAGTCTTAGGCACATACTGAAAACTCTGGTTACAACTGCTTCAAAACCTTTATGCTGTATGTAACAGTAACAATGTCCAACCAATAACAGTATTATCCATACTGATCACTGAATGTTAAATGCCGTTCCGAACAAGCACCTTCTGCTATTTGCCAGTGACCTTCATTTTTAAGACATTCCACTAGCAATAGACTCTAACCATGTTAAAACACTGAAATTTCATGTTTGGTGCATCACTTTCAGATTACAAAGCTCTTCTCACAAAAATGGGGAGTTTATTAATTTCAAATTCCTTTCCTGTGATACATATTCAGATTACAGAATCACATAATGGGTCAGGTTGGAAGGACCAGTGAGTCATCTGGTCCAACCTTCCCACTCAAGCAGTGTCCAGACGGTTCTTGAATTACATCAGCACTTTATTATTGCTCCTTAATACCAATCCCCAAGAAATAAACCTATGACTGTAGATGGAACTGCACTGTATCATGGGCTACATCTTGAGATGTGCAGTTTCTAGGTTCTATGGACAGCTGGAATTGCTGATTCGTTACACTGAGAAGAGAGGGTATAAATTGTATGGAGCTGCTTCTTCCTCCAGGTCAGTAAGGAAAGGAATCAGTCTTTATGTTTCTTCAGTGTAAACTTCCAAGTCGACTGCTGAGGGGCTTATCTGTCAGGTTTTATAGAAGTAAACAGAAGTCAGGAGGAGAAACCATACCCACCTATGGAGTCTCACGAACTCAGAGATGAACATATCCCATCTACGGGACACAGTGAAGAAGAAAACATGATGTAGATCCAGCTTCCCCCCTTGAAGTGACTGTATTTTAAACTATGTAAAACAAAAGACCTCACTGCTGAGGATGCCTAGACATTCAGGAAATATCTAGGGATAATCAGCAGGTCCACAAAATAAATAATGATACTCTCACATTATTGCTTTTGTTCAGTCATGCCAGGACAATCTTACTGTTTCATGTGAGATAATGATGCAAGAAATCTTAAGAGATCTCTGCTAATGCATTTTTTTTTTGCATGACATGTTCTCAAGACTTCTACCATACAGATACATCACCCTCATAAATGTCTTGATCCTTGTGTGGCTGAAAATGTTGATATACTCCGTTACTAGCAACAGCTCAGGTTACACAGAGGTGCTATAAAGGATGAGCCTCAGACACAGATCCATGGTGTCTGAGAACTGTTATTCTTTTACACATGCAATCTCTCATGCTCAGAAAAACAGATTCAAAAACAAAACAAAAAAAGAAAAGAATCAGAAGATTCCATCAGAGAAAAGAGAGTTGTAAAGAAATTTCTGTATCACCCTAACAAGTACAGGCTATGCTGTCAGGCAGCTCCATTCTTTCATGCCATGTCACTTAGCTGTCTGTTGCTGGAGTCAAAATGCCGTCCTTGTTCAGTCACTTAGCACCTGCAAACTGCAAAAGCAAAGCCCAAACAGCATTTCATCCACATGGCATGACTAAGAGCACGAGCCATGAATTAGGGTAGCACATATCCAAACATGTGTTATCACACTTCCCCTTCCCTGCACACTCCTTCTGCTTTGAGACTACTTCAGCATTTGCCTGACTCCTAAAAAAGCCAACACTCCTTCCCTCCAAACTACTTTTATGTCAGACTGTCAGGCTGAACTGGCTCACTAAGCAATCCTGGGGTTACAGGATCAGCTCAGGGATGGCAGTTGAAGAGTTGGGGAAGGAAAGAGGTGGGAAGAACAAAGGAATAGGACAACCTCTTCAAATGTCTGACTTAGCCTTCATTACAACTAAGAGTAAGGCCACTACTACGAGGAGCATTAAATCCTGTTAAGGCTGGCAAGCACTCCTTGCACCCTGTCAAAAAAGCAGAGGACATAATTTAAAACAAAAGCACAGAAAACAGAGATTTGTCTGTGCACAATAGAAGGAGAAGGGAATTGAGAGGAGGCAGCAGAGAAGCACAGGCCACCCACACAAGGTGGACAGAACACCTATTTGTTCCAGGCCAAGGTGTACAGGGTTTTGAGGAACCTGATCTAGTGGAAGGTATCCCTGCCCATGCCAGGGGGCATGATTCCATGATATCTGGCCATGCCGGGGAGCAGCAGCAGCCTAGCTACAGCAGCTCAGAACTCAGCAGGGGCAAATTTATCCAGAGGTACTCCCTACTAATATTTCTGGCTTCTTCTGATCCCAGAGATGGCTCATACCAGCTTAAGTGCGCAAACCCTCATAGTGGAGTACTCGTCTAAACACAGGTCATAGCATAAGCTGAACACTGCTTTAAGGGCACTGGAGGTAAAGCAACACAAGTGCCTTGCACTACTAAATCCCCCTGCAGTAACTCTAGACAAATAAAAAGAAAAATCAACATTTTAGATAAAGTTTCAATGTCTTTTTTTGTTCCTTCTTCTATAAAATCAGAAGGCTATAAAGAGCTACAAACAAAACATGAACAACACACGTCCAAGTCCCAGAACACATGGCTTATCAGGGCTTAGAAAGAAGTATTTTTTAAAGATGCCAGCTCTGCAGAGTTTTCACATTGTGTTAGAAGAAATAGAGAAGACAAGAAGTAAATATGCTAGTCAATGATTTAAGGGAACACCCAAAACAGCTACTAAGGGAGACAGACTGGTGAAACCCACATCTGGCTTTCACAGCTGCTTCAGAAATGATTCACAAAGGGCTCGGGTCAGCCTGTGGCACAGGCTCAGGACTGGTACCCATCACCACACCACAGGCAGACACTTTCCAGATCAGCAGATGGGCACAGCAGGGTCTGGTACAGGACAGCAGGAAGCTCTGACAGACAGATTGCCAGTGCAGAATTTCATAGGGGGAATGGTGAAGGTCGATTATCAAAAATGTAACCTTTTGGTTTTGCACAGAGCGTGTTTTTCTCTTAAAGTTTCCACTCAGCAGTTATTCATTACCAGTTTCCTCCTGTTAAAAAAATTACTTGGTTGGCATGGCAACATATTCCCACCATGAATTTCTATCCCTCTGTCTAGTTTCAGTTCCCGAAGACTGAGAGTTTCACTGATCCCTCTTCACCCTTTCATGCCATTACTGCCTCTACCATACTACTTCACGTGGGCTTTTATTTAAATTGTATCTGGCACCCATGGGTGTGCACAATCATTGTGTTCTCTGGCAATGACGTTAGGCAGAGGAGCTGCAGTTCAGTCACACACTCAATGTAGACAGCAGCTCCTAAACACACCAGAGAAATGGTCAGGACTTAAGTTACTGAACTACGACATCCATCTTTTAGGTGGTAAAAGATATTTTCCTGTATTTTAAAATAAGTAAGGAAAATTAATCTAATGTTATTATGGAATTTTTAAACAGCAAGTTAGCTTAGCAGAGGATGCATTCCAACTACATTTGCTGACATAATTTGTACTCACCATGAACTGATGGATAACAACAAAAAATTTTTATCTTTTTAGATAGTATATGGTTTTAAAAATCACTTGAGTGAAAGCAAGGAGCATATTAAAAAATTAGGGTACATAATCAACAATAAACCCTCTCATATACACTTTATCCCAGTATTTGATACAAATAAAATTAGTCCATAAAGAATATTTAAAGTTCACTACTTCAAAAAACTTTCCTTGTTGTAAATGTACTGCATATTAGCTTAACAGTAGGGTTTAAACAAAACTAAGAACAAGTAATTTAGTAATTACTTGTTAAGTAATTACATTTAGTAATGTATTACCTAACACGTAATAAATAGATAATTCCTTAAAATAACAGATTACTGCCTTAAAATCCAAGGACATTTAATCCAATTGATTTCTTCCAATTATTTTAAAGACTGTGTTAAAGACTTCCAGAGATTATGGCAGTAGTTTTTATAGATTTAAGGTTCCTGAATGGTACACCCCGGCCCTGAGTCAGTGCCATGAGTAAGTAACAGAACTCCTTCAGTTCTTAAAAGCCAAGCAGATACTTACATTCTCTGCTGAATGCTTAATATTCAAAACCTTTCAAAAACAAGGCCACAGCATGCTTTCTGCTGTGGACCAGGTATCTCATACTCTGCATAAGTGATTTGGATTTACTTTATAGGTTGGATATTAGGACAAACTTTTTCACTGAAACTGTTTAAGCATTGGGACAGGATCCCCAGGGAAGTGGTGGAGTCACAATCCCTGGAATTGTTCAAGAACCAAGTAAACATACCACCTTAACAAACGGTTTAGTGCACTTGATGGTATTAAGTCAAAGACTGGACTTGATCATGGAAGTCTTTTCCAACCTTAATGATTCTATGACACTTTGAGTACCGTCTTGTCCCTTGTGAGCTTGGGGTTTGCAGACAAACTTTCAAATAACAATTCAACAGAAGCTGCAAGTGTCTCTCCATAACCCATTTAAAGCTACCAAATTCCTAGAATAGGCAGCTATTTTACTGTTTAGCCTTTAAGAAATACTTGTTCTTTCTGACAACAGTAAGGTCACAATCTCCACAGTAAAATTGTTATGAAACTCAAGGCAACCTCTTTTTAGACTGGAAGTATTTATGGAATTTTAACTTAGGAATAAATATTTGAGTACTCAATACTAACAACTTAGACACTTATTTTATATTAACAGTTGTCTTACACCGACTCTTTATCCCATCAATACTATGAATGGTTATTCAGCAAAAAAAATTAAGCATATTTTAAGTCATTCACTCTAAATCAATTCATGAAAACTAACATGTACAGCAACAAAGTAAAGAAACTCAAACTTCAATAAACCAAACTATAAACTCTTTTCTAAAACCAGACATAAGCAATACTTACCTTTTCACTTTAGATTTTTAGCTTATTCTGTAAAATTAATACTATTCAGAAGCTAACGAGACTGTTTTGGCTTCTATTCTATTTTACAAGTTTTCTATTATGAAAATCAATAATGTTTTCTGTGCCATGTTTGCACAGCATGTTTTAACCTGCAGATCACACAGAACTCTGGATGTTGCAGATCTAACACTTTAAACAGTTTATACCTACACCTTAACTTGGATTTGTAAAATAACCTGAATTTAGAGAAGAAAAACTCTTAAACTCTTTTTTTTTTTTTTTTCCTTCTAGCTTAGAGTACATCTCTGTACTGGCACAATCTCAGAGGAGTTAACAGTGGACAAGAGCTTCCACACTGCTGTTCTGCCATACAAATCATGGCCCAGACCACTACTACTTCCACAGGGGACACTTTTTCTTGACAGCTGTCAATAACATTACCACTTTTTACTCAACAACAGAACAACATATTAGTATTAAAGCCCTAAGTACTCTATTAAACGTAAGGTTTATACTACCATGAAGTTACCAGACAGCATTGTTCTACAATACTCAGTAGCTGAAGGAAGAAAAACTAAAGTCTTTTGTACTCAACACCATAGCTTCTTCCCTCCTCAGACACATCATCATATGGACTCCCCAGAAATCCACAACTCTGTTCTACTATAAGTAATGGAAAAATAAATCAAGAGTCTGTCATAGGAAATACGTCACTGCTACCACTGTTTATACCACTACGTCTTAAGGTCCTACTGCAGTCTCAGTAGGTCAAAACCTACACCACAGCCTCTGGTTACCAGGAAAATCTCCATGGAGCTCAAAGAGCAGTGAAAACTTGCAATACTAAACATCACCACCTGCTCATGTGATCCCCAGCTGCACACTGACAGGTACAGGTGGGTGTACCAGGGCACTGCTGCTGTATGCTTGCTTTTTGCCTGTGCTTTCTGGAGGTTGGTAACAGCTGCCATTGTATGCATTAAAAGAGCCTCTCATCAGGTGCACTGTGATCACTCCTGCAGTCTCATAACATCCCATATGGACAAAAACAAAATTACCACTGTTTGTGTGGAAAAAAGAACAGGTAGAGCTGTGGTAATCAATGGGTGTGATAACCTCTAAGCAATGGAGTTTTAGAGGAGAGTGAAGAAAGAATGGTACTAACGAACACCCAGTCCAGGTCAATCTAGACTCTCACTTAGAGGAGAGTAGAAGTTGTCAGGGGGCTAAGTGGGATCTCATGGGAGATACCTCTAAAAGGGTCAAACAGCACAGGAGAACTGGAAGGTCTTTAAGGAGATCAAAATACAACACTAGTACATGTAACCATTCAGAAAAGCAAGAAGCATTAGGAGACCAATTTGGGAGACATTAAACACGTGAAGGAATTCCAGTACAAAAAGGCAGTATAGGAGGAGGAGCAAGAAAAGGATGAACGCAGGAACACATGGGTGGTGCTGGGAAAGCCAAAGCCCAGCTGGAGTTCAGACTTGCAGGGAATATCAAAGGCAACAAGAACTTCCACCACTACATCAGCTATACAAGGAAGAACATGGAAAATGTGGGTTTGTGGCTGCAATGGGGGACAGACAGCTCACTGATATCCTTGCAGCAGCACCTTTTTCTACCATGTGTGAAAGGTGCTAGAAACTAGCAAAAAGCTATCAAAGAAAGTGGAAAATGTCATGGAGGGGGACATACAATATTAAAAACATCATCAAGCATATCTGTAAACCAGACAGGAGAGGGTGATGCTGCTGTCTTCCAAGGACAAACTGATATGACTGCTACAGAATTTCCAGTAACTCCCTCACTGCAATGACATAAGCCTCATACACAGCATTGGAGAGGAACACCAAAGTCAGTGTCTCAGCATCAGTATTAATCTCTAGTGTATATTATGAAAGTAGGAAACAAGCTACAGACATCAATAGCCAAAGGAGGCAGAATGCATCTGACATCTGCATTGTTGGTGGTCCCTCCAGGAAGCAGGAAAATGGAGGCACTCTAGAGGAGACAGGGCCGAGGGGGCTGATCTGACATGATCCTTTCCATGAACAAGCCTTGCTTGGGAAGATCACCTGTCCTTCCTCCACTGCATCCTCAGCATCTCCTCTTCCTTGCTCCCTGCCCACTCCAATGAGCTGGGTGTTACCATACTTGTCTGCTTGGATTCCATCCTTGGGCAATGGGAAGCATGAGCAGTGACCTGTGTTGGCAGGGGAGGACAAACACCACCTTTGGTTGCTGCTAGTTTCTTTTGCCTGCGGTTCCTATGGTCTTCTGGCATGTTTAAGTGATGCAATCAAGCAATAACAACATCTGCAAAAGGATGTCTGAAAGCAGATGCTCCCCTAAATAACAGTTTATTAAATACTCATCCTCACAATGTGAAACAGGATGGAGGTGTGGAGAGGAGGAGAATGAGGAGATTGCAAAGGGAATTGAAAAACAAACAAAAAAAAACCCAAACCAAACAAACCAAAAAAATAATTCAAGGAAACAGAAACCTCAAAGTAATTTATGTAAGGACTCATCTCCACCGAGAGAAATAAGAAAAAAGCCAATGATGCTAAAAAATATATACAGCTCTTTCAGTACTTCCTCAGCAGGATACAGAACAAGAGTAAAATTTACATAGAAAAGACCATTTATAAGACAACCTCCAACAGGAAAAAAAGCTAACAGAACATCAACGAACAAGAGAAAAGTAAAAGTAATCCTTTCTCATAATGAATAGCAAGGATTAAAATATTTTTTGTACTTTCATAACATAATGGCATTTGTCTCATGATGCTGAATGTTCGTGATACCGTAAATTATTGAGTTACATTGGCTTATTCTTATTTTTCTTAGGCTAGCCACCATATAACAAAAATATAGTAACAATGCACACTTACACAATACTTTTCACTTCAAGAGTCCTTAAAGAAATCAAGTATAGCAATTACCAAACTGAGAGCCAGGAAGAGAGAAGATTTCACTTTACCCAAGTCAAAACAAAGGGAAAGGACAAGAGCCCAGTCACTTCCACCTAATTTCTAATTTGAACATACCAATGTGACCTGGTGAGCACAATACAGACTGTCATAATGAACTGTCTACTCTAATGAGCATTAAAGCAAACAAAAAATTCCATTAAACTCATCTGTGAGTAGAACAAAATTAAAGCTAATACCTCACTTTTCTACTAGATAAGTAACTTAAAGATTTTGATTAACATTTATTTCACAGAGACCTTTCAATGGAAAACATTTTTAATCAAGGGCTCTGGGCCACAAAAGTTACCATGCATCAGCAGGCCTGCACTACCCATGCATATATATAATCATAGACAGAGGCAAATAAGAGGTAATTCAAGGTAGCTTTATTTTAAGAAAAGCAGGATTACCTAACTCACCTTCCTCAGTTTCTTAATAGGAACAGAGGGTTTATGTACACTTGTAACCTGTTGAATTTCACTGCCATTGCAACCTCAATTAAACTTCAGATGCACAATCAGAGGAGTTACCACACAAGAAGAGTAACAGCTTTTTATACACCAATGATAGTTTCATACATGAAGTCTAAAATGCTCACTGCAGTATCTTAGAATGCCACTGCACTGTGACATGAAACAACACAGACCCTGTGACAGTTTTAAGGCAGAGATGCAACAGGACTTTAGATTACAGTGCTGTACACCAGCTGATACATGGCATGCTCTGAGCTCCCATGACTACAGTGTTAATACCCTTCTGCCATGATGCATAAAAGCAAAAATCTGTACCTCATTGGTTCCTCAATTAGGATTGCAAACTCAATCAAAATTACAGCTAAACTGTCAATATTGTATTCCCCAAAGAGAAGAAAATGGAACATACACAAGTGTCATAGAAACTTGAGTTATCAGGGAGAGTTACATTAATTGTAGGTATTTGAATGGTTAAAATCTTTCTTGTCTTTTTTTTTAAACTATTTTCAACAACTTCTTTAGTGCAGTAATGAAAATGTTGACCTTTCACACCTTGAAAAAAGAAATCTATTTTCAACCCACAATGTAGATTTAGGAATCCACAGTAACTGACAGATAGATAGCTTGTAAATATCATACTTCTTTTTCTTTATGTGCAGTTTCTCAGCTGAATAAATCTTCCAGGAGATTCCCATCATAAGCTCTGGTAGCAGAGCAAGCTGAGAGGTCATACGTCATCAAAAAAGCAAACTGGCTTGAAGGTGAGCTCACAAAATAGCTAACTGAGGATAGAAGGCAACCAAACAATAATCTTGCAATGAACTTCAGCAGTATGCTTCAAAGGGTCACCTTTTCTTCTCCCAAAGGCAATATAATTTTTCTAATCCATTTAAGCATATAAACCTTATAAATTCATGTATCTAACATATGATATATTCTGTAACTGTATTTTTGCTATGGAACTGTAACAATATTAAGCTATGTTTGTTTCTGGGTAACATCCCACATTCTCTATGAAACTTTCTCCAGTCTTGGCAGATAAAGTATTATCCTTTTCCTCTCCTATATAGTTCTTCATAAAAATCTAAATTTCTTGTAATTGAAACCATCTTATTGCTGCCCTTCAATTACTATAGACATAGGAAATCTCTTTAGGGCAGGACACTGTTAGCTAAACACATGCTGCTTGGAGCAGAGATCTCCCTCTGCTTCACTCCTTTACACTTGCTGCTGAATTCCTAAAAAGCACAGTCACTAATATCTGAAGAATACCATTAAAAGACTGTCTAAACTTCTGAGTAATTAAACCTAGATACCCTGGGACCACCCTTTATTGGTACAACACCTCACACAACTAAGTTTTCACCCACAAGCAAAAATCTCCCTGCTCCTATCATAGGTACAATAAACAATACCAGACAGAATAAGGAGCACATTCCCTGCTGTTCTCTATAACAGTCAACTGCCTAGGAAAGGAAAGCAATGGCACACAGTGGTCAGTAAATTAAGTCTCAGAGGACCTGGGATACTTCACTGTATTCACTGTATGAATTTCAGACAGCATCATACATCTTACAATCCCACTTGCATTTTTGAGTCTGCAGTTTTGGTTAACTTGGCAAAAAAGACTGCCTGACAAGTGTGTTGAGCTGGTTAAGCTATCATTTCCTGTTAGTTTTAAATCTATTACCTTTCTATTGCATTTTTGGGTCTGATCCCTGGAGAGGAAAGAAAAAAAGAAAAAAAAACAAACAAGGAAACCACACCTACATCCATGATAAAACCCCTTGGCTCTCTACACATGGGCTGACTTCAAAAGGAATAAGGAACACAAAACGCTGAAAAGATGTATTGTTTGATAAGCTGCAGTGCAGAGACATGCCAGAAGTGGGCAGCTGGGGTCCCAGAAGTAGTAAAGATGTCTCAGGATGGAGTTCCAGATACAGGTCACCACCTCTAATCAAAAGCAGCACCCATGATCTTTTTCCCACTCTCTCCATCATCATATAATAGAGGATATCCATGACTTCACATGCAAGTATGACTTGCAGGACATACACAACCATTCCCTTTCTCCCTTTGGGTAAGTTGTTCTTGGGACCAGTGATCAGCTGACCCTACACTCCCCAATGTTATTGAGTCACTGGCAATGGATTAAGCAAAAATGCCAGGATGACAGCAAAGATGTAGGAGTTGGACACCTCTTTTCCTTATGCAAACTTCCACTAAATATCAAACAGCACCCACAGTACTCATCAGCTGGTGATACTTGATTTGACTTAATTACTCCAACTGACATAACCCTTCTGGGATGTCTTGCACCCTTCTGGGCTGCAAGCACAACCTTCAGCAGCACACAGGAAATACATTGTATCCCCTCAGGTACATCTCACAGGGCTTTGCACCATGCCCTGTAGGTTAGGTCCTTACTGGATCTGGAGTCAGATCCTGACCTCTTTCTGAAGACTATTCTACATTTATGGCACTGTAAATAACCAATGAATTGTATCAGCTGCGATTCCAGCACCTTGTAACTCCCTGAGTGATGCCAATAGCAAGATGAAAAAAACCAAGAGAAAGCAAGAAGGGATTTCTTTGCAGAAGACACTGATGTATGTGCACTGTCCATTCACAACTTGTTTCCCCAAATCAGTCATGCTAAACACTAAGGAATTCAGAAAACAAGTAACAGAATGAAGCAGAAACTCACAAATAACAATAGCAAATATTAGAAGTGCTCTTTCTTCTACTAATACAAAGAATGTACCCAAGCTGAATGAATCACCGCAAAAAAAGCTCCCCATATAGTCATGGAGGAGTTTTGTTACTGAACTCACAACTGAATAGGTATTTTTGGAAATCTTTAAAATAAAAGGTTTATTTCAGTATTACCCAGGCTAAGGTAAAACATGTTTATGTATATAACAACATAAGGATGGATGGCATTCTTCAGATATGAGACAAGAAGATAATTTGGCTGGCTATGAAAGACATAGAACAATATTGGCTTGTTAAAGGGTTTTGTCATTTTAATAATTTCTTTTCATAATTCAGTCATGGTAAGTGGTTCGAATGGAGACAGATCAAGAAGAATTAGGAGGAGAATTTAGAGTAAGATATATAATCCTTCAGTGATGATTTGAGAGGACAAAATGCAGACAAAGGAACAGATGAGACTGCAGATCTGGAAACAAAAAGACTGATGAAAATTAGAAGTTCATCATTCTCTGTATTTGAAAATTGGTTGTCTCCTTTATGTTACATTTATGTCTCCTTTTAACAACAACTTACGGCCCAACTCAGCAAATACTTGAAAAAGTGGAACCGAACACTAAGTTGCACACATTTATCAATTTTTAGAAATTGGGCCACATTTTGCAATGACTAGCAGGACTTTCAAACTCCATACTGAAAGCAGTCAACACTATTCATCCTACCTTCCTAACAGTAGCCACCAGCTAATAAATTATCCACCCAGTCTCTATTACCAATACATTAATCCAGCTTCCATGCATTTTTACAATATAAGTATCACTTCCACAATAGCTTTTGGCACAAAGAATGAAGATTTTTTTTTCCTGCTGAAGTACCCCATCTTCAGCCTCATGGGGAGGGACTACCTTCTTCATGTCCTTTTTTAAAGCTGGTAACTGAGAAAGATTTTACTCCAGCCCAAAAGATCTAAAGTTGTAGGTCACTGGAGGATATTAAATGATAAGCAAATTCATATTTCTAAAGTAATTCTCCCAATTTATTAGCAATGCTAGCTCCCATTCCACAGTAGGGGAGATAATAATGAAGCCTTGTTAAAGGGCGATGCAATATCTTTTATGTAATGTCTTTTTTTCATTTGTGATAAAGTCATTAAAGCAGCACTGTGTCTTCCTGAAGCCTCAAACAATAGACTGCATTAAATCTCCTGTGCAAAATTAAGGACAGTAGTTCACTGGAAAAATAAGCATGTGTTCTTGCTAATGCTGATGGCCTTCTTAAAATCATTAAACTTCTCTAAATTGGCAACAATAAAACAATATAGAACTGTTTTAACTTTTTCCAAAGTAAAGATAAAATCCATTTCCCTTGTAAATACCTCTTTGTTCCAAATCTGACTAGAAACCTCTATCTCATAAGGTGTGTCGTCCTTATGGACTGCCTAAATCCTATTCTCCCACAATGATATAACTTGAACTCAGCGTCTTAAATCTGGGTTGCTAAAGGTTTGTCTTCACTGCACCAACACAGGCTGCAGTTCCAGAGTGCTGCTCAGCTCTTCTCCAGTCATAGGCTCCAACGATCTAGTGCATGGGGCATGGTTGAAATGTCAGCTCCAATTTTCTTTCAGACTATGCTAGAGATGGGGCTGCTTTGCAGCTGGGAGTATTTCACAGTTTCATTCTCCCAGGGCTACCCTAAAATCTCAGCTGGACTACACTTTCTTTGCTTACTGCTTTTGCATTTTAAATTCACCTTCACTTGCTCTAATAAGTAAAACTTGTGCAGTGTAAGGACTGAGATAATACTACTTAAGAATACTTCTTAAAAACTTTTCAGCGGTATCAGACCAGGTTTGGATGGAGCACACAAATACGGCGAAAGACACAGAGGAGTCATGAAACGAAACAAAACATGTAACACAAAAGTTATAGATCTTGGAGCTCATGCACAAATGGTAGAGAAGAACCTTACATTATACTTAGCTTCTTATGCAACAAGACTGAAGTCTGTAAATTGAAACAAGAAACAAAGGAATATAAAGGATTGGTTGCCTAACTTGGTATCCATCCAAATACAGCAGGAAATGCTAGTATCTGCTCTGTCCTGGTTCTCAACTACATCATGCATGAACTTCTACTACCACCCTACATAGTCAAGAGACAATCTGGTGAAGACCAAGTTGCCCAGAACAGTACAGGGAAGATGAATTTCTCATTAATGAAATGAACATGGCCTCATGGTACACTTTATCATCACAATTGTAGGTCACAAAGAGTAAGTGAAAAAGTGACTCAAGGTTAAAAGCTGGTGTTGTTGGAGACTTTTTCTCCAACTGTACTTTCATTTTGGTGCTGTAGATGTTCCTTCAGGGTTTTTTTACTTCTATGTTGTCAAGTTACTGGAATGATCATTGTTCACTTTACCAAGAATGCTAAGCTGGGTATTTTCTACTTCTTTAGTCAATAGGTCAAGGGGAGCACCGGCTGGGTGTGCAAACATTCATAAATGTGTGACCATTCATAAATGCTCAGACAATACCCAAACTCCCCCAGCAAGGTCTGCAAAGCCCACCTTGGAGGCCATGAATCAAAGGAAGAGTTAAGCAAGGCACAGCTACAGAGAAAATACCTTTTCTAGATGACATATTCATGTGTCCTGCAGAAAAGCACTCAATACTCCTACAAGAACAGGCACATATCCTTAAAAAACTCTTTAAAAAAATCAAGAAGATGTTTATTTGAAATATGGCCTTAGACTTAAATAGGAGACAATTCAAAGTGGTGCAATAGCACCCTAAAGCCTCATGGCCAAAGCATGACAACTCAAGTGTCCTCTGGTCTGACAGAGCAATACTCACTATCCTGGTCAAGGGCTAGTGGTGCTCCAGGCCGTGTTGGTTTCACTCCTCCACAATGGATACTGCCTTCATGATTCTCCAATCACAGATGTAATCTTTTCTCATAACCCTTAACCATGTCTCACTTTTGCCTTTGCAAACCTAGAGCCTGCAGCTGATACCAAGCCAGAACAGCAAAAAAACCAAATGTCTTGCCCTGGGTTTTGGAAGTTTGTCTGGTGTTCAGCTCCTAGGTGACAAAGCCTTCTGAGTTATGCTCAGAAGACTCAAAATGCCATCTTAGTTCCCAAAGTTTCAAGTAGAAGTCACATCTCCCAGTACACACAAATGCTGTGATGGAGGTACAACTCTAGGGACTTTGGGCACTATAACAACACAGACAGACACCAAAATTTCTAACTCCTACTACTTGGATCACACTTCAGTTCCCACTCCATGCTTCCCAGTTATGATATTCATCTTCCTAAATAGTTCCGCGTGCTGATTTTGGTAATCACATCCTTCAAACACTTGTCCCTGTTATGTATACCAACACCTACATATTCAAAGCAGTCTCCAAAGTACATGCCAAACATCTGTTTCAGCTCTCTTTAGAGTTTAAGCTGTTTGCTGGAAAATTGCCATCCTAATGGCCAGCTTCTCTGTTAGTGAACTGAAGAATTCATTTTGTATTTATTGATTGTTCCCTAATGAAGAATCATAAAAGGTGCCAGAGACTCTTGACCAGACACTACTTAATTAGTACCAAAGTGCATAAAATTCCAAATCAAATGAGCTCTTTGTCCAGTGGCTCAGTCAGTAGGGAAAAAATGACATCATTTTCTGCTTATACAGAAGTCCATAAAATTTTATTAAAAAACTCTAAGGAAATTAAAAAATTATATAGATCATTAATTTCCTTCCAGTTCTTAAAGACACCAAGTAGGTCTTCCAGAATCAACCCATGCTTTTGCTATAAGAAGTACTCTTGATAAAGGACCCAGCAATATGTATCATCACAGAATTTATTTTAAACTGAACAAAAGCAAAACCCAATGGAACCTTTGTCTTTTGAACACTATAGAGAAACATTTCTGTTACATACAAAGACATAATGCAAAGCATCCAGAAGGTATTAAAAATGAATGGATCTGTCTTTTCATCATTGTGTCTCATATAATAATTCAATTTCTACATTCCCACAAACTATGTTGTACTGGAGTAATTTCTGAGGGTACTTGCTCTCAAGAAGGCAGAGGTGAACAAGAACTCGGTTAAATGCCAACCTTTTTCTTCCTCTCAAACTTAAAGCCTCAAAAACACCCTGAATAACTGGTATTTTCTTGCAAGTATTTCAAATGAAGTCATCCTGAAAGTTAATTCCCTCTCTTCCATATCATTTAAATTCTCAATTAAATAACTGAGAAAATATCAGAAAGACAAAAAAGCCAAGCAACAGAATTAGGAAAAAGCCCATCCCTACAAGGCAATAGCATTGCATCTTCTATTAGGCTGCTTGTTGAAGACATCTGTCCTCAGATGAGTAAAGTGGCTTGGATTCCTTGGAAAAACAAATTATATATGCAAGGAAACAAAGTTTCATGATAACAAAAAAATCTATTAAATACAGATGCCCTTGCTGTAATCTACAATCACGATACCTCATATGCAAGAAAATACCCTCCCATCTTGCAAAAACTATCACTCCAACACCAAGTTATGCAAAAAAATTCAAAATCCAATTCATACTCTGTCCTGTATTAAGCAGTTGACCCAGTACCAGCTTTAGTCCTCTTATCTTAATGATAAACAAGTACATTTCACCAGAGAGTATGTTTCCACAAACAGAAAATGAAGTAGGACGAGCATATAAATGATGAAACAATCACAGTAAGGCAAATACCCCCAGAAGGCAGAAGAGTAAACATACATACATAGACTTTCCAGACATATGAATTTGGCTTCCTTTACTGAAATCTATTCATTTTCCTTTTTTTTTAAATTAAACTGCACCTTCTTTTAACAGGTGTAAAATTACACTAACAGCATCTCAGCTATCCCAGGTGATTTCAGTAACTCTTCTGCAGAGTTTTGTTCTGTGCTCCCAGCAGATCAGACCAGATGCTCACCAGTACAAGTCCCAAGAAAATATGATCCAGAACAGTAGAAATAAAGAAAAACATAGAAAAGAAAATGGGAGGGGACAGCTAACCACAGAGAAGCTGGGGAAGGGTTACCAGAGGGAGGTCACACAAACCTCTGCTTACCCCTTGCTCGGATTCCAGCAGCTCTGTTTTGACTCTGACTGCCGGCATCCCATCAAGCATTAACATTCTGTTCTCAAAGGCGCTGATGTCCTGTGGTAAAAAAGGACAAGGTTAATCAAAAATTATGAAAAAAACACTTGTTTCAGTTCACTAGTTTAAGTTCTATGATACTGTAGAAGTATGTTTCTTTCAGCAAAAATTAAGTTAACGAGGAGGATGTAATAGTAATTTCAAGGAGTAACTGCCAAGTTACTACTTCTGCTAAAACAGTAAATCATAGTTTCAGTTATCCTTAAAAAAGAACTAAGTCTTTGCAAGCAACAAGGGAAAATCATCTCCAATTGTTATTTTGTAATTTGAAATTAATTACACAGGTACATGTATATTAATTCCTTGCTTTAGAACTGAAAAGGAAAGCAGTGGTGTCAAACAGTTTGAAAGTTTTGGCAGTATGCTTAGGTATAGTTGATTTCAGTCAAAACATTTGTACTTCTGGTAGACAAAGCACAGGCTTATATGGAGAGAAGTTACAGTGAAGGCCTGTAACCATACACATTATAAATTAACACGCAATTGCTCAAATTTCTTATCCTTGTCTTATAAAGTTATCAGCATTTGTCAATGAAAATCTCCATACACCTCTGAGATGAGAGAGAAAAAAGCAAGTTAAAAACATGCACTGTCCATGTAGTTATGGGCAATATATGCTGAGAGCTTCAAGCTGAAGAAGGATTTGCAGAACTGCTTCCCTGAATCAACATTCCTAGTTACTGGAGCAGTTTATGAGGACATTGAAAACAACCTCTAGTGCCTTCAATTCAAACAGTACCTCAACCTGAATCAATTTTCTACTCCAGCCAAGGCTCAAGGGTGGTGTCTGAAAGCATGTGTCTTCAACTGCCATTTAGTTTGGATAACATGGAAAGAATAAAATGCATTTTCTTCTTCAAGCTAGAATGTGACCTTACAAACTCAGACAGCTTGATCAGTACTACAGAAATGCAAAGACATCACACTCATTTTTCAAATAATGTTACTGGAGCACACATCACTTACAAGTGACTCATTCATAATCAGTTATTAATCTACAGCCATGTTTGGAAGGCTCTAGACTGGAAACTCACCTCTGCTCTGGTAACTCGTTGTCCTCAATAACTGCATGAGAATGGAAAAAGACATTTTCCCTGTATTTCACAGGCAGCAGATCCATTCAGCACTACGTGATGGCATTATTTATAAGTAATGCATTCTTAGCCCTGTTTCTTATCATGGTTGCTTCAGTGGAATTTTAAGGAAAATGGTCCATCTGAATGGAACTTCCAAAATACGTTCTAAAAACTTAAACTACTTTAAACATTTTCTTTTTTTCCAATCGATATACCGCATCCCAGGATCTCCACTTTCCAGGATATAAATACTGCAGAAACTGTTTATTTTTGTATACTCCTTTAACGTAATTTAAAGAACATGTTGAAAAGCAGGGAAACTGATACGGCCATGCTCCAACACGGTGCCAAAAGCAGAGCAAATGACCTGCTTAAAATCCCTGTCATCCTCACTTTGAGCCCTGTGTATTTCAGCATCCAGAGCTGTGGTTACTTACCACAGAACAGGAAGAAACTTGACAGTGAAGCAGATAAGCAAGTGCAATCTCTATTTCTTTCCTTTAAAAGCAGATCTAGATCATTCATAAAAAGATCTAAAAGCTTATAGTTATAAAATTTCAGACTGAAGAAGTAATCTTCAGCAGGACACCTCTGCATTCAAGTATGTGAGAATGAAAACCAGTCAAGCTATTGAGATGTCTCAGTCCATGCTATGCTACTGCTGTGCATCTACTGTACTTTCAAAGCTTGACACAACAGGAAGAGGAAAAAAACCAAGTTTCTCCTATGTTTGATGAGCAAATTATTTTGTGCACCTTGATCTTTATTCAGTGTTTGAGGCATGAGGTGGAAAAAATGCAGGAAGGGTCTCTAATGCCACAAAGAAGCTGGATGAAATTGTACATGGCTTTACATCTTTCTCCCCAGCAAGGACAGTGCACTGTTTACTTATTAGCAGCAGATCTCAGGTGCCACCGAGACCCCATCAGTTTGGATGTGGTTTGAGGTGGAGAAAGAGCAGGAGCCAGTGTGGCACTCCTGGCTCCCCCAGTGGCTATTTTGCAAGTTGAGAGGTCCTTCTGCTTTCTTGATTTATAGGCAGCACAGTTGAATTTTACAGCAAGATCAGGAATACACCATCATCAAACATCCCTTAGGCTGTTTAGCTCATAGACAAAGAAGGATGATCTGATGCTGCATCGTGTCCCTGAGGAAGTTTTACCCAGCCTGAGCAAAGGGACAAGGCTGGCTTACACAGGAGGCACAGGCAGAAGGAGGGGGGAAGACAAAGCACCACAGAGGAAAGGCAGGTTTAATGAACTGTTAGAATCTGATTAGAGGCTAATGTCCCTTTTAGTGCTTTGTACCAATTTACAGCTGATACACTTGAACCATTTTTCCCCACTGGCTGTGATAAACTCATTAATTTTAAAAATGCAAGCTAAACAGAGCCTTTGAAGTTTAAAACTGATAAATCATGAAAACCTGACTAGTTCATGTACCATTTAACACATTTACATTTAACTAAATTTTCACAGTGTTCACTTCCCCTTTTGTTCTCCAAAAATCTTATTTCTTAAAAGCAGCCTTTCAAGTGCTGGTCTGAAGAGCAAATACTCTGTCTGTGAACAGCTCTGGTTTTCGTATAATTTATAATTCACAGGAGTAAATTATTTCCAAACTATTTGATCTCTTCTGCGTTTATAACTTAAAGTACGTTGCGTTAACACATCCTGAGGGGCCACTGCCGAGTACATCCAGTCTGCTGTGTGTGATCACAGGGATGACACATTCAGCCCAAAGTCACCCAGAGAGCTGATCCTTCCAAATGGAGCTCTCCTGCCATAACCAGTGCTTGCACTACAGTATGTTCAAAGCCACACAGCAAAACACATGTAATTGTTGAGGTTTGCATACAGTGGGCTGTCACCTAAGGCAAAGGGGCCTGAGCTACTCCCACTGGGGCTGTTAAGTTCTTCCAGGAGCCTCCAAGGTTAGACAAGCAGATGGAGCATCCACACCAAAGTGAGGCCAGGCTGCTCCAGTGCCCACATTAACTGATGAGACTCATGAGACCCACCTGCAGAGATGGGTGATGTGATGTATTGAGTCAATGCGTTATCCAGGCCACTCAACTGTCTTCATTAACTGTGGTAGCTAACTTCCAGCTCCCAAAACTGCTCAGGTGAAGGGTACTTTAATTTGTGTGACAATCCTTTCCTTTTGTAGTCTCCCACCTCAACCCTCCTGGTGGACTCCTTTCCCACCTTGGTAAAATGCACAGCAGATATAGGTCCAAAACTGGGCATGCAATCAAGCCAAACACTGCATGACCTTACCAAAACATCTGTTCTCTTGGATGAGTAACTCATCCTAAAAGAGATAATGTTTTCTTTCTCAGTGCCATTCGCTGGAACCAGCCACTAATCAATTTTGGACATTTATTCCCTTGAAATATTAATTAAAAACACAAATCATACCCAGGTCTGTATGGGCAACTGCTGTTAGAGCAGTTGTTACACAAGACAGATAAGCTTTCAAGCTTACAAGCTCTTCTGAGAAGCTGTGGCAGTCAGGTAATATCCAGACTCTCCCCACTCCTAAAAGGCCCACATTTTCAGCACAGCACCTCTACAACCATCATTGGCATTTTTTTCATGAGGATGGCTTTCCATTGCAACTTTTAATCAAATTATCTTTGGCTACTTTACAGGAAGAAAAAAAAAATCCCAAAGCTTATTATCTCATCCTGATATAAACCCCCTCAGCACCTGGTAGAGTTTATTTAATTATAAATTACACTATTATGACATTTGCCATCCACGAGAAGTGCTAAGATTTTGCAGCCAAGTTTTTCATTTGGCCAAGTCATACATTTTGAGAATCACACTGCAAACTTTTAACAATCAGAGAGGATCTGATGCCACAACTGACCTCCTGTTCCGAGACACTACCAAAGACACCTCTAAACCCCCTTCATAATTTCTTCTAAGCATAAGATGACAGAAAGCAGACATCCCTACCCCACATCACAGCTGTCTCTCCCACTCTCCCAAGATTTTCACATCTAGCTGCTCAGTACTAAAGCCCTACCCCTCAGGCCCTACCCCAGGCCATCTCAGGAACAAAGCAGTGAGCTCAGGCTTCAGAGCAGCCAGAACTCAGACCTCACATTTCCTCCATGGACTGACAAACATTTATTTACATTGCTGTGAAAGAAAGTCTCCTCCTCCTGTTTCACACATGAACACACAAGCAATAAAGAAGCAAGGCAGATGATGCTTGTTACTGCTCCCACTAATGAAAGGCTTAATCTCACTGAAGAGCTGCACACTGGTAAGACAGAGACACTGATGTTCTGCTTTTTTACATGGTGACCTAAAAGGTTCAGCTGACAATTCAGTCTTCAAAACTCTGGTGGGCTTGACTATAGCCATCTAGCATAAGCCCATCCAAGCCATTGCTGCATTCCTCCTCTCTCTCAATAGCAAAGGGGAAGAACAGAATATAGGAAAGCTTAGGAGATGAGATAAAGACAAGAAAATCACTTATGGGGTACTGACACAGGCAAGATGGACTTGATTTGGGGAAAATTAGTTTATTGCCAATACAGCTGGATGGTGAGGAACAAAGACTAAAACTAAGCACCTGCACTCCCAGCTTCCTTCTGCGCAGGTCCAGCTTAATTGGGAACCTTCCTTTACTTTTCTGTACAAACTTAACTTCTAACATGACACACTTTGATTTTGAGAAATGAAGTATCAGTTGGGGAAAGAGCAATCTCAAATTTTTCCATTCAAGCTACAGTAGAAAGTTTCAAGCTTAAGTGGAGTACATTTGAACAGCTAAGCACCGTGAACAACTTTTAGGCAGTCCTTCTGTCCCAAAGCTATGACACAAAACTTAGCCTGTCTCATCTTTTAATTCTTTTTACACAAGTTTTCAGTACCTGTAATAATTTCTTAACTCATCATTATATTCTTGAGGTAATTTTTGTTATAACAATATTTTTGATAGTTGATAAACACAGAGTTTTAAGTCTTGCTTTTTTCATACAGACATCTTAGAAATATCACTGAACTAACCATGAAGTAACCTATGTCAGTTATATGCCCTATAAATAATATTACCTTGTTGATTTTTCTGAACACTTATACCCAAATTCATATTATTCTCTTTGCTTACATTACTATACTGAAGTTACTCATCGGTCAAAGCAAGAGTCAGCATAACACATCAAGACAAAAAATGTGAAGTGATCCACTTGAAGTAAAGCAGAACCTTTTAATGGTGTGACTACGTATGTTTTTAAAAATGTGAATTTTCTTTTCCTCTTAGTTTCAAGGGATAATAGAAGAATGAAGGATTACCATCTCTTATCAAGTACAATAATCTTCATAGGGAGAGGAAGCCAAGGAAACCTGTCAACTAACTCAGTTTTCTTAAGACCTTTATACACCATACAATGAAATTTGTTATTCACTTAAATGGAGCTTGCACTGGGATGAACATACCAGTTAAAGAAAGTACATTCATGTGGCTAGAAGAGAATCACTTCACTGGGAGTTCTGCCAGGGAACTTATGGTCTTGCCATAAGATCTTCATCATATGTAATTATGTATAGTTGTGTGAAATGTTCATAAAGAAAGCAGAGATTATGGTAGTTCTGTATTTTACTCCAAACTTGAATTTTCAGTCAAATTCACCAGAAAACTACAGTTTGGCTTTACTGATGCTTCAAGGAAAGCCAAAACAATTTGTGTGAAAAAAGTGAAGTAAAGCCTTAGACTTCTCACTGTTTCCATATGAAACTGGGTGGGGTTGACTCTAGCTCATTTCAATTCAAAATTAAATTTCTTTGGTGACAAGGTACACAGACATTGAACTGCATGGCACCCAGTGAACAGGGAGGCATCACAGCTCTAAGCCTTCTAGGAAGGCTTCTGAGTGTGCTCTCTTATTACAATTGTGCCTGCCAGGTAGAGCCCAGACCTCAATGGCAGCTGTTACTTGATGCTGTCAGTGCCTGAGGCACATGCAAGGGTTGGCCTTCAGCTCATGCTCCCCAGCTCAGCGAGAAGTACCAGACCCAGTCCAGCTTCATCCCACTCATACCAGTACAAAGATGCGCACATGCTACGCAAGATTTCAAATTCCTAGTCCATTGCCTAGATCTCTTGAAGAAAATAACAATTTTGAAAGCAGCAGACTTCCGAAGTTATGAACTACTCAAATCCCTAAGGACGTAGCCATGCTATAATCTGCAACATATTTTTATAGATCTGTCTCCAAGAAAAGACTTCGAGTTGATATTCAGTGAAGATAGCAGCAAAATTTGAGATCTCTGTTAAAATATTCTTTATTAGCTTGGGTTTAAGTTAGTTTTAGGGAATATAAATAGAACTGAAGAGATGTGGTCAGCTTCCAGGTGACACAAGATCATAAGTGCCTTGGCAACTAGGGGCCAATCTGCTATTTCTCAAACTCAGCAGGCAATCCTGTCACCTTTGATGGCTTAACATCCCTTTACATCAGCTTTGCTGTCCCGCCAGTTTTAGTGCTTCTACAAAGAATTATGGATCCTTCCAATGGTACAGAATTCAGATACAATAGGTTACAACCAGCAGTACTTACACCAAAGCCTCACATGTAACTTTCATGAACGTTAATGGCTTCACTATTTTCCTTCTAATACAACATTCACAGAATATTTGATTTTTGTGACTAGCAATGGATTCATTAAGTATCTGTAGATTTTCTTAATCTTACAATTAAAAGTCTCACATAACGAAAAAAGCCCAACCTCTCCACCAAAAAGAGACCTGGAAAAGAGCCATCATTTTGGACTGACACATATTTAAGAAAAGGTACATATGCAAAAAGCATGTACTACATTTATCCTTACACCATAATTATTTTAAAAGACACCTTTTCAGAACACTTGATGATAAGTAATAATAAAATAAATTCTTGGTAAGTTCTCCTTTGTTTTTTTTTGAAGTACAGACAAGTAGTAAAGACTGCTATCAAGCCAAAACTCATTACTTTTTCCCAAACGTCCAACCCCCAAAACCCCAAGTAATTGATTTAGATTGCCACTTCTCCTTGACCACTGTTATAAGTGTTTTTTAAAAACTCTTGCTCAATTTCCAAAGCACTGTTCTATTATCTTATGTCAACTGTCCTAGAGACTGGAGAAAGCTTAAAGAGTTCAAACATGAATAAGGCTTAAAATTAAAAACAAACTTCAAACCTCACCACCTGGCAAAAAAAATTGTAACAGGAAACACAGAAGAATATTTCTAGTGTTGCATTCACCAAATTTGCACATATTACTTAAAGGTTACCTTCACTGTTGTCTAAACTGTGACTATTCTGTACTTGCTGAGCAAATGAATATTAAATGGTATTGCCTGGGAGCTTGCCAGCAGACACAGTGACTACAATTTTTCTCTGAATTCTGCCTGTATCTGCTCTGGTCAGAAAATTAGCTGCTGAAAGCACAGGCAGCTGGCTGGCACAGTTCCCCCATCTGCCACTGTGTGAGGTCTGCTTCCGTAAAGACATACAACATGGACTCTGAGCACTGGAGAATAAAAGGAACATTTAGCATGTAGCGGTAGCCACAGTTTAGTCCAAAATTCATGCACAAGATGCTACATGGCAGGCCAAACATCATTGCTCTTTGCCAAGTAGAGAAGATGCTGTCTACAAGATCTGCCTGGCACCATCATTCCATGCAGCCCGAAGTGACCACCACCTTAAAGTAATAGCACCTACAGCTCTATGACTGCAAAGCTCCAGAGGGAGTAGTGAAACAACTGCATAAGCACTTTCATAGGCCTGGGCATCATCACTTGCTCCAGAAATTACACTGGCCCTTGCCATTTGTGTTTCAAAGTAAACAAACACACTACCAATAATACTGTCTGTCTCATTGCTGCATGGGATCATATCCAACCCTTCAGCTCAGCAACAAAACTGCTGCTTCTCCAGGTGCCATGTTCACTCCCCTAGAATAAAATACAGAAATAAATTTAAGGTCAGGTCAATATCTGGCTTTTTAAAAACCATAGACTATATCCTCTGAACAAGAGCAATATAAAGTTATGCTGACATTAAATATGCCTAATGCCTTCTAGCAGCTGAGCCACACAAATGTTAGGCAACTGACACTACTTCTATACAGCAGGTAAGTAAGGGTAATTCCTTGTTTCCCACAGATCTGGGAGCTCCAACATAGAGGCAGAACTAAAAGGGCAACAAGGAAAACCCAGTTTTTGTAACAACTAAAATTTAGGAATTTCGGCTAACACATATTTTTTATTTCAGATTTATTTTGTTTACATGCAATTTAAAAACAACTTTTGGGTTTTTTTACTATTAAGACAGAGCAGTATATGACATCAGTGAGAGAACAACGTGTTCCCAGAAGTCAGTGGCTCATTTCCAGCTCAGCCTGTCATTCTGCCCATGGCAGGAAGAGCAGCCTTGAGGAGGAGGAAGATACCTTGTGTGCAGTTACACCTTCCAACACCAGGTATCATAGGACACACCTGTGAAACGCACAGACAGTTCACACAGAACTTCAGAAACCATCTGTCACAGCTCATGTACAAAGTCACAGATACCACAGGCAATAAGTGGTGAAACCAAGTGTTTTTTCAATGGTCCTGTTCCAGCTGCCAGTTGGAATTGTGACCACAGTCTCAGCCTCAGAAGCACAGTCAGTTAGCAAAAGCATATCTAAAGCCCACTTGATTCACAGACAGGCAAAAATAACACAGGAATAATTAAATAAAACTGAATGATTGCACACTCAGATGAAAAAGTCAGACACATGCCAGAAACTAAGCATTACTCCATGACCTTTCCCCGCACCTTACATGCACATGGAGGAACAGCAATTGCTGTACACGCTTCTCACCATGGAGCAAACTCACTGCTTATTCTTACATGTTTAAAGAAAGGGTGTATGTTGTGATGAAACTCCCAAACTACAAATGTTTAACACCCTGCCCCAACCCAATCTCTGTTTTATTTAACAACAGTTTGAGGTTTCCTGCTCCTCGCACACTTCAGCGGAAACTACTGAGAAAATATTAATATTAATATTAAAGCTGGTGAATAGCACAAAGCTCAAAAAAAAGGGAAAACTCTTGACTTCTGGTCACTTAGTGAATGAAATGCAAAGCACCTCAATTCATTAAAAAGAATTTGTAAGTATCCACCAAATATTTTTTTAATTGTATAAAATAACATTTTGCTCTCAGATTGGTTGCATCAACTGCTAGATCAAGCCAATACCTAACTACTTATGAGGTATTTTCTTACTCAAGATAGAATGACCAAAATGCTTATGTACAAAACTGCCAAAATAGATTCCACAAGTAATAAATTACAGTAGAATCAGGGCCCATTTTAAAATTCTAATTAAGTGTTAAGAATTACTAATTAAAGAGTTTTAAATATCACCAACATGCATTTCCCATAGACTCTCAAAGAAATTGTGATTCCTCAAACACATTTAAAAAACAAGTGCTCTGCACAAAATTGCTGCCAATTATTAAAATAATGGCAAACTTCAAGATATAAAGAATAGTTTAAGTAACTATAGACAGATCCATAAAAATCACAGGAAAACATCAGAAAGAAATGTACAAGTAGCACATATAGTAGTACTTCACACTTTGAACTTCCATTAAAACTTCTTTAAAAGGCAGAGACACTGAATTTGCCATATAAAGCAAATCAAACTCAGCAGTTATATTAAATTAGAGGTTATAAACAAAATATATGAGTTTGTATCTAGGCAAAAGACAAGCTAATGCATAATTCATTTATACCATAGAATTTTACAGCATGAAATATCATGGAAAAACTGAGGGAACAATGAATGTTATAGCCAAGCTGTTTTTTTCTTAGGATTGTCAGGTAACTTAGTGGGAAAGCATCTCAGGAGGTCTCCAGTCCACCCTCCTACCCAAAGCAGGTGCTAACTGGAAACCATGGGATTTGCACTGGAAGCCATAACTTACACAGAGAGAAGCTGGTCTCGTGACAAGTCTGTGTGTCTGATGAGCTGGATATTAGTTGAACAACAATTGGACTTTTCTACAGATTTGTTTACCAAGAGCTATCATCAAGCACAAAAATATAGATACAACCTCTGGCTATGCAAGTATCTGTGTTCTGGATTCTTTGCAAACTCAGAAGAGGTACTAGGGCAGTACCATTACTCACACAACTGCCTTGCTACATCCGTTGCCTAAGCATCCATTATTGACTGTTGAAAGCAGAAGCAGGTAAGGTAGATGGACATTTGCTCTAACAGAAAACACATTTCTATTTTTATGTCTTTTCTTTATGTATAATAAATGCCAAAAATATCAAAGGTAAATCTAAACCATGGTATTCTGGTCTCAAGAGCTGCACTCCAGAATGAATTGACAGTCTTCTGCCAAGTACCTGGTACAGATCACTGCCAAAAGGTACCTTAAGCTAGGCAGGCCACCGTCTGCTCTTCTGCAGGATTTCACTACCTGACATTCACTGTAGAGGTAAATGAGATGGTCAGAACACAGCACATACAGCTTAGTATGGACTTCAAATAATAACTTCAGAGCCCTCTCCCTTTGTTCCTCTCAGTGACTGATCACTGAAAATGCATTGATACGGCCTGCGCATGTGCACCACTGCTGGTTTCACCACTGGTAAAAATCGTAGACAAACAACAGCACCTTGCACACTACAACCTATTGCTGTGCTCACTGAAATACTGAGAAGTATTACACCAAATATACTATACAATAAAACTATTCATTCCTACCTGCTTTTGCACTGTACCTTGCATCAGATATGCCCTTTGCAAAAGCATTTGACAGAACCATGTGTGACTGCTAAATGCGCACCGCTGGGTCTTTAAATACTCATTAGTGTTCTTGAAGTCAGAGCACCTGATTATACATTGTGCTGCAGGAATATCTAACACAATTTTATTATTTGTATCATCTTTTCATTCTGTATCAACCTAGCATCGTGCTCCCTTGAAAAATGTATAGTGACCTTACCCATGCCAAGGCTTTCAAGAAATAATGCACTAAGATAATTGGCTGCTTGCCATCATACACAGCCTTTAGAGCATATGTGTCAAGCCCCAAGTCATACTAATATATTTAACATTTCTCATTAGGACATAAAAAGAAATTGTGCCTGTATAAATCACATATTTATTCCCAACACGTGGCGTAGTTACACTGTGTAAAATGATGAAAATGATTTCCTGTCCACATTAGCTATGTCTCACATAGACTAAAATGCTTTTATTAGATTTACTTTGCACCACAAGAACTAGATGGGTTAAGCTGCTCATATTTTTAAACAATGATCTCTGTATAGACATGGAGTGTTATGTGTAGTGCATCATTCTGAAGATATCCAGACCTCTAATATTAATAACATGACAAACTACCTCCATCATTATTCTGGATGCTGAAATTCAATAAATATTACTAAAATATTCTCACCACTAAAATCATAGCCACAGTCGTTTCAAGAGCAGTGTTTATCAGACACTGAATGATGCTGGACACAAATCTGGTGAGTGGTTCCTTCAATCAATGTAGCTGATTCACAAGAATGCTTTCTATGCTGAAAGCTCATGCCAAGTCACCACTTCACATGTAAAGTAAAAAAAATGTAGTATTTTTTTCATTAAAATATACCTTTTCTTAAACATCACTCCTCATAGGACTTCAGATAAAAGAATCTGGGTTTCATGATGAAAAGCACCAAAGTTACATCATTGTTAGTGCTGATTCTGAGAATGTTCATCCCCTGGCTGAACACCATCAAGACAGAGCTTCCATCCGATGTCTGTGACCATGTGCATGCCTTTAGCATGTGGAGGTATACTCTATAGTGTCTGAAGATATCAATGAATTCATCATTTCCATAACTTTAGAAAAAAAAGCTTGGTAATTTTATCACCTGTTTGGTGCAAAGGAGAATAATCCACTCTTAAATGAAAAATTTGAAATTCCACCATTGTTTATTTTTAAGTTTAAAATGGTCTCAGAAACATTCAGGGGTGGTGGTTCATGTTTGTATTTTGTCATTTGTTTGGAAGTTTATAGTAGTTTTGTTCTAGTTATTGTTTTGGTTTCAGAGTTTGGTTTGGTTCTGGCTGGGCTTTTTTAAGTAGTGACAACTCTCAGTTGCTCAAATGCCTGAAAAATAACAGAACTCTAAATTTATTTGCAACATGAAAGAATACCTGCAAAATCAATGGATTAATCGATTACTCCAAAACACAAAATTAAGCATTAACCAGAATATACCACAACTGTGAAGAAGAAAAAAAAAAAAAAAGTAGTATCACCATTCAACTATGAAGAACTACTAGATTAATTCAAGATATCACATTAATATTGTTATGACTATATCTAATTAACAACTCCTGTAGAGCCCCACTCAGGCAAAGCAAGCCTTTTAAAATGGGTTCCCAAAAAATCCTTCCCATTCTTGTGATACAACTGCTCTAGGGTCAGATGTAAAGTTTATACTTGGATTGGATAATTTTTGTTGAAATTTTGCAGATGGATACCAGTAAGTACTTTGCATGCTCATCAATCTGAAATGCCTACGAAGAGGTTAGCAGTAACATACACCCATGCAGGGCAAAGTCATGATTGACTACCAAGCCAATACAGGATGGAAATGCCCAGCTTCACTCCCTACTAGGAAGGGGATCTACTGTTCATCAAAGTGCGATAAGCATTTCTGAGTTGCTACCACAGAAAAAGGTGAAGGCAGCAGACACTTCACATTACAGCAACAAAACAAGAAGTAAATGCTTACTCTTTAAGATCTGCACAACTTGTAAACTTTTGCAACTGAAACCTTCAGGATATTTAACAAATGAACAACAGTTTAAAAAAAAACACCAGTCATGCTAGAGCAGACCAAGACCAGCACTGCTGGGAAGGACTTGGGGGTGCTGGTGGGTGAGAGGCTGGACATGACCCAGCCATGGGCATTCCCAGCCCAGAAACCAAACGTGTCCTGGGCTGCATCCAAAGCAGCGTGGGCAGCAGGGCAGGGAGGGGATTCTGTCCCTCTGCTCTGCTCTGTGAGACCCCACCTGCAGTGCTGCATCCAGCACAGGAAGGACATGGACCTGCTGGAGCGAGTCCAGGGGAGGCCACCAAGATGTTTAGAGGGATGGAACACCTCTTCTATGAGGAAAAGCTGAGAGAACTGGGATTGTTCAACCTGGACAAGAGAAGGTTTCAGGGAGAACTTACAGCATCCTTCCAGTACCTGTAGTGGGCCTACAAGAAAGATGGAGAGAGTTTGTAAGTGCATATAGTAATAGGACAAAAAGGAATAGTGTCAAACTGAAAGAGGGTAGGGTTAGATTAGGTATGAGGAAAAAATTATTTACTGTGAGGGTGGTGAGGCAATGAAAAGGGTTTCCCAGAGAAGCTGTGGATGCCCCATCCCTGAAGTGTTCAAGGCCTCCTTGAATGGTGCTCTGAGCAACCTGGTCTAGTGAAAAGTGTCCATGCCCACAGCAGGGGGGTTGCATCTCTACAGTTCTGTCCAGCTCAAATAATTTAATATTTCTGGCTCTGTGCAGGCAAATACTAGTAGGTCACTTAGGTCTGGATTAGAAATAAGAGACTTCTGATACAAATGTATACATATCCCAAAGAAGGGCAAGCTGTGGAGAAGTAGGGCATGAGGAAGCTGTCCTAACCCGGGGGGGTATCCTTTGGACACCAGGACTCTTCAGAATTCTCTCCATGTCTACTGAATCTGGTGCTGCATAGATACATAGTCCAAATAGAAAGTCTAGAGGCTGAACTTTTCCCCTTGTTTGCCTTCCTCATATCATATTTAGGATTTTACTGCTGTTTGGGGAACAGTTACAAACACTTTAAATCACATTTGCCGGGTGTGATCTTTTATTTATTTACTCTAAAGATCCCCACGTGGGAGATTTCAGAGGCAACAGGGTGGAAGAATTTCAGTGTTTTAAAACACTTTTCTGATGAAAACAACTCCGTTCTTATAAAAGATTTCTCGGTCTCTGATCCCACCAGGCTGGCACTGTGGAGAGACACCAGCAAATATAAGCAGATGGGTTATCACTTTGGTGCCCTTCCTTCCACACTGCAGTAACTGTTACCGATACAGACTTGTGAGTTGACAGAAATAACACATTTACTAGAAACACAGAGAAAGAAAAACAAACCCGACTAGCAAAAAGAAAAATCTAACTTTGTACATCAACTGATAAACAATAAATTCTATCCAGTATCCAGAGAAAATCTGGCAGAACTAATCCCAGCCTGCACCTGGGAATTAAGAGTGGAGCACAGCATACCTAGTAGATTGGCTGGGTATTGTCCATCACTGCTGAAATCACTCGAAATATGTTTTTTCATTAACAAAAGTAGAAACTCACATAATACTATATTCACTAAATTATGACTTTTTTTTCTGATAACTTGGTTTCACATTAGGTAAATAAATACCTTTTTTCTGTGTAACACTTTATAATGAGTTGCTAGCCCAGGCTCTTCTAGAAAAACTAGAAGAAACTAGGAAAACAATTGACATAAGATTAATACAAAAAAATTCTTAAGCTGCATACAGCTCACAAAAACCAGAACCTAAAGACATCATTAACTCTTCTGGAAACTTGCTATGCCCAAAAGTAAATCTTTTCCTTCAAGCAAAAGTGCTAAGTAGTCTTGATCGTTAGGAAGTTTTACTACAGATCAAAGAGGAATGGCACATTTATATTCCGAATAACATAGGAGTCTGACTCTTGCTTGAAGCTAAATACACAGCTGAAAAGCATACAACAGGAGTGGGGTGTTGTTATTACCACATACACTTAACTATTTTACTTTTCCAGTGTTTCTTTGTCCATTTTCCATGCTGGAAAGATATTATCAGCCAAAGTAGAAAAACAGAAACTTCCATGCCAACCAAAGTAGGTAAATTGGTTTGAAAAAAAATTAAATCCTTCAACCTTTTAATATTAAAGCTTCTTTCCAAAATGCACCCACTTTGAAATTACAAAGGCTCTAAAACTTTTGAAATTATCAATACCACCATAGAACTAAACAGCAGGTATGTTTGCTTTATAAATGCTCTCCATACATTTAAATATACAGCAGTTAGAACAATTACCCAACCTGTTATCAGCATCTTTTATCAAGCCATGAACTATCATTACATTTTACTACATAAAAGACATATTTTCAGAGATGTAAGTTGCTTGTCTTCCCTGAAGAGCTTTGAAAGTCCTCAATAAGAAAGCATGATGGCTGAATGGATTCAGGTCATTCTAAAGAAACGTTTGGTTCCTTGTACATGAACAGCCAGGATATTATGAACTCTCTGGCATTCTTTCTCCACATAAAAAAAAAAATATTACCCTTACTCTCTGTAGAGATTATTGAGGCAATTCAATTGTTTTATATCCTGTGATAAACTCCACTGTCATGCTGCCTGGAGCTCCTGTATCTCATCCATTATGTAAATCTCCAAAGAGTAGTTCAGCAAACATCATCTCAGTTCCACTGCACTTAAGACAACCTACACAACTAAGTTAATTTTCATATTCCTAAGACCAACAGACACTCTTTACTTCTTAATCTGCAAGAGAGATTCTCACTGTTATCTCACTTCAGAAACACGTAAACCCAAGCTTGTAAGATTTTAAATGAAACTCATAGTGAGCTCTAAATGTTTGGCTTTTGAGGGTTGTACCATCCTCTTTAAAAAAAAAATAAAAAAAGAAAGGAAAAATAAAACCAAGGAAAAAAATAATGTCTTTTACCTTGCTATTTCTAAGACACCTTTTATCATGTGTTTAGACTTTAGAGGGGGGTGGGAGGGGGGGTGGTTTTTTTTCTAATATAAATACTGAAATACTTCTATATTACTTAAAAATTAAGGTGGAAACTCAGCACATTTACCTATAATGTTTGAAAGCCCAGGCTTTTGTTTACACTTGAGCTATGCCCACATGTCCATCACAGCTGACTGCACTCACAGCTGAGCTGACCGCTATCAAACTGAACAACAAAAAACTTCAGTAAATAGCAAAGTTCAAAAAAAGGTGACAAGCCTCAAAGCAGAGAACTTGCCCTTTCCTGACTCATCACCAGGCCTCTGCACAAGAAAGACTTAATGAATCACCACGTGGGAAGCACAAGAGTTGAGATTTAGATTAATACCAGGAGCTTGTTTTCTCTTTTAGACACATGTCCTTGGGTATAGGAAATACCATATCGAGTGGAATCATTATTCAGGTCTGTTAGCAGTGGATATCAGTCTTAAACTATCTTCTCCTTATGTGCTAGCTATGGAATTCTAACACATTCTTCTACACCATCATATGAGAAGTGACAAATTGCCATTGTTTGACATCATGCTCTCCACAGGATGTCAAAAACACTAAAATCCAAATGCATTTATTTCTACCACTAAATTCTTATTGTCAGATATGTAGGAAAACAAGAACACGTAGTATTTCAGTATCTGGTTTGATGTATCTTAATCAGCACCACTGTTTAGATGGAGAAGATTCTTCCCCTCATCACAAAGAAAAGACTAACTCCAAAATGCAATTAGTTGTGATGCTTCATGATATTGAAAATTAATACCTCCACACGAGAGAAGTATTTTTTTTTCCATGCAAACTTACATGCTTATAACGAATGACCAGAAAGACGTCATTATTAAACAAGCTGAAGTAGCCAGTCCTGTATATCTGTTTTTAAATTGTTTTATTTGATGGATCATGCTTAACAGAAATGAAGATAATTCTGTTTCTTAGAAACTGAAAACCTGAGAGTATGAATTTAAACATTTTTCTCCCCATTAGGCACTCTGGAAACTTGTGTCATACTTCTGAAAATACATACATCAAAATGGTCTTGTCAAACAGCTTCGAAATTAAATGCTTTGTGCTTCTCTCTCTGGAGTAGTATAAATTTAGTCATTACTAGAATTAGTATCATTGTTCACTAAGTGCACTAGGATTAAAAGGTGAAATGAGCGTGGTGACTGCTCTTTCATTCCCAAGAGAACGCATGGCAGCAGAGAAGTCAGGCTGCAAGAGCAGGGATGTTCAAGGGCGTTTTGGAAACCAAAATGAGTCCAATAGAGTGGAGCCTCATGTACTCATAGTGTCTGTACCATCATATCTTACAGGCAGAAGATATGTCCTTCCAGGGAAGACAGAGAAATCCCATGGGAAGAACTACTCTCCGGAGATGTTTACTGCTCTCTACTGACTAGCAGAAGACAGGAGCCTTCAACAAAATGACTGAAACTGAAAAGAACAAATCCAGGCATTTGTGATCTAGTTCTCTGTGGATTATGTCCCATCAGTTAGAACTAGTCCCTAGAATACGTGTCAAGACTGAAAAAGGAACAGAAGAAAGTGGTTTGAAACAGTAGTTTGGAAACACCAAACCAGGTTTCTTCCAAGTCGCATAACTTATGCAGCCTTGGGCAGTGCCACGAGGTGAATCAAAGCCTGCTGGGCCAGGACATGCAGGGAAGCATTTGCTGATCCAAGCTAAACCAGTAACACTCTTGGCTCTCTTCTCAGTATAGCCAGAACTGAGGAAATGCTCACCTGAAAATTTCTCATCTACATCTTTAGGCTGTTTTCAAATTTTACTTTATATATAGCCTGCAAGACAGATTTTGGCGACAAGAGGCCACTTTATCAGTTTCTGCTTCACCTGAGATGCAGGAACTCTGTTTTTAACACATCTCTCCCTCCCAGTAGGGGAACACCAACACGTACCACACATTTTCAACACCAGAAACGAGAACCAAGGGTGTCTTCGCCCACATTATAAAGCTATTTGTTATTTTATGCTCACAGGCTAGTTTTTGCTAACTGCTCTCAACTCTTGTTGATCTTTTAAAGATGAAGTTTTCTGGATTTTTTTCCAGTCTTGATATGAAAAAAAAAACCTAACAAAGAAAACCCTCAACCCAACAAAAAATCCTCGAACTTTAAAAAACAAAGCAACATTTCGGGGGGACTGTGATCACAGGATGCATTTAAAAGCTCCCTATGACCTTAAATAATCAGATGAAGTTACCACACCTCAAATCTTATAATCAACAGCAGTACAATATATAATAATACAAATACATACAATAATAATAATAATACAATATATATAATACAAATTATAGATGCTAACATATTTACTAAGTAAGAGCATAAAGAGTTAACTATTAACTTTCAGAAGTAGTTTAAAAGGCACTCTACAGAACTGAGTTATGTCAGTAGGTGCTGAAGCAAGCTTTTAAACAGCTTTCACCTACATCCACAATTTACTACCTACAGCCCATTTTCACCACCTATCTCTTTATGGAGATCCAAGCAACACCATCAAGATCTACCTTTCCTTTACAATGACATTTAGTAATTTTAATGACTTGAACTGTGAAAAGAACATTTTAAATATTCCAAATTTCTATCACATTTTGTCAATTCTAGACAAACTACTCTCCTGTGAACTGCACTACAATGTGGGCTGCCTTACTCCCCCACATATCACCTCACATGAAAATTGCTGCCATCCTCTTTTATGCAATTCTCCATTCTTCCTATTTCAAAAAACTGTTTAATAAAAAGTATTTTAATTCAAAAACCAATGCACCTGAAATATTCCACAGCAGCTCCAAGCAGAGCAGAAGTCTGTGCAGACACTGGATTCAAACTCTGCACACTACTACTGAGCCAAAGACCTTTCTCCCAGTTATGAACCCAAAGCCTTTTGGGCAACTTTGCTCTATTTGAGAATACAACCTTATTTATAACATATGAAGATCTCTGTATTGATTTTAGAGCAAAGCTTGAGATTTTGTAGAAGACCAGGCTTTGACAGGGCAAGTCTAACTCACCCCAGACATACTTTCTATGCCTTTCTGAAGAGTGAGTGTGCAAAAAGACCACAGCTATCTTCAACTAGCAAAATAACACTTCTGAAATATATTGTATTTTTACATATAAAACTTAAAAGCCATGCTTAGGATACCCCATGGATGTTTTACCCCCAATCCACATTGGCAGAAATTAAATACAAAAACAAAATCCTCAAAATCATAACCCAACTTTATTTAAACAAGGTCAGATCACAAGCCAACAATTAAATATTATTTGTTCATAATCTACATGTATGTGTGTTACCAAAAGCGTTAGGAAATGAATGGAATGTAGCCAAGACCCAGGATCCATAAACAAGAAACTATTTAGATTATGAAAGCATCTGTCTGGCAGAAATGAAGAAATTAGCTGTGTAGACACACATTTTTTACTGCTGCTCATAAGGAAAGCCTAATAAGAACACCAGGGTCTTTTGAGAAATCATTCCACAACTTTGCAAATGCAAGGGGAACAGGAAAGAGCTAATATGCAAACTCACAAAGCTGAAGTGGTTTGTTGCAAGCCATCTTAAATGCCTTTTTCTCCTTGGAAAATATCAGTGTTGGAAATGACCCCAGCAATATTTCAGCCATGGGCATCAGCTCCAAATTCCCCTCACCCCACTTGCAGAAGGGCTGAGCCTACAGCAGCCAATTACAGTGTCCACCATGCACAGCCCTCCAGCACCCAGTGGGAAAAGACAGGAGCAAGACACAGCAGAGTATGTGGCTGCTGATGCAAGGAACAGGAAAAGAAAGGAAAAAAAAAAAAAAAATCATCACTGCTGCTCCTCCCCTTCCGCAATACAAGATTTAGGGAAAAGCTTTCCTCACACTCTACAGTTTTAGCATAACTTTTACATTTTACAGTGACAGCAAGTAAAAGCAGATCTGCCCTATGAATATGACTGAGCTCCAGACAACTGCCTGCTATCTATTTACATTGTGAAACATTCATTAAAAATCAACCACCCATCGACTGCTAAGGGGCCCATCTTGATAAATGCTAGACAGCAGATGAAACCAAAAGAACTTCACAGTCCCCCTGCCTTGCTGAATGGGGTCATCAGTCATTTTTAAGTAGTCGTTTGTTACATTGTTTTATCCAACTAATTTATAATCATAATGAATTAAGACAAAACATCAAACTACAGCCTCTGTGCTGAAAAGCACATGACAGAAAGATAGACTGATGGTCAGTGCAAAGTAATTCCCTTGAGATTAATATATTTTACCAAGTTGGCATTTCTAGTCATAATTATATTCCAAGAATCCACTGAATGATGCTAGATGAGAATAACCCCTTAAGAGCAGCCACTTTCTTTCTAGAAAAACTGCATTTGTCTGCAATACAGAGAGGACAGCTGACAAGAAAAACCCAACATATCACCACCCTGTTACCACTATCCTGACTATGCAAATAAAACCATAAAACTTCCTTGAAACATTCTCAAATACATTTTTTAAAAAACCTTTTTTTTTTAACATGAGCACACTTTAAAAAGTTTAAAAAGCACGAAAAAGCAAAAAGATGAAGTCCAATGAATCCAAACGCTATACAAAACTAGGGCAGATCCTGAGTCAGAGGAGATGACCCAGGGGTTTGCCCAGCCTGCAGTAGAACATGGGGTAGAGCTCCAGGCCCTGCTTGGCCAGCAGCTAGCAGGTTCTACACCCTCCCATGCCACCTGCTCCACACAGGAGCCAGAGCAGGTAAGGCAAGGGCACGTAAGAGGTTGGGAGACTTCTGAAATGGGGTGGGCATTTGACAGTTCAAGAAATACTTCCTTGAGTCCCTTCCTCTAAACAACTAAAGTTTGAGATAAAGTTTGCTCTTGGTTGGTTTACTTTCGGTTTTTTTAAAGACATGACACAGTGAAAATTAGGAGTCATCCTTACACCATTAAACTCAGTGCTGTTCTTTACTTTTCTGGCATTAAATAACTCAGAACATCAGTAAACCTGATCAACCAGACTGCCCGGTGTTATTTCTAGAAGCTGTTCGTGAAACCACAGTACAAGTGGTGTGATTGCACCCACGGCCACTCATTAAGTTCAACCCGAATCTGAACAACCTCTTTTTCCCTTTAGTTTTGCTCTCTTACCTTCTTTCAGTCCTCTTTACTTGGTTTTGAAGTCTTGATCTTTACTTTGCCCAGAACCTTTGAGCTATAGTTTTTCTCTGTCAATTACCCATTTGCTTACCAACTCCTACTCAAGTCTCATCCCCACACCCCCATTCAGCCACTGTACACTGAAAAACATAAGCTTTAAATATCTGATTCAGCAGACAAATGAACCTCTGGAGGCAGCTGTCAGTATCATGGGAAATGCAGAAGCATCATAAGCTGCATGCGTTCAATTTACACATTTGCTATCAGGTTTACTTTTACGTATTTCTTTTTTCTGCTAGATAACCATCTAATCTCATTTTATGAGACAGAAAGAATTATGTTCATTTTTCCTTCATCCGTTGCATATATGCTTAGATATCACTTATTTATACAACACCATGTTTACATGCATTTTAAGGCAGACCAAGGAAGACCTTAAATATACCAGTATAATATATAGACAGTGCAGTGCAAGTTGTTTACACTCCCAACAATACACCAACATTTTCCTGTTAGCAGTGAAAATCTTTCTAAACTAGATTAGTAGAGAAGCAATAAAACAAAAAGCTAAGGCAGAGTGCTGGCTGAAATCCAATCTCTTCCCTATTGGAGCCAGAACTTTATCAGCAGATCTTGACAGTGACCACAGAGAAGCCTTCTCCACCTCTATTGCTTAAGCTTTCTGGAATCATTTCTTCCCAGAAAAGGAATTTTTAGCCTCAAATTTTGAATTCCTCCATGTAACCACATGTTTTTTTTAATTCAGTGATATGATTTACTCACGGTACTTTCCTAATATAAAAGACTACCAGCAGGATTCAGAGTCCTACGTTTCCAAAGGCTGCCAAACAGAAAACATGTGAAGAAATAACTCAGTACCCCCTTCCTTATCTGCACATATTTTGAGCAGTTTCCCCACAGTTACTGTGGGATGTTATCAGAAGGGCATGAGAGAGTAAAACTATGTCTTGACAAGAAAGAGGTCGCCCTGTTCTCCAATTCTTCCTTCTTAACATTCTGTGTTAAACCAGAACAGTTAAACCAGAGAGAGGAACAGCGGTACTGAGCTAACAGAGATACAGTTCTCATGCAATTACAGAAACCTGCAAAAAGGTCAAATTTTTTCAAGAGTCTTTTGCTTTTGCTTTTGCTTGATCTGGAAGCCATCCCTCCTCTGCACAGACTCTGGGCACGACAGCCCCTCTCAAGAAATAAATCCTTAACTTTTTCTGGCCTGGTGTCACTTCCCAAACCAAATACCTAAGATACAGCCTGTCCCAGTTACTTCTCAATCCAGCTTCTCAATCAACAGAACCTTACCACACTACAGTAGTACTGCTCTGTGCTGTCTCCTGGACAGCAAGAGTAGTCCACTGTAACAAAACTGTATCCAGAGATGCCTTACAGATAATTAGCTCAGGATCTTTACCCTCTCACACTTTCTGTCAGTGAAGTGCCTCCCTGAGTTCACAGATACAAGATTTCTGAGAGATGGAAGTAGAGTTTGGACAGTATCAGTTTTTCACTCTGCTATTCATAGCCAAGAGATCTGAGCAGGGAAGCGTTTGCTCTGCCACAACGCTGGCCCATCCCAAGCTGTTAGACATCGGTATGAGCAGCAGCCACTGATTTGTCAGCAATCAAACCAAAGGGAAATTCCTCAACATTTTGTGCTCTTGTTTTAGCAGGCAACAACTGCTGTCTCGTGGGCATATGGGCCCCTGACCCCATGGAAAAAACTGTGTGCATTACTGCACAGCTACTAATACCACTTTGTCTCTTATCAGGTTTTAAATTTGGCACTTTGAGGCTGAAGGTGTTGTGTGGGACCTGCAGCATACAAAGCAGATGTTCTATGGCTGTTTCTGAAGGTTGTTTTGCTGGCTGTTATTTCAGGAGACAAAATTCAAAGACACAGATGATTCCTTTAATCTCATGCTGCTTGTGAATTTGGAGGTAGCTGGAGGAATCAGCATGTCCACTACCTGTTGTGAACACTCAAGAAGTCTACCCAAGAACGAATTACACTCTTCTGTATCTAGGTCAGTAGTTCATAAACTGTAAAACTTCTGAACCACTAAAAGCTTGGTAAAACCAAATTATCACTGAGAAAAATAAGACACTGTCCTCTTGAACTATGCTATGTTAACAGAACTGTAGACTTACATTTCTTGTACCGAACTAATTCCGTGCTTTTGAACAAAAAAAAAAAAAAAAACCTGGGTATTTTGCTGGTGTTTTGATTGTTTCCACCTGACTGGGATTCAGGAGTTAAAAGAAGCTCTCAAAGAAACAGGCTTCTCACAATAACATGCCTCCTTGACTATTAGAGTCTTCAGAATGCTTTATTTAGCTAAGCTGCTGCACAACATCCCCCTGGACTGTCCCCTGTATCCCAGAATACCACACCCTGCATCTGACAATACTATTCATTTGCTCTGGTGTAAATCCACAGGCACTGCCAGCTGTGTTTAAACAGCCTTGGTGGGAATTGGTTATCATAGCATGCCAGAAAAAGATTATCCTTCATAGTCACCAATAACTCAAGACTGGCAGAGGTCAAGGCTTGGTGTATTAAAACAGTAGCCAGTCACAGAGGTCCTCCAATAGCTTCTTCCTTTTTAACTATCACAGAAAATGCACAGTGTGGAACAACCTCCCCTCTTATCACAAGAAAACAAAGCGCCAAGAAAATTTTCAAAGAGGTCATCTCCTTTTTGACTTCTTAAACAGTGTGGCATCTGAGTGCCACTCCACAACATACTAAGTGTCATAGTCAGTGGCTGTAATTGAAGATAACACCCCTCTAATTCTCCCTTCATCCTTGTATGAAAGAATGATGAACATCACTATGTGTAAGCCCATTCAAACACCTGGCTTCAAAGGAATTGCCCATTTCCTTAACATACTGCTGGCTTTTCTGCTGAACATTCAGGTATTGGTAGCAAACATTGCACTAAACCACAGCTGTCAAGCTACAGTATTCCCCTGCCTAGAAGACAATACAGCATACAAAGCTCATACCAGTTATTTAAGCTATTCTGTTTTGTAACACAGCATAAATTTTTGATAACTGCATTAATACATATAATGCATATGGCTGTAAAAATGTCAACCAACTTTTATGGCTTTCCTCTTCATATGAATAGTCAGTCATCCATTTGTCCCTAGATCCACTTCAATCCTGAAAAAGAAAATATTAAATAATTTAATTAGTGTATTTTCTGAGATGTTCAATAATTTCTCAAATATGCTGAGTATGTAAATACAGAAAAATCTAACCACAGACGTCTATTCCATAGTAAAACAGAGGCCAGAAGAACAGTGAGTTTATAAGCACTTAAAACAAAAATGGATAAATATGACAAAATAGTATATTGGAGAAAGCCTTATGTCTCCTCTTAACTAATGATTTTAGTCAAAGCTCTGTGTTTATAACTTCTGAGCTGTTATTTCAGCTCGCTATATCCCAACTTCTTTAATTAGTCTTCTGAGCCCATTATGTACCAGTACTCTCTGCTCACAGATAAACCTTCCAGCAGCTACAGAGGGTGAACATTCTTTACCAATACTTCCAACTGTATTTCCCAGAAATACTATGCCCAATCCCAACAGTAACACTTAAAAAACTGTCCAAGACCACTACAAAATTTGAATATGCATTTCTTTCAGGGTTTCCTATAGATATATGATTAGTTTAGTTATGAGGGCCACCAAGATGAACAGAGGGCTGGAGCATCTCTCCTGTGAAGAGGGACTGAAAGAGTTAGGGTTGCCCAGCCTGGAGAAGGCTCTGGGGAGATCTTACAGCACATCCCAGTACCTAAAGGGGCTACAAGAGAGCTGGAGAAGGGCTTTTTACATGGGCAAACTAAATGAGGAGAGATGTAGATGAGATGTTAGAAATAAATTTTTTACTGTGAGGGTGGCGAGGCATTGACACAGATTGCCCAGAGAAGCTGTGGATGCTCAATCCCTAAAAGCGTTCAAGGTCAGGTTGGATGAGGTTTTGAGCAACCTTACCTAGGGGGTGGCATCCCTGTCCATGGCAGGGAGGTTGGAACTAGATGAACATTAAGTCCCTTCCTACTCAAAACATCTGATTCTATGTTAATCTATTAAAGAAAAAAGCATGCAAAGATTCAAATACTGTATTACATTTTGTGAGGCTCCATCAAGATTAAAAAAATAAACAAACCTGGTAGTCCAACTTCTTAAAAAAAGCCTTGGGGGAGAAAATCTTCAGATGTCCAAAATTTAAATAACAGACAGGATGTCTTAAACCCCTTGACAGAATATGTGCATGTATCTCAGAGCAAACATTACTTACATATGTCTCTCTTAATAACGGAAATGGTGTGAAGTCAAGAATCTAAATCTGCTGTCAGAATTATTATAAACAATCTGCTGTTATTTTTCTACCATTCAAAATAAGGTCATCCTTCAAATACCAGTAGAACATCAGATGTCTGATTTTAAACCACATTCCAGTATTTCCAGTATATATGACAACATGACAGGTTTCCAGATACTACACAAACTTTTAAGCGAAAAGAAGACAAGAAGCTCCCTTAAGAAAATATAAATAGTCCATTCATATAATGTGCTACTATCAAACTGACTAAACATCATGCACTTAGGTTTTATTTCTAAGAGAATATTAAGTTTGATAGAAGAAAGCAAGTTTCAAATATTTGTATGAATTATAGAAAGCTGCAAAATCACCAGAACACTGACCTAACTAAAGGTAACTACATACCATAGCCTGTAAGCATGCTAACTGTTGTAGACCATTTGTGCTCTCTCATACATCTTGTAGACCCTCTTTCCCTATGGTTAATCTTCCTTGGCATTATTTGGATTACTTCAAAATTTGATGCAGTAGATTCCTTTTTTTTTTCCTTTTAAAACTGCACACTTGAAGAACCGCCTTTATGTTTCTATCTGCTCTTTCTTTCATGCTCTTGTCTAAAACTGGGAAAACTGGACCACATTTTCCGTATCTTGGACTTACATGATGTGGTCATCTAACCTGAACAGGAAATGACTTACTTCCGTTTTTTAAATAAAATCAATGTATCCAAAATCTTCTTGGAGTCTCCACAAGACCAAGACAGAGTTTGACCTGTAATTGTTTCCAGTTCTTCAGGTTTTCTCATCATTACTCCTCTCTACATGCACACAGACACACATGTTCCTACAACACAACTTAGCTTCAAGTTACACACCGGTGCTGGAGTCCTATTATGTTACAGTGGCTACGGTGACACAGCAAACACGGGTCTGTGTTTCAGAACTAACAAACCACTATCCAAACCAGCCACAGCTGCAGCTGGTCTTGCACTATTAAATCATGTCCAACAGTCCTCCTTCATGGAAAAGCTACTTCTTTAGCAATGACAAGTAACTGGGTTGGTTTTTTAATTCTCTTCCAGTCTGCACAACTAACAAGCACTAAATTGCCCACATCCTTGCACCATTGGGGTGTTCTCCGCTATGGAAGGGCTTCTACTTTAGGCTGCTTTTGAGGAGATTTTTCATCTGAAAATGACATTTAACTAATAACTTTGCAAATTTTTGGCCTGATTTTCGAAAGTGCTGGAAAGCTTTGACTTCATATGAAAGGACTTTTAAATGCATATGAAAAAAGGGACCATCCATTCTGCCACGTGTCACCACCATGACTTTGGTTTTCAGTCCCTTACAGTGAAATGGTACTTTCTACTATCAGGAATATGAAATCCAACATTGAAGTCCAAGTAGAAACATCTTCCATTTGCATCAAGCAGATTTTATAACACAAGAAAATCTAACCGATGAGACACCTGTACAATATTTCTGATTTGAAACCTGTAAGTCAAAAAGGCTCTAGGTAATCACAAAGCAAAGCACAAACCATCATTTTCAAACGAAAGAATGAAATTTAAGTAGCAAACACAGAATTATGTCCTCTTCTACCCAAAGTAGGAAACACAGAATCATGTCCTCTTCTATCCAAAGCCTAACTGATACATCACCTTAAAATAGTGGTTTCAGACCCCAAGAGTTTATAAAGCTTGTGAATGTCACCAAAGATTAGATTCCTTTTTCTACAGGAAGAAAAAGCCAAATAAATTTGGTTGCACCTAGTCATTTTGAAAACCTGTCTTGATCAGATTAGATGTCCTGGTAATCCCACCCTGACTAGTATGGCGACCCCCTGGTGGGGCTGAGCAAGACTCCTGGACCACATTAAGGAGCATGAAAAGACTTTCAGGACTATCATGCTGAGCATATTTCAGGAAAAACAGAAGTCCCTGTAGGTGCAGAGGTAGACATACCTCTACAGATAGAACACTTCTGAACCCACATTAGTTCATATAAAAATCACCAATACAAACCCACATTAGTTCATTTAAAAAACAATTCTGCACTGGTATCACTTTTGCTCATCTTTTAAATACTGATAATTTTAAAGGACACTCACATTGACACAGTAACAAATTACTCATTGTGCTGTTTTGACTCTTTTCTAATTCAGATATGTATGGGAACATACATTTGGAAAACACCAACTCTATTACAAAGTTAAGTCATCTACTGAATCAGGATTTATTAACTTTTCCCTCTACAAAACAAACTCCTTATTTGGGCATAAGGGTGCTAGAACCTTCTTACATTATCTATTTTATTTTTAAACTATGCATTTTTCCTCTTGAAAGCCCTTAGATCTGTATTTTGACTTCTGCAACCCCTTTCAAAAGGACTGAGTCACACCAAACTTCCCCAAAAATAGCATGACTTTTCCCAAACCCATCTTGACCACCCTGGCCATCAGGTAAGGCAGGATCACTGAAAGCTCAGTTTCAGCACTATTCAGAGATGAAAGAACACAGGTTATCTTCAACCCAGTGTTAAGGATAGCTACCCTTGTAATAACTGTAGCCACACACTTGTCCTTTTATCCCCTAAGTTTCTGACTCTTGCAGGGACATTCATAAACTCCATAAAGTGACATCTTGCACAAGCTACAGATAAAATATATATTAACCACATGCTACAGATCCACAACAGTCCTTGACATTTAAAACTGATAAGGGATAGATGCAGGCATACAGTCCAGCACAGTACTGAGCATATCCCAAAGTCTTCCTCAACTTGGGTCTGGTCCCCAGGATCTTTGTAAACTGAATGCTGTATCACTGTAAATGAAACTAGCCAATACACTTTGTCACAAAGCTGTCTGCAAAAAAAAAAAAAAATATTTTAAATTCCAACATAAGGTACTGTCCCACCAGCAGTCACTACAAGCTGCATGACGAACCATGCAGTACAGCCTAAAAACTCATTCAGTTTAGGTTATGTGTAACTGCAGAGCTCACAAGACCAAAGGATCACTTGCCGTGCATCCTAACAACTGTGATCATAAGGGTTATTCTGTCTCCAGCTGAAGTTTGTGCTAATTTTTGATGCAACTGCTGTTCAAACAACATACAGTTACTTACTTTCAGATGCCAGCCCCCATTGCCAACATCTTTGTTGCTCTGCTGTAACATCATAGTAAAATATCTAAAGTTGCTCAAAATATTTCTGAAAATTACCTTAATGCTTCAACTCCTGCTTTTCAGATACTTTAATAAAAGTAAAGAGAAGCAGGAGATAGAGAGTGGGATGCTTGTTGCTAGGTGATACGTAGATCTCTTGAACTCCTAAAGACTGAAATATTTATCCAGACTCCCACAAAGAATGACATCTAGCACAGAGAAGACACACACAGATGTACTAAAGTACATCAGGATTCAAAGTAAGAAGCAGCAACTCTGCCACCTGCTTGGTCCCTAGGGCACTTAACATGAGGAATCTGGGATGGGGGTGATGCAGCTCCTCCTAAACATCTATCCCAATTTTTGCAATATATTCATGCCAAACCAGAATGATATCAATGCCACATCATGGCATCACAAGTAAATACAACCTTGGCTACCTGACCATATAGCAATGGTTTTGCTGATGCTTGGGGTACTCTTCCCCAAACCACTATATATGACAACAGGTTTCCACAGGAAAAAGCATACAGTTGGCCAAATGTAGATGAACAATTAATCAAACACACAACCATCATGCCATGTTCCTCCCGCTCTTCACTTTAAAAAGGTTTATACTTAACATTCAGGAAGTGCTTACACAGTCCTTCAGCAGAGGCTTAGAGGAATAAACATTATTCTTTACAGGGTCTTTTACTTGACATTAATGAATTATTCTGAACTGAACAGCTTCAAGGGTAAATCCCAGACCTTCTGAGTCTTCAAGATGAATTCCAAGAACAATCTGTTATCCCTAGAACTTAAGTGTCTGGTTTGACAACTATTAAAGTTTCAGAAAAAGATGATGCCTTTCAGTAATACTTTAAAAGCCTTGCTACTGCATCAATGTACACAAATGAAATTAGAAAGTGTATGTGCACACTGGCAATATCATAAACATAGAATAGACTTAGTTAAACTCTGAAAAAGTAGCGGAGCCCTCAAATGACTGGATTTAGGTAATAATCAGTGGTCAGTCTAGAAGAGTGCAATAAATTGCAGGGAGCAGAGAAAAATGCAGCCAAATACTACTCCTTGACTTCTTATTCTAAAAGTAGTAAACTTCAATACTCAGTTGTTTGAATGGATAGCTCTGAAACCTTGATACTCCCTTCACAATTCTAGTTTAAACAGAATTACATTGTTTTTCATTAGATCCAAATAAAACAAGTAGTGATAAACACACTCACCCATCACTTTGGGCAACTTCTCTGACATACGGAAATGCTCATGTTACAGTGCAGGACAAGGTCTGTCAGTTCACCACCTTATCCTCGCACACAGTTCAAACTCAAGAGTTAAAATTTTATTTACCGGCTTGTGCACAATGTCAAAGGACTTGACATTGAGGAGCCTTTTCTTGTTACAAGAATTATAGCTTTTTTAAAATATATATATATATACACACATGTATATGTATATATAAAAAATGTATATGTATATATTAGTATAAAAATACGGACATGTTCAGTCACAAATTTTTGGTGAATTAGGTTTTTTTGGTAAATAATTTTCTGAAGGAATGTGCAGAAAGCATATTTTCTAATGTATCATTCAAACAACACACATTTTAAAGCCTGGATGAATTCCACTTCTGAATTCACAAATAACTGCAATTAATTTAAAAAGTAATCTTTTTCCCTTCAGACTTTGTTTTTTCCCTTTCTTCAGCAAACAGTATATATCACTCTCCATATAAGAATTATTTTGTATTTGTACTCATAAGGGCTTATGAGCATCTGAAAGAAGTATTTAAAATAGCATTTAAATATTTTAAAGTAGTTATTCTTAATTTCAGATTGGGATCATGTATGTTCTGTTTCTATATTTTGTTTGGACTCCAGATGAAACAAATGCAATTAAGTGTACTAAAAATGAAGTCAAACTTCAAATGAAAAGGAAGGCAAATCACAGGAAAACTGCTTATACCTCAAGGAGGATAAGAAGGAAGAGACCTGGTAGTGATTTTTCCGTATCTCTGCAGTGGACGAAGGGATAAAGACCAACTTCTCCGGCAGGAGAGTTCCATCAAGACTGGATTCACACAATAGATGCTGCACAGGAAAGGTCCTAACTTAATAGGTTTCCTACTCTTATTTTGCGCTGCTAATACAGACTAGCATTATCAGATACTACCACCCATTATCCCACTTCTGGTTTAATGCTTTTACTCAAACTTGGTCTATGCTTAATCCAGAACTGAGCCAGCTTTACTTGAGGTACAGGCAGCAGTAGTTACTCACTATTCTCAAAGGTGCAATATAATCTTTTATATTCTAACTCATTCCAAAAATAAAACAAGGATTTTCTTTATCTTCTGTTAGGATGCTGCTGAATCCCAGAGACCACCAGAAGAACAAATAATCCTCACACTTGTATGCACTTATAAATGAAAAGACCAGACCTTAAGAACCAGTTTATCTAGGAATACAGTATCTGTGTGGACCATGTCTCTGATGTTTCTCAATGTGATGGCAACCTCCTGATTACCTGATCTGAGGGAGGGTCAATGAACTCCTAAGGTCTCATGCTGTAAATCCAAAGGAATGAGGACAACTTCACTGCACACCTGTGTCAAAATCTGCTTTGTGGTCAAGCCAGCTGTGCTGAGCAGAGCTACTGGTGGTTCAGCCTGCAATAAAGTCTGAAATGCGTGGAACAGATTAATACGGCCTCAGATGGCAAATACTACCCTTATGTGACTCAAATTTTTTTTACAGTCTATCCTCACAGTTGACTTCAGAGGGAACACCAGGACAATGGAAAAATCAGCAGGAATGAAAAATTTAACACTATGTAGTAACTTATAGAAACCCTGGCACATCTTCCCCTTTTACAACGTGCAAGACGCTGTAAAAGAAGTTAGAAAACAGCAGTAACCACCATCCCACCGTGGACAAAATATCGTGCAGCTCTCCACCACAGTGTCAAGAGCTCTGAGCCAAATCACAGCAAAGCCACTTAAAGAATAAGCAAAAACAGAGAAGTTGTGGCCATCAAAATTCCTTTAAAAGAGGGAATAAAATTGTTCCCACAAGCAACAGAAAAAGCTAAACAAGCTTCAAGTTTATACATCACCAGAAGGTGGCTATAAGATCAGTGTCGATGTTGCTGAGGCCTGCATAGGCAGCAACACCTCATCCCACCAAGCCCTAGCCATGAGATGGGCACTACTTTAGAAGTGCCCACATACGCAACTTCTACCTCACTGCATCAATAAACGCAAGGTAAGTTACCAAAAACCCAAACTGCTTAAACAAATCTGTTTTAATCATCCAAAGCAAAGGTGGCAATAGTTATGACATGGCCTTGACCCCTCTAGCTACAGCCAAAGCATCTAAGAGAGGACAGGCTTCCACAATTTACCCTAAAGGGAAAAAGGAACAAAGAAAACCAAGCAAATGCTATTCCAAGTTATGATACACACTGAAGAAACCCAACTATCAGGCTCAAAGTTACGCTTCCAAGAAATAAAAGTCATAAGCTGAATGCATCCTGCTCTGCATAGTGGATAATAATATTCAAGTCCTATTCCTGCCTTTGCACAACCCTCAACAAATTCCAACATTGCATTTTTGACAACTTGGCCCCCTCCTTTTGCTTTCTATTAGAACTGTATCAATAACTTTGCTGTTTTCTTGAAAAAGCATTTATCTACCGCATTCTATCTATGTGACTGTGTAGTTACATAATCAGGCTCTAAATGAGGGGCACTACGTGACACCAGTGATGCAATTAATCAATATAAGGAGCCTATTTGGCTGGCATCCTACAAATGTTGGTGATGAGTGTCTATTTTAATAGGTAAGTACACTCTCTAAAATTGATAAATTGACCACACGTGTTTGAATTAATAATTTTTAATGTCTTTTCTCCTAGTCGGCCCTTCCTTTAAAAGTGCAGACTGGCATTATTACTAATAATCATCTCTCAGCGTATTGGAGGTAAAAGGTACAGAAAAGGGAGAAATCCCAAAATCTGTCAATACAACATTCCCATCAGGCACTGACCAGCTTGCAGCAGCTTCACTACCACATTCAGCAGCTACCTATCTTTTAGTAGCAATCTGAAACCCAGAGAAAATCACTGAAGCATACTCATGCTCTTGATGCCTTCGGAAGGAATGAGAAGAATAAAATTTATCTCTGTACTGATCCTAGAGAATTTCCACTTAAAACTCTCCATCCCAGCTTTTCAAGCTTCCCAATACATGGTAAAGCTCAGAAAAAGCCATCATTAACCTTAGGAAATGGTACATGTGTCTGGAGATCCACTCAATACATACCTGTATTGTATACCATCAGCCTCCTTAGGCCTTGTCATTTTTTTCCTTATTCCAACAGCCTTCATATTTTTGACAGGACACACAAATGCTCTGATTAGTTTCCTGACCTTGCTTAGACAGAAATGTATTTGCTTCTCCCCTTTGGAGAAGGGGATGGTTGGGAAATAATTTCATGCCGTATTCCAGGAGTACACTAATCTGAAAATCTGACTACATACTTGAATCCAAAATCCAGAAGTAGCTTGATTTCCAAGGGTAATTTGTACTTTCCAGTCTCCTACTGAGATGACTGCAGCAGCCTGCAGGACTTGCCATCTGCATGCAGCAAGCCAGTGACATTTCATTCGGCAGACCAACATGGGCAAACAACCCCCTTAACTGTGGCTTGGCAATTGTCCACATTCACAGCCCAGAAACCACAACCTGAAGTGCAACTTTAGCAGCTGAAGTTCTTGCCAAGTGGCAGGTTCATCTCACCTACTGACAGACACCTACACCTGCACTAGCTGCCCTTCGTGATTGCAGCTAAAGGGCAGAAAGAGGCAGTGTAAGGGCCTGAGTCACTGTCACTGCAGCCAGTCCAGCAACTGCTTTTGACCAAAAATGCCTTTTAGATAAAACAGTACTTAGTTGCCTGCAAAGTGAAGGGTACTGTAAATTTTAAGAGCTTTGGTTTTTATAAACCAGTCTTGGCTTCCTTTTCCTGATCAAACACTCTGAATTTTAAGACTTACGAAGACACGATTCCAATGGAGCCAGGAAGACTTGGAAAAGCATCTCATTTTTACAAGAGCTTAGAGGGGAAAAAAGAAAAAACAGAAAAGTAACTTGGGCTAGTTAAATACTACTGTCAAGCAGGAATTGGTGACACCAGCCATGCTAAGTTTCCTGTACACCAAAGATCATCAGCTGTATAGGTACCACCATAAAAAAATATTGCAAAAATCAGAAACTGAGAATAGTAAGAAAGTCACACTGCCTGATTTACTAAATGAGAGACAAAAACACTGCAATGAAAAAATCCTGTATTTCACAGGGAAACACACAACTGTAAAGACCAAGGTTTTCCCCAAATTTGGCCAGGCTGCTGATACCATACTCTGTGTCACCCCAGTGAAACAAATTAACCCCAAGTTTATGCTCCCAGTATTACCACTACTATAGTAAAAAGTGGACTCATTGTAGTTAATTATCTTTCAGGGAAGAGAATGCAACAAATAAATTAATAAACATAATTAATCACAAGAGACATGAAAACCAGAGGCAATACCACTGAGGAGAAACATTTTCTTTTTCTTCCTCCTAAACACTCCCCATGTGTAACAAAAACAATGTGACAATATGGATGCTGTTTTGAATTACACATGCCTTCTTACCCAAAAAACTATCCTTTCCTAACCACCATGATCCATAACCCCCACAAACTATGCTGACTCAGAACACCATGAATTACATGAACAACTAGACTCACCACTTCCCCGAGGATTAAATTCAACAACTCCTTGACAATCAAAGCTTTTGTTTTTCTATCAGTTGCCTCCGATTACTTTTTGACTTTCAGGTAACACCTGACGTGATGTATGACTTCAAATACTTAAAGCAGTTCAGCTGGCAATAGGAGACACGTTAGCTGAAGATGCATTGGGGTATACCAATCCTCAGCTTATTGCCAGTGATAGACCTATCTGGTATTTTGCCGTTATGAGTAAGTCCTAAATTAGATTAATTACTGAAAAATACTTCTGTAATTTGATTATGTAAGAGATAGCCAACACAGCTTCTGCTATTTTACCAATTTCTAACAGCTGTCCATCATCCACTGTCAGTGTCCTGAAGTTAGCCCTGCCTTTTCTACCAACTACCCACTGTGGTGACACAGTTTCTTCTTTCCACTTTACTCCAACACAGAAACATTGCAGTTGTTCACCTCAAGCCTTAAGGATCCTCCCATCTCTCTCAGGTTCATGAACCCTTCAGCCACCCTTGAGGGTCCTGGCCCAGGAGGGAAGTGCTCCCCTCTCAACCACTGGACATCCCTTTCCACCTCCCATGCTTCCAGGATAGGCTTCTGGTAGGCGAGCTGGCTGCTTCTGCAGCTCAAATGCAGTTGCCTCCACGCACACCCCAGCACTGGTGCCGTAACTGGCACCTCCACAGTGCCCCACACTTCAGGGGTATGAGTCTGGTAACCAAACCATCCTGTCCTCACCCCACGGAGTGAGCAGTCTCATGTTCCACTGCCTGACATTCAGTGGCTTCAAAAGAGTTTAAAATTACAATATGAAACAAGATAATGTAGAATTTGTGAGCCCAACACTCCTCTGTGACCTGTCCCACCTACCCTCATCACTACTCTTATCATAGCTCTCCTTCACTCTCTTCCCTGAGCTTCAGTCTTGGGCAGACCATTGCACTAATCCAACAATAACCCTCTCAGTTTCACTGAAAAGTGGCTTTATTCCCACTAGAATGCCAAAACCTGACTATATCCTGCTGTTTAATCCATTACTATGAAAGATTTCAAGGTTGGGTTTCTTTTTTAATACAAAAGCTAATTATTTTTTCTATATCCTAAGCTGTGCTCCTGATTATTCATTATGTACAAATATTCCGTGTTCTCCACATTCTGAGTTTTCAATATTCTGCATTCACTGCTAGCTGTAGAGGTGGCTGGTGCTACCTACTCCAAGACACCATGAAACAGAACCTGTCTCACACAATGCTCTCCCTACTGGAAAGGTTTTGTTACCAAAGACAAAGAAATTACCAGCCTCACCACAAGAGCAAACTCCAGTTAATAACACCACCACACGCAATCAAAGTACTAACTGCTGTCCAGAAGTGAACAGCAAATTTCACTGCATCTTGGAATGTTAAGATATTCTGAGAAGAGCTTTATTAAAAGCAGAGATAGCTGCAATAGTCTTTGTAATAAACATAAGGAATACTGCAAGCAACTTACACTCCCAAAAGTGGCAAATGTCATCATCCTAATGATAACCCCTACCGAGTTGCATCCTGTAGAGTTACCACAATTAAGATTCTGTTAAAATACCCATTACAAAGATCTATTTTTAATTAACTGTAATTCAGACTTATAATATGCAGCAGGTTATAACTTGATGATTTTCGTAAGGCAATGAATTAAAGATTAGAAAAACCAAATAAAGGTTAGCCTCTTGGGAGGGGAAAGGAAATCAAACCAATTTCAATATATATGGGAAAAAGTAATAGAAGTCAATAAAAATAAAAATCATGAATTTTGGTTATACAGACCACGTTTTATAGATAATAAAAAAGTAAACCACTGAAAATAAGAATCCCCTAAGTGTGCATTTACAGTTTAAAAGGAACAGAACAAAAATCAGTGTTATAGGCCTGAAGCTGATATGAGAGAAAATATGGAGGTTAAAACAATGTCCGCTCTATGCTCTACTAGACCTTTCACAGCTTGATCTTAAAAAAAAAGGAAAAAAAATAAATTAAAAAAATGCATGCAGGTATTTCTACAAACCCACACAGGGAATGCACATAAAGGGTTAAAACTCAAACTGCTCCCAACAGGGCCTTATTTAGCACAGGCAGATTTACTATCCCTCCCTGGCCCATCAGGCCCTGGTACCAAATCAAAGCTTACAGCTGGGGTGGGCTAACAGGGAAAGGCTTCTTACATTTAAGGGCCATTTTCACCAGCTCCACCACTTTTATTCTTAATCCCATTCATGCATTAGTCAGATTATTTTGCTTTTCCAACCTGATAGACAGAGAAAGACCACTTTTCTCATCTCTCTTTCCTTTACCAATTGACCAAGTGACAAAAATGTGAGATCAGTCCACGGATCCTTCCTCTGTTCTGCTTCCACATCCTGCTGCGCACAGCCAGCACGCTAAAATGTAAGTGTCAGGCAGTCAACAAATCTCGACAAGCCCCTAATCTTAAGGGCATCAAATATAGTTAAGTCATCCTCTTTTATGGGAAAATAATCTCATGGACTGGAGCCAGTAGTTTAAAGGGCTTTGACAAGCGGAGAAGGATTAGAACAAGCCAGCACCATTTCAAAATGAAAAGCAGAGAGGTCTGGCTTCCTAATAAGCAAATTCACCAAAAAGCCACAAGCTTAACTGGAAACATCTTAACCTGCAGTGTGTCAGCAAATACAAGTAAGCTCTTACAAACATGTACTGAAAGAAATAATGCCATATTTTCTTTATCGCTGTTTTTCTTATCTGCATTTGAAAGGAAACACTCTATTGAATGAGTTCAGGAGGAGCATATTATCTAAATACAGAAGCACATTTGTATTAAAACCACGGGGATGACATTCACAAACATCTTCCTACTAACCTGTAAATGCCCTCAAAACAAGTATCTTTACGTTGTATCAGTGATGCAGAAGTTTCATAGAAGCTGCTCTTGAGAAGCTTCCTGAGGACCAGAATGCCATAAAGGGCAACCACGGTATCTGCTGTCTCTTATGAGCTTCTTCATACCCAGAGCATTCAGACTAGCACTGCTTCTGGATTCGGGAAAGAGAAGGAGAATAAATTCCCAAGACAGAAGACTTGGTACATAGTCTTAACATGCCTCCTCTGGAAGGGAGGCAACAAGAACAAGAAGTAGCTGTGTTGAGTTCTACTGCTCCAGGACTCAGCTTCCCACCGATGCCATCTTCTCCCCTTCCATCTCCCAAGCTAGACCAAGACAAAACTCCCCTTTCACTAAAGTGAGGGGCATTTACACTATACTAAGCGAACCTTAAGCTTCAAGCAGCTGCTCTACATTAACTTGAGCTGAAGCTGCAACCAATCGGGAGGAAAGACCCCACAAGACCATGGCATTTTCCAAGCTGTTCCCAAACTGAAATAATTGAGCAGGAAGGGGTTGCATAGCTAGAACAGTATCTGAATTTTTCTTCCACTCCTGCCAGCAATATGCCAGATCAGGATCCTCATCACCTGGCCCTCTTTTGCTTTCACAATTTCATTTTCTCTGTTGCCACCTAAAGAGCCATCAATGGAAAATTCACACAAATTGTAAAAACTAGGATAGAGGAAGCCTCAAAAGATCACCTAGTCTCTCCCTAGCAATTCACACCACTGTGATTACCTCAAAAAACCATTCCATCTTTATTATATCTATTAAAGACAAGCTTCAGGAAAATAATCACTGTACCTGAAAAGAGAAACTGCATGCAGCACCAAGATTTCATCCTGATTCATTCTAAAGATAGAGTATCTGCTTTAGTATACCACTAGAACCATAAATAGAACAATACCCAGGGTATGGAGCTGAGTGCTTGCCAGAGCTCTGATATTTACTTCAATTGCTCGTAAGGACAAATATTTTTCAACACAAAATTAGGATTAAACCACCCCACAAAATATGACTAATTAAAAAATATGACTAATGTCTTTTAAGGATGTTTTCCAGACCAAGTATCATAGATGGATCTCTACAAAATTATTTGAAGATGGAAAGCAATATGAACTTCAATGATAAAGTTTTAGCTGTCAAGAACAAGAAGGAATGTAAGAAAAGTACCTTTTCATTCCTCAGTATAAGATAATATTCCTTTAAATTGGAAAAAAAAAAATCCATACACAATAGCAATCATTGATCCAGCTTCTTTAAAACTGACTTCATACACAAGCTTTGTCATCTATGCCCCTCAAAAACAACAGGAGTGACAAAAGGCACCTCCTTCATGCAGAAGTCCATGTTCCCCTGGCTAAATTTATTTTCTCAGAGAGGTAAGGCTATTGCTAACCCTAGTCAGATGAAGTTTCGAGATACCACTGAACTCTAATACTGGCACATCTAGGTCATTACAAAGTCTGAGGAGCTGATGATCTAATTGGTTGTGATCCCTAGTGAAATATGAATCAGTACTTGGTTCACGTTCTGTTTTGTTGGGGGTTTTTTGTTTGTTTTTTTGTTTGTTTGGTTTGGTTTTTGGTTTTTTTTTATTTTAATGCATCTCACTCAAGGTACAAAAAGACAAATGTAAATCTGAGTGTAAATGTACACCCAAGTCTGTGTATTAGTAGTAATATGTTAGCAGTGAATGCGCTCAACACTATTTTCACAACTACAGAGAAAATCTTTTTATTGCAGTAAAAAGACACAAGAAAATGTAGACACTCTTAAGGTAACCACATGCAGAAGTTATATTTACAGACACTTCTAAATACCTCTGATCTCTTGGGATTTAGTTATATCTGATTAGTCACACCCAGAGAGCCACCACAAATAATACCAGGATTTTTTTTTCTATTGCATAACAAGACCTTACAAGCTAATTTATTTAATATTACTATAATTTGATCACACAATGTTAATGTAGTTTTGGCTATAAGGACATTTAGATGGGTAATGATCAGACAATGCTTCACTGCTGTACTGTGGCATAGGGATGCACTGTCTGAAAAAGGTATTAGTAAATCCATTATCATAAGCTTTCACTGGTACAGAGCAATTATGCAACTTTTAATTATCTTCTCTTATATGTTACAGTCACATGAGACAACAATGCTGTTAAAATCAGTAACAAATATCAATACATGCTTGTGAAAGACACGGTGAGACTAACAGGAATAGAAAGGAAATAGCAAGAAGAGGAAAAAAAATTACTAGAACACAGCTGAGAAGTAAAGAAAGAAAACAAACATGTTTGCTGAAACTCATTCTACTGCATTTGCGTTTTCTTCACCCCTCAGAAATGGAAACATTGGTGTATTAATCACAGGGAAGACCATCAAGCTTACTGCCACCATGGAAGAAATCTCCAAACCCTGGAGCGTAAAACTAGAGTTCTACACAAAATTTCTTTTAAAAGATTAAACAGATAAGCAAAGTACAGCTAATAGAAAAATACAACTTGTATTTATTTTGCTTTGGTCATTTTTCTGTTTAAGTCTAATATTTTTATGAGTGTTTTTCAGGGAAGTAGCTAGCAGATGAGTCCAGCAATTGACTGCTCTTCTGTGACTGTGTACACCTACTGCCTTTAAAACAGGTATATCTCTAAATTTTTGCTTTCTTGCTCACACTCCAGTGCCCCAGTTTTGTCATTTTTAGCAAATCCTTCCTGTGTGAACAAGCCTGAGCTTAAGCGTTTTCTTTCACACGCCAACAGGAAACCCTGCCTCCAAAGTTGCAAACAGGGTACGGGGAGAGGTATACGGAAGAAGCATGGCCAAGACAAATTTTCACGTAAAACCAGAGAAATTAGATAATAGATAAGCAGTCTAGAAGAGGAAGGGTTAAAATTGCTATCTAGAGCAAAGCAGAAAAACCCACTATGCTTTATCACGGACACCAGATAAATTGTCTTTCACCTCCAATTACTGGGCTGCACAGCATAGCTAAATCACGTGGCCTCATGATATATTCACCAGCTAGTCAAAGTGCCACTAGCAGCCAATTTCTGGGTGCCAACACTGTACAATAGCTTCATTAAAACTGGTATGACAGGACAAAGTTTCAGCAGGTTTACAGGCAACAAAATTTGGGGAGGCAGAGTACACTCAAGGGCAGTGCTGCCATTCAAAGTGATCTCAGCAAGTTAGAGAAATGTTTTGTCAGGAACATTGTGAAATTCAGCAAAGGCAAATGGCAGGTCCTGCACTTGGGAAGGAATAATCCCAAGCCCCAGAACACGTTGGGGGCCAACAAGACACTTGGCAGAAAAGGAGCTGTGGTCCCAGCGGATGAACAGTTGACCATCCGCCAGATACGGGCAACGAAGGCCAACAGCCTTATGGCTACATTAGGAAGTTGAGGGAGATGATCCTTCCTCTCTGCTCTGGTGAAAACATCTGGAGTACCAGGTCCAGAGCTGAGCTTCCCAGTACAAGACAGACATGAATACAACAGCATCCAGGACAGGTCACCAAGCTGAAACACATGGTGGACTTGAGGCCAGGCAGTGAGAGTTGGAGCTGCTGAGCCTCAGGAAGGAGAAGAATTTTTGGGAAACTCGGTGGTCTCTGCAACTACTTAATAAAGTGCAAAGACAACAGAGTCCAACTCCTCTCTGAAGCAGGCAGGAACACAACCCAAGGTAAAGGCCACAATTGCAGCAAGTGGAATTTTGATTAAGGAAATTAGAAAATGAAGGTTTTATGATAAAGGTTATCAAAAACTGCAACAGACTGACTAAAAGGTCACTGAATCTTCATTCTTGGAGATACTCAACACTTGACTACCCAAGGGTTGGAGCAACCTCAATGAACTTGGCCTGCTTTGAGTACGGACTGGACCAAATGAATGGTCTACAGTTACACCCTGCAACCTATGTCACTCTGCCATTCAGAGGTTTTTTCCTGTGTGTATTAGGTTTCTCCAAGCATTAAGACTTCGACAATAGTTTTTGAGAGTATAAAAATATTCCATTCCTATGACACAATTTTTTAAGACCCAAAGTTCAGAGGAGCTTCACCCCCAAGTTTCAGCATTCTGACAGCTGGAATGAAAAAAGCTCCTTGAAATTCTATTTTCCTTCTAAGCTGCTCAAAAAGAAATGCAATTTTTCTTCACAACACCTAATGATAAATAATAAGGTAAGTGTGTATGTAAAAATATGTATTGTCTATTTATATGTATTTGTCAACATATCTTGAAGCCTCCAAATACTCATAGCTCTAAAGAAGAAAAAAAAGGCAGCAGCTTCGTATTTAAGCTTCATATACCAAAGAAATACAAATCACATTGTTAATTCTCACTGTTTATTATTTATTTATCTCACTGAATTTATCTCAGTTTAGCTTTCCCATAATACAAACTATATTTTAAATCAGTTCCTGTGTCATGGGTTTCCTATACTCGTGATGCCAACTAGCATAACAAGAGCTATAGCCACAGCTAGTGCAGACACCAGAAAAGTGACAGAATGTTTTCAACTGAAAAGAGAGACCTGCATTACTTCGGTGGTAAATCACATGCCACCACTAGTACATACTATTAGACTACATCTAGGGGACTTCAGTAGCTCAAATCAACTGCACTGTCAAAGACTTTGTAAACTTTCAAGATGTGAAAAGCAAAGTAAAAATAATTCCACCAGTTTGGATTGATTTCTTCTATGCACACGTTTATGTAAGCATGTATAATCCATCTGAGACATAAAATATATGCCAAAAGGAAATGTAAAGTTTCATATTTTTATGTACAAACAAAGAATACAGATCACAGGACAAAACAGAAGGAGTAACAGATTTCTGTAGTCTCCCATCAGCTGTGAACAGAGCACCAGGACACATACATGATATTAATCACCCAAGACTCCACAGATTGCATCAGCAGAATTACATACGGAATCCACAATTATTATTATACTTTGATGCTCAAGTTAGATTCCACACAGCACTGAGAGGACACATTCAATTCCCTTTTCATTTCAAAAGTGGTACAGCCTCAGATGGTATTCCTTCTCCCGTCTAGAAAGATAACAATGTCCAGATTTTATGTCAGTTCCAAAATACTTAATTCCACATTAAAACTGTGGTTTTCAGCAACATCAGTAATTTTAAATTTTTTTTCAGTGGTATAACTGATTCCACAGAGAAAGAGCAAGAATAAACATGAATCAGATTCTGGAAAATTCTCCTGCATTTCAACCGTAAATCATGAAGGTCATGCTTGATTTTGGGTTGTGGGACAGATCTATCCTTGGGAAATATCTCAGAGAGAGCAAAGTAGCTCTGCCTCGGTTCAGCTCACTATATGCACAGCACCTTTGGGCATCTCTCCAGAGCAGCCACTGCCGTCAGCAATGAATGCTCACCAGCACGGCTCTCCATGGACTACACCATCAGGTGCCCAAGGGCAAGCAATCATACCTTCCCCCCATGTAGCATCACACCAGGGGTAATCAGCATTCAACATTTCTGTATAAGCCAGCAGCAACTGAGAAACTGGCAGCAGTACTCAGTGCAAAACAAACAAACAAAAAAAAAAAAAAAACAACAAAATGAAACAAACCCCAGAGCTGACACCAACTATCCAGCTCTCTGTCCCATACCAATCTGTGCATTGCAACAGTAATTCAAAGAGAAACACCACAATTTTTAAATTATCAAATCATATGCTAACAAAAATATACAGCTCTGGAGACACAAGAGGAAAAAAAAAAACAAAAAAATCTATACCACCGAGAAAGAAAAAAACACAACCCAACCACAAAAGCAAAGAATCCTCTTTCTCAAAATATAGTCACAAGACTTAGCTGTTTTAACTTTTAACCCATATTCTCCAGGGGAGGGGTGGGAGGATAAATACATGTTGCTTAAAACATCCTAACAATCTGTTAATTGACATATTCATTGTCATACTACTACTCATGAAATACAAAGCCAGTTTCACACTCACGGATTTTGAAGAGGAAAAACACAGGTGATTTAAGTTAATTATTATAATGGTGAGTAATAAAAGTATTAAGGGAAGTATGGCCAACACCGTTTTACATATTAGCTCTCACTGAAAAATCAGAGGAAAAAAAGCATTTATGACAATTATTACAACTGTATAAATATAAGCCAAGGCAGAGGAAAAAAAATCCACATTGCTCTAGTTCAAATTTTTAGTATCAGAAATTTTTAACTAATCCTTCAAGATAATGTACCGGTAATGCTACAGGCCTAGTGTTTCCTTTATCCACACTCAAAAACATTGCTTTGATTGTGCAAGGTGCCAGACAGAGGACAAGGTAGTCTCCAACTTCAGCAACATTTTTCATGCTGTGCCACCTAGGAAATCCTTTGTCCACCCCAGCCACAGCCTCCTCAATTGTAAAACAGAGCAGCAATTCTACCAGAAGACAGTCACATTTCTTGGTGGAGGGCACAGTTCATCAAAACAGAGGGACACATGTAAAAGCAGTGCTGTCACCAGTTCCTTCTTTCCCTCCCCCAGTCTCAGCTGACATCACCAACTCTTGGTTCCCCAGAGGTTTCCCACCTCTGATGCTGAACTGAATGCTTTGGAGAACTAAGGTCACCAAATGGGCAAACCTTCGACTGACTTTTAAAAATAATTAGTTTTCAGCCAGATTAGTGAACTCTGCTTGCCCAGAGGCCAAATCACTGCTGGGACCAATACACAAGAAGGGAGTATGAATAGCAGGAGAATGGCAGATGGAGACCACTGCTTCGGGTACAGCAAGGTGTGGAGTTTGCTTCGAGACTCATCAAAACCATAACTGGTGGACAAATCAGAGAACATGCAAACTGCTGCTACTGCAGAACTGAAAACTTCTCACAACTTTTTACATTCTTCATTAGCGGCATGCATTTTTTAAATTATGTAAGACAAAACTTTAGATTGGTGTATCAAGATAGAGATGTCAAAAATTCATCATCAAGAGCTGGCAGAAGGATGTTCTCTGGCTCTGTAATCACTTCATTTTTCCTGTAATGCTGAAATTGTCTCAGGACTTGTCTACTGTTGACAGAGATATCTATACATTTTCTCATTTAACTTCACTGGGATCAATCCTTAATGTAACTGTACTCCCAAAATAGTAAGTGAAACATAAAAAGAACTTTTCAAAAAAAGGATATTAAGGGTACACAGGAGTATTTTTATTTCTTAACACTCTCTTTACAGGTATACTTCAGAAGTAAACTGAATTAACCCACGAGTGCTATTTATCTGTCAGATAAAATGCCAACAGGCACTGTAACAAGGACCAGACAATCAGAGACCAGGTAGAATATGCTGAGATGATTTTCAGGACCTGGCTCCCATACAAGTGAACATGTTCAAATCTACACATGCATGGCCTCTGAGAGCAGGCAGCACAAAGGTTGTAGTTAAATTACATGTTTCTTTATTGAGGAAAAGAAAATAAAATTACAATGAAACCTCCAAGGTTTGCTTGTAGATCGAGCAAAAGAAAAGCAGTATTCTGGACCCAAATGCTAAGCCAATGGAGAGCACACACTCCTACATACATCTAGGAATAGCCTGGCATAGCCTCTACAAATAACATTTTCTTGTTCTTTAAGGAAGATGATCCCTCCAAGGTAATTCAAAGCTACCAGTATTACTGAGCAACACCTTACCTCCACTCACATCCAGACCATTAGCTTCCTTTTCTGGACAATTCACAATTTCTGTTATATAGAGGACTTCCTCGCAGTACAGTACAATGGATCTTCTCCAGTCCTGTCAATTTGTTTTCTACAAGCAGCCAGTAATTTATATCGAACATGAGTATTTCTGTGGAGTTATCCTATGCTAAGTTTCTGCTCAGAACACTTTTTTACAACTGAGACTTATCAGTCCCTGAAGACAAGGATTTCCAGCAGACATATTTAACTTGACAAGGTAAAAGAAATATGGGCTTTCAGCTACTTAAATTATCAAAAATTCTTATAGTAACAATATAAAAAGAAATGGACAGTTCAAGGTAAACCATTATCTACAATTGCTTCCACACATGTCCTATCTTTATGACTGCAAGCTACAACATTTTTAAAGTCCTTTCACTGATAGTGCTTATCTCAGCCTTCATTTTAAAAGCTTTTTTCTTTCTTTTTTATGACTTCTTGCAATGAAGTATCCTTCAAACTACAGATCAAACTGCTTCATTTTGACTTCTTCCCAATGATTTTTCACCACCAGCTAGCTATTCATAATCCCAACTACCTTCTAGTATCAGAACCACAAGCAAGAAGATCCTATAAACTATGATGCTTAGAAGGCAAGGCTAAAGGAACTTCCTCATTTTTTGGAATTTTCTGGCACCTACAAACAGACCTGAAGATTAGATCCAGTACACAGCAGTGTCTACACATTCCCCACCGCAGCTCCAAGCTCACAGGCACCCAGCTCTCACGCTCTGGCACTCAAAGCCCGTGATGGGGATTTTGTACATGGGAAGAGAGAGGTGCTTCACAGCAAGATCAAACCCTTCACCCACACTTTTAAGAGCTGACCAGAATTACCAAACTGCTAATGCACCAAAAAGAGGCTGATCTTAAACCCAAATCCTCTGCAAAAGGTACCAGCTCCGTGGTTCCCACAACCAAAGAACAAATATTATTCACTTGAAAAGAGCTGACAATGTTCCCTTCTTTTAGGCTAAAACAGAGCAGCAGCAACAGTGGGTAAGTACCACTACACACCCATCAGAAGCCACAGAGAGGACTAAGGTGCTCCTCTTGGGTCAGGAGGGTCAAAGCTCAGCTTCTCCCAGCCAGGAACAAGAGATCCACTCTTCCAGAAGGCACCAAGAGGCATGGGACAGCACAACCAGTCATGCAGCAAAGGCAGATCCACCCTCCCAGTGCTGTTTCATGCATTTGGATACTCACTGGAAAAAGTTGCTAAATCCCTCACTGAGGTCCAGCCTCATGCATACCCTGGATGACCATCCCTGGTGGATACCAAGTTGCCTTGCCTTGCTCTGTAATTAGACCAGATTCTTCTCTGAAGCACTTAGAACAGCCACTGGGGCAGTCATTTCATCAGTATGTAAGGATATGCTGATTTTTCAATAGGATTTAGGCACTCTCATCTTTTACCCTGAAGGAAGAAGATGATGAACAGACAAAGCACATCAGCCATGCAACAAAGAACACAGCTGCACAAGAGCAGAGGAGTGTCCTCCAAGTCTTTCACTAACAGAGGAAAACAAAGAGAAGGACATAGCAAGAAGGAGCACTTACCTTTAGGGACAGGAAGAACATCAGCAGTATAACCTCCTCTCCAAAATAGAAAAATGACAGACAAACAAAGGGGAAAGAGCACTAGATGGATAAACATGAGGACAAGAACAGAATATACAAAGTAAAAAACGATAGGCAAAAGGAAGAAGAACAGGCTAAGAGATGAAGAGACAAAATACAAAAGAAATTGTGTACACTTCAATTGCTCTTCCAATATGGAAAATTTTGAAGCACATAAAGAAGCTCCAGAATATTCCTCTGATAAAAAAATGTCCTTTCAGTTGCTGTTGTTTCTTTGAGTTTAGTGGGGGATTTTTCCCTGCTTCTGCTTGTATAGAAATTGTTGGATCAGAAAATGCAGTGAGTTAACCACTATCCAGAAGTAAAATAAAGTTATTGAGACAAGCCAGATTTTACAAGTTTTTAAATATCAAGAGCATCTTGCATATGATGAGAAAGACACTAGAATGAGCAAGAGACTAGAATGAAAAGAGACACAAAAAGGTGAGTGAATCATAAAAAGGAACCTCTGATGCCTTAAGTTTTAGCTTTCATATTTTCCAGATTCTGTACTGCATTAGCATGTAACTCTGACCTTCATATTAAGTCTTAGCAAGTTCTCCTCCAAGTTCAGTTAGACAGAACAATCCTTTACCAGCCTGAGAACCAAGGACACCATTGCAGCTCCAGGCCCAAATAGCATAAACAACAGCAAATTGAGGATGGGACTTCATGACCTGAAGCTGTAATTGGACAATTAACCCCAATATGTAAATGGACCAATGTGACTGGGGTGTTAGGGTGTTAACCCTTTAGTTGCAGCGGAGTAAAGAGACACAGTCACACGGTCATTTTCGAGATGAAAGAGAAGGCAAGAAGAAGACGAAGTTTATTCAGAAAACTCACTGTTTAAGTAGCAAGACTTGTAACAATGAGAACAGAATAAAGATGATTGGTTTAGAGAGAAGACATCCCATTTTTAGGGTTTGTTAACCATAAACAGGTGTCTTTATTATTAATTTCTCTGTGTTTTGACCAATTTATTTTTCCTGGGAAAGGCTTCTTGGCTTTCAGCTGAAAAACAGCTTATCACTTTGAGAAATGGTTTAGAGAACAGAGCTGAAAGGCTCGGGCCTGGAATAATTTTCCAGGCAGTTCTCTAAAAGGATACTACAGACCAAAACTTATGAAAGTGTGAAAATGTGTGATCTGTCATCCATCTTGGTTGAAGCCACAGCCAGCCTCTTGTGCTGCCCAAGGTGTATCCTCTGAAGGCCTTTTTAATAAATACCTACTTTAGTCTTTTAACACTGTCTAGCCTCTGTTCCAGGTAGCTTCTCAAAGCATCAACATAGGACACTAGTCTTATGACACTAGTATGAAGATGAGCCAGATGTAGAAAAAGATAAAAAATGCATTCAAAGAAACAAGAAGACAAAAACATTCAGAAAAATGTGGAATATCAAGTTACACAGCTAGAATGTTTGTGCTCCTACAACACATATATCTGGCCATGTATTTACAAGCATTTATCCTATATTTACAAGCATAATAGAATGGCGACAGGAATGGTAGGAATACTTTCATTATACCAGTATTTCTGGCTATTCTGGGTTTTAACAAACCAGTAGTAAGACAGAAAGAGGAAATAACATCTACTGACTCAAGCTGCAGCTCTGCAGGAGCATGGGAACCCTCCCTCCACACAGATTGCTCCTTTACTTGAAGAACAATTTCTTGGAAGTACTTTCACTTGCTGGCTAGTACAGCAACCTCAGTGGAAGGGATAAAACCCCACAGCAAGAGAGATCTGTACTATCCTAGAGAAGTTCCTGCTTTTTCCAACCCCTACCTGACAGCAGTCAATTAAAGCTGAGGATTGCTTTTAAAGTCTCAGAGCTAATTTTATTCCCTCCATCATTAACCTCACCTAGAAGTGGAGCAGCACTCTGGGTCCAGCACATTTCTGTATTTTCTGCTCTCTGATTGGTAAACATCTTGCTTTCTTCCAGCTTCTCTGGCTGTCTTCCCACCAGGTGCATACACATATAATAATTATAAGAATTCCCTAAAAATGTTATTCTGAATATTCATGAAGAGTAACAGTTGGACTCAACGATATTAAAGATCTTTTCCAACATTTTCCCCCCGTTTGTCTCTCATTTCTTCATTCAGTTCCAGCCAAAAAAAAATTCAGAACGATAATGCCACCTTTCCTCAAAACACCTGGCAAGGATTCTTCCTGCAACAACTCTCCCTCATTAGATGAGCCAGCTTCACTTCACGTCAGAAACTGCAGGGACAAAAAGCTGCACAGCCTCAAGAAACTTCCAAGGAAGGGAGAGCAACACAGGACTGAGCTGTGATTTCCCACCACTCTCCACACAGCAACACAATGTGCCAGAGGGTTCAGGCACATCTGTCACAGCCAGTGGGCACCCCTCCTTGAGATCCAGTATTTCCCGTTAGGGAACAAGAAGACACTCATATACCCCAAACCGCTGCGTATGTAGCAACTTATGATGGGGTGGGGTTGGGGTATCAGGTTTACAATGCACCTCCTAGAATATGGGAATGTGGTCTCACATGGTAATTAGTTTGCCATCTGTATGCTTCTTATGGTTTAATCTGAAAGTCTTGACATATTAGCTTAAGAGGCATCTTTAAGAGCATCTCAGCCATCCAGACATACCCCACTGCAAGCCAGAGTCACATTTAGTTGCCTCATTCAATTTGAAAATTCCTACCTTTCACATTATTTTTTGTAATCGTAGTCTGTCTGTTTCCCCCTAGGCATCTAATAAAAGTAATCAGATGGGGACCCAAGGTGTCCTAGACTCTCACCACAGACAATTTACACTGGAAGAGGCATCTCTGGAGGTTGTCACAGTCCACACAAGATCTGCAAGGGCTTTTTAGCTTTCCCTTGATCATAACATTGTGCTGGCTACACATTTACCAGAGCACAGTACCTCCACCAGGTGTCAAATGAAATAAGCCTAGGTCACCTTCCCTTATTGATGCATTTCATATCCATCTACACATGCTATACATCCTCATGAATGAGTACATACAAATACATACATATACAGGCACTTACACATTCCTCAGCAAAACTGTTCTTGATATTTTTTCACTCAAGCAGCAAATCGTTTTAGCAAAGAAATTAACTGATACAAGCCAGGACAGACTTATTTCTTAGACCCATCTTTACAGAACCTCTAAGCCTTCAGTGGGTGAGGGTGCTTCTCCCAAAAGACTTTTACACTGGCATAGCTGGAGTCATACACAATAGAGAAATAATCCCAATTAAGTTAAAAAACAGATTCTAGAAAAAGTAGATACCATCGATTAAAGAGTGGCAGATGTGCAGTTTTTCAGATGACTCATTAATTTGACAGTACCTACCTAATGATCACTTCTGCTTGCTTTCCTGAGTTGCCAGTGGAGCAAGAACCTACTTCCAAGCAGGAAGAGCTTTAGTAAAGAAAGAGTCAGAAGAATCAAGAGACGCTTTTGCCTACTACCTCCTGGACAAGGGGATTTACAAGGTAGCATAGGTCTCACACAGATACTGATCACAGACATGCTTTTGGCAATGCGGAATCTAGCAATTAGGAATCAGCCAAAAATACTGCTTTGCTTCTGTTTTTTACTTCAAAAACTGGCACTCTGCCCTGCCACTACAGCAGGCTACACCAAGATGAGACAAGAGGGTCCTCTGCATTCCACCTGGTTCTGTCCACTCATGCTGCATTTACCAGACCTCATGCAGATTGTACTGCAAAGTGAGTTTGGTATTTCTATTTAAAATATTGGTCATGTTTTTGTGGGGCACTCACACACCATCAGGTAGACAGATGGAATCACAGTCTGTTGAAAAGAAACAAACACAGATCAATAACTGCAGTCTGATTTGTGTTCTTTAAATATTGTCAAAACATGCAGGAGGAAAAGGCTGGTGGACTTCACAGCACAGAAATCTCAATGCACTCCAATACTCCATACAGGGAGGTAGCATCCAAAAGAGTTAACTTACACTGGGAGAAGTGTCTGCAGGCAGATGACTAAATAAATAAATAAGGGGATGGGGAGCATTTCACATTCTTTCAACCATTTATATTTAATGATCTCTATACAACACAGTCTACAGTTCTCACAATAAAAGAGCCATGCAACATGTGAATGAGAACAGGAATGCATAAACTCTGAGATCAAACCCTAACTCCTCCAGCTTTAAATTGAAAGTAACAGTCCTTTCCCTATTGATTTTTTCCCTCCTCTTTCATTTGTGAAAAATTGATTTTTCTCAGCTGTGTTTGCTGAAGTGTCCACACCTGCAGCTCACTGCTTGCTTTAATCTTTGTATTTGTTCATCCATACTTCCAAGTAAGCCATGTCAAATAGGCACCTGAGAGCCCCAGTCCCACACTCACCAGTGGTCTTAACAAGCCTCAGAAATTCTATCCCTCACACATTATGAATGAAAATTGAGAAGGCTGCTCCTGCCTTCCAGAAGGATGCTCAGAGGCCATTCCTGTAGCTGGAAACCCTCACGACAAAGCCTGTGTCACACATTTTTGCAGGACATCTCAGGGCATGACAGACACCAGAGAAAAATCCAATAGAACCTCATGCTGCTACCCCAGGTCCTGAGAAGACAGCAGAGTAGGTAACTCCATGTAGGCTTGCCATGTCTGAACATCATCAGGAAACCTGGCACAAAAAAAGGGAAGCCTTGGAAGAAGAGAGAATTTTAGGAGATCAAGATGTAAAGGCAGAAAGTACTCATACAATAAAGCCCTCACCACAGCTACTGCCTGTTTCTCTTACTCTCTGATGCGCTTAACAAAGGAGCTCAAACCACACTTTGCCAACCTATTCAGTTCCTCTGAGACAGCTGAACTAGCTGGAAAAATGCCAGACAATGCAAGTCCTTCAAATCCTGTGGCTATATGCCTTCAAAATTGTAGCGTACATTTAAATTTCTTTTTTAAAAAGGAAAAAAGTTTGACTGAAATTTTCCAATAAGAATGATTTGAAGATTAATCCAAATAATAATTAAAAAACAGTAACAATTCAGGCTAAATCTGTTCTGCTTATGAAATATTTGGATTTTAGCATGAATCCTTCCCACAGAAAAAAGGAGCTCTTAACTCTGAAACCAGGCCAGTCTGTGCAGCATTTGTGATGTATGCACATGTCCGCTCTGAACATGTATGGCTTATTTCACTTTTGACCTGAACTAAGACTTGCAGATGTGAGAAGCATTAATCCACTTGGGCAATCTTTTTCGTGCTACAAAAAGCTGCATGTAGCACAAAAAAAACCAGTAATTTATATGTAACAGGTAACTCAATTTTAAGGTATTTTAAAGGAAATTTAAGGTAACTAGACATGCTGCAAGTCTGTGCATTTGAAATCCTCAAAAACATTCCTATTCCAATATTCTCTCAGCATTAACTTTTTGGGAGTTTGACCTAAGTCCCATTATTTTAAACCCTTCATGACTGTTAGTACCTTTCCCTTGCCTTTTGGTCCAAGGCACAAATAAAACACAGATTATGGTGTAAACCAACAATTATACAATTCTACAGCTCATTTATCAATGGGCAAGAAAGTCCAAATGACGACACATTAAGCAAGATACACAAATTCTAAAACATACCTAAAGCTCCAATTATCTACTTACTATAAGGCAACACATCCTGCTTGTAGGAGATATGGGAATACTAAAGAACCAAATTAACCGTCTCCAAGGTGCCAAAAGGGACAGTGACCCCAAGTGAGGGGACGTGTGAGAATGGTCCTCTATAAGGTTACATCCTAAATGGACAGCATGCACATGGCATGTTGCACTGTGACCCCTAGAGACATCCTCCAGTATACAGCAAGGCAAGGGACGAATTGTTTTTGTATAGCTACATCCTATTTGGATGATCTTCTATGCAGCAGCAATTCCCAAGGGAAAAAAAAACAAAAAAAAAAAACAATGCACAAGTTGTGCCACAGTATTGTTCATTAAAAAACTGAAGTGTCTCACCCTGTGCAGAGATAAATGACTCATCCGTGTGCCCTGAGGAATACCCAGGCCAAATAAGGATGCCAGATAAAGAGACAATCCCTCCACAACCAAGTTCAGAGTAAATAAATGAAGTGAGACCTCTTACCTGTCTGAGAAGGGGAAGAAGCATTTGAAAGTAAATTTGTGTCTGCTCTAAACTTCAGAAAATTTAGAGTGCAAGAAATCTTTCATCAAGAATTATATCACAGGACCACAGACTCTGCAGCAAAAGGAGCAATTTTTTACCAATCTTCTAGCAGTTGAGGTTCACTGCATGTAGGCTCTAAATGCCAAACCATCCTAATTAGTTTAGTGACCCTAAGTTTCAAATACATCCAAGAGAGACAGAAGAGCTGAACTTCCCCTGCAGAAGTGTCCATCTCTGGAGATACCTTCCAACAGAGACCACCTCTGTACCAGCACAGTGGCCTGGACTATAAGCTCACCCTGGTTCCCAGGAGAACCATAGTGCAAATAGACCAGGTTGCTTCTGGAGGAAGCTAAACCAGAAGCCCCTCTCCAGCAGCACAAAAATGTACTTCAGATCCCTACAAGGTAATAAGGGCCTGCTGCTCCCCTCTTTTCCATCTGCTGCTGCACATCACCTGCTCATGTAGACGTGGCCTCCAGCACACAGTTAGAAAAAAGTCTAAATCTGGTCATTTCAAGGTTCTGCAACCACTTCAAATCCCTTTTAAAAAGAAGTCATGCTGCATGACATAAGACATATGGTTCTTTAATATAACTAGATCAGTATCTGTTGGATATTTTATGGTTCCCTTTACTCTGTTTGGCTCCTGCTGCTTCCTTGAACCACCCTCCCTTATTTTCCAGTTCTTACTCCTCCCCACCCAGCTCTGAAGTATTTATCACATCCCTCAATAACGGCTGAGAAGAAGAATCACAACTAACCTCTGCTGAATTCTGAAAGCCAAAACGTAAGATACATCATGAGCAAATGGTAAGCTGCTCTCAAAAGAATAATTTTGAATTTTAAAGACTAAAAACCCATCTCTTCTAGATAGTGCCATTTATTGCCAAGATATTTAGCTTTAAATATAAGGCATTAAGTATATATAATTTATATAAATTATATATTTATATAACAAAGATATCACCTCTGCATGAGATCGCCTTCACGCAATGATCTCCAAATTTAGTTAAATTACCAAAGTAATAATTTCCAGAGCATTAACATTACTAATTACTAAAGCACACAGTGAAATGCAGAAGAGCTGAGCAGTTCAGCAGCTTTCTACAGGAAGCCTGCCACAGAAGGAAGAATGCATTGCTAGTCTTCCAGCTTCTTGTCTGGAATCAAAAATACAGCTTCAGACTTCTTCCAGCTGAAAACCGAGCTGCTTTGAAATCAAAACAAATGCCACTGTCTTGACAAATACTAGGTAAAAACCAAATCCAGGAAATGCTTTGGCATTAAGAAGCCAAATCTTTGTCACAGAAATTTGAGATGATTATCCTGTAAGGGGTCTCACAACTGCAAAGATCAATGTACTAAGAGGAAAGCCTCTCCTACAACATACTGGTATTTTTTTTGGTGTAGGAGTAGTTCTAAATAAGAAAAAAATGTGAGAGTTTCAAAAAGGGTTTCATGCGTTGTTAGTACATTTAAAATGTTTGCCTCAGGCAGGAAAAAAGATCGAGCAGATATAGAACAATCTCAAGTCTGCTGACCATAAAGAAAGCAAAATGTAAAAAAGTAAAATATATTTAAACAAATAGAATTAATTCTTTTGCTCTACAGTGTCTGAGCATCTTCTGAAAGGATGCAAAGAAATGTAATTAACACGTGTCATCTTAGGCTCAGTCTATCAAATCTCTCCAGGGAAAAACCACATATGCACTGCAATGTTTGGGGGATTTGGAGTTTTTTCTTTCTTCTTTTTGTCCCTCACATACATCTGCACATTTGTTTATCCTTAGTCATGAGAACATGGACGATTTGATAATGGCCTCAGGGAAGATGGATGAAGCAGCAAGATCTAGATGAGTCTAAGCATCATTAAGGAAATAGATGGTCTGTAGCAAGAAGCTGAGAAAAGTCAAAAAGAAGAAAAGATAAGCACCAACTCACTTTATCCAAGATGCCTTGTTGTACAGAAAGTAACACACCCTATGTGCATCTTCAATTTTCTAAATGACTAGAAAAAAAAGATTATATTGGGGAAGATCAAGTGTTTCAGGGTTTTCTAACTTTGATAAGGTATAGACCCTGAACATGCTCATTTCATTTCAATCACCTCTCACCATAAAAGCAGTTTCCTTTTTTTTTTTCCTTGATATTTTAAGGCAATTACAACTTGAGAATCTGGAAATGTAGCTCCAAGCTTTTAAATTGCTTTCCATATATTGCACAAAGAATACTCTGCCTCCCTCCTGTGCTCTTGCCATTCCCAAAAGAACCCGAAGTTCCCACTCTTTGAGACCTCTAAATGGACAAAAAAGTACCTAAGTCTCTTGGTGTAACCCCACCACATTCAAACAGGAAACAGCCCCAAAGAGGAAGACAAACTGCAATGTACTTGATAACAACCACCAGGCAACACCTGAGAAGGTCAGCCAGGATTTTCAGTGGAGGCTGGTCTTCTCAGAGCTTTTGTATCCAACTGGAGATGTCCTAAAGTTGGTTAGATTTTAGGTTTGCTATTCCTTTCAAAGCTGGTCTTTAAGGCTGGAAGCAAATTGTCAAAAAAATCTAAGACTCTTGTGGTTTTCAGAAAGTTTGGGAGTCAATGCAAAACAGCACTCTGAACTTCAGTTCTTCCATGCAGACATTACATGACTAATTTGTTGCAACAGATTTAATGGCATCACAGCCCCCTTTTTTACACTGCTCTGCAATACTGAAGTTTTCCAACACAGGAGCTTCAGATCTGTATCACAGGGGAGAAAAGGGAGGAAAAACAAACAAAAACACCAAACCAAAACAAAAAACCTCTCTACATAGTTTAGGTACTTCCTGAGCCTGGTAAATTTACAAACACAAGAGAGCAGCAAGGAACTGTTCACTGAAATCCAAAGGCAAAACTCAAGCCAGCTGCAAAATTCATTTCTTAGCACACATATTACAATGATCCCTGCTCTTCAGAAGACATCCAGGCATGAGTGGTTTGCACTGTGCTCTACAGTAAACAATGATCTGGGCAAATTCATCAAGTCCAAAGCTCCCACAGAAAATGTCTTGTTAATAATAGTCTCAAACTGGCAAGGACTCTAGTTAGAGTAATTTTTCTCATCACAAGAGCAGAAGGTATCAGAGAGGAAGAGAAAGAGGTTCTTGCACATGCTACTCCCCAGAGATTTACTACACAGTAAGTCAAACAAAAAGCCATGTAAACAACCTATATAAGAAAATTTCACATCGTCTACAAAGACATCGCAAGACAGGGGACTGGCATCATCATCTCTGCAACCCATCAAGACATTTTATGACAATACCACTACATTTAAACAAGTTATCAGAAATCTAGACCACCCACAACTGCAGGTTATTTATGAATGCTGGGCAAGAGCAAGGTACCAGGTAAAAAGACGCTAATCTAATTACTCAGTTACAAAATGAAGTACAGACCAGCTAAATTCCCTCTCTTTGTTCCTCCCTTCCCAGCTGGAGGGTTCCTCATATGCCCAACCCACATGCCATACTAGTAATTCAAACCCAGCAGAGACCAAACCAAGCTCAAGTTTTATTTTTACTGACTCCTGAATAAGCAGGTTAACACCAGTGAAGTTCAAAACTAACTACATTTTGTCAAATTTCCCTCTGATGCAGAACGCCAAGAAGCACCAATTAAGAACAGAACTATGAACGTGCAGCAATTTTCCCTGCACTCCCCCCACTCCACCCCTTCCCTTCTGCACTGATTTCATGCACTGTGTTTATGCAATTCATCACAAATAACCTTGTGGCAGGTTAGCAAAGGGTGGCAGGGGCAGGCTGCCCTTGTCCTGACTCCCTGGGAGGAGCAAGCAAAGCCAGGAGAGACGTCCCAGGCACAGTAGAAGCAGCACAAGGCACTGAGTTTTGGCAACCAGGTACCCAGCCCTACAAGGATCAAGGCAAGCCCAGCTCAGAGCTACAAAACAGGAGGAATCTCATAGAAGCTGATACTTACACAGAAAAAAAAAGAGTCGGGACTGAACCTGGTGCTACAAAGGCTCAGCATCCTTTTAAGCATTCACAGTAACACACCAGAGAAAGATACCCAAGACTTGAAAGAGTAAAGAGATTAATAGGCTGCAGAATGAAAAGCCAACAAAGAAAACAAAACTTCTTTTGAAAGTTGATTTATACCACCTCTCATGTGGAATAATATAGCAGGTTAAAAGCAAAATCCATGCCTCCTTCATAGCAGAGAAACAGATTTGCAGTGGAAAAGCTCGGCCAAAAATTCTCAATTTATCTTTGGCAATTTAAACCATTTTCACATAAATGATGTTGAAAAGGCAAAACTGACTGACACTTTGTTTCACAACACATCAGCCAAAAATCCTGGCTCTTATGCTTCAGTTGTTATCACAGCCACAGACTAGGAAGTTCACATCTGATGCTTTATGCATAAATATAATCTACCTACACTGCAAAACACACTGGGATAGAGCCACTCTTAACTGAGGCATGTAACTTCCAGGGATTTCCCTTCCCTTAAGACAGAAAAGCACATCTCTTGTATAAAACAAAAACTACTGCAGAACTTGGAGTCTGTTTAACAGTTTTGATCTAAATTTCAAGTCAGGCTGCAAGTGAGATGTATTTCTGTGACAGTCAAATGATTAAGACGTTTCTACAGCTGGGCTAATGCAGCCTATCATTTTCAGAAAGCACTTTAAAATAAAAACAAACCCATCTGATTTCTGCAACAGAACAAAACCACTGACACGAGTGGTCTTTTAATGCAATAAAGTGAGCAGCAAACTGTAAGGAGTTCATCTTTTCCAAGTCTACTGAAACAAACCAGAACTATGGTGGCTCTCCTCTTTCCCCACTCCTCCCACACATCAGCATAATCAGTGTTTTGGAATTATTTGATCTTCAATCCTTTTCTGTCTTACAACAACCATGACAGGTGCAGAACCACAAATTTTTATTGTTATTGGGAGACAGAACTCATGTCTCCTTCACACGGTGTCTCCTGCTGGTATCTACTTTTTTTTTTTAACCCAAGTTTTCAGCAGCCGTGCCTGCTATTCATAGCGAAAGCCACAGCAGAATCTTTCAAGGCCGCCGGCAGTTGTGGTTACTCCGCTTCTTATAAACACAGCGGCTTCCTGCCAAGGCTCCCTTGCTACATCAGGTTGAATCATGGCATCCCTCACCGCCGTGACCCCTGAACGCAGCCATGCCACAACTCTGTCTAGTTCCATTAGCTACACTGCAGTGAGATAGCACTTCTGTGCCTACCTCCAAAACATCCTGCCTCTTCTCTAAGCCAGCAAGAGGCTGCCAGCACAGGCAGCCTTCAGGCTGCCTTCAGTTAATCGCATTTTCATATTTCAGAAATTACTGTTTTCATTAATTGCCCGCAATATGAACTTCATGGTACACCTTGAAATATGCTGTGGTGGCAAATATGTAATCCTCAAGGCAGGCTCCTATTCGTAATTCACTCCTCTAACCCCACAGATACAAGCACAGGAAATAAAGCTCTTAGATTAAGTGGACAATAAAGGACAAAAGCAACTTCTTTTTAACTAGGTGGAAAAAAGGGTGAATTAAAAGAACAAGCAGAGTATCTTACTGCTCTTAGGTGATCCTGTAGCGGATACATTTATTGCACAGCAGGACATTAAATGTGTTTTCCTATACACTGATAAATTATAAATTATGTGTGTCCTACTTCTCATAGTACCACTTTTCTTATCTCTTCCAGGATTGAGTCAGCTAATAGCAGTCTTAGAATTTTTGACCTTNAAAAAAAAAAACAAAAAAAACACCATTCTGCTGTTTAAATTACATATTCTACCTACAGCCCTTAATGGTCACTGTTTCACCTACCCTCAGCAACCCGGTCAGTAACAGCAGCTTGGCACTGAAACAAATGCATGTGAGGTTGAGACCAGCTTCTGTAGATGACAAACGTTGAGGCGCCCCTTCAACACTTCTAGCTGAGAAGATTCCATCCCCTTCCGATCACTTCATCTACCAAAGTCTTGACAGGGTTGAAACAGTGATGCTGTCAGCGAGCAGGAAAAAATTTCTGCTGCTCAGGGAGCAAAGGAAGGAAAAATAAACCCCACTCCCTCTCTCCCTAGCTTGTTGTGTGTCTGCACCTCCAGCTGCCTTGGTGTACTGTGTCAGTGGATGAAAACAGACGGGCTTGACAAGTTCACAGGCTCTCAGAGAGGCCAGTTGGCAGAAACAGCAGCCCTGCTCTGGGTAGAAAAGGATAGTTTATTATTTCCTGTTCCCCAAGTCTGAATGTTCACTTTCATTTTGACTACATGGGGAAAAAAAGAAAATATTTATCTTTTGAACATATAATCTGAAAAATTCACACATCTACCTACTCCTAGTGAGTAGGAAAACTTCACCAGTGTAATCTGGTTCTGCAAAAATTAATCTTCAATTCGAAAACTAAGACAACCTAAAAATTATGACTGCACAGATAACCTGTCAAACATGAGCAAGTTTATAGCAAAGCAATAAGCTACAAAAATGCTCCCAGTGTTGCTGATCTAATTCTTTGCACCACTTCAGAGCAAAAGCATTCCTGTCCAGAAAACCTGGACACAACCCCAAAACTGACAAGTAAGCCCAAATTCCACACTTCTGCTATTCTGCCATAACTTTATGGCACTCTGGACATGCCGACAAGAAAGAGATGGGAAGAGCTACAAGGTCACACCAAACAGGACAGTTAAGAAAAGCATGCAAGAGTGAAAGCACTCAAAACACCTCCAATGCAGCCAGGAGCGGGAGAAAATTATGTTCAGCCTGCTAAACAGTACAAGATAATCCAGAAGATGATCTAAGTTCAGTACACTTTCTTAAACTTAAATGCATGTCGGCAAGTTCATCATAAGGACATTTGTAAGCTTTGCTCCAACAAGATCATAAATGAGCGGGCAATATTTTACAATCAATGCTTTACATTTCAATGCACAAATTGACTGTAGAGTGCAAATGCTTGTGATGCATCACAACTTCACAGCCCTGCCTCCAGACAGAGCCTGAAGAGCAATGCTGCCACAGCTGCATCTACCCCAACCACCCAAGCTTGCAGAGCTGTGTTTCAGGAGACTTCAGCATCTCCCTTGAGCACCTCAAGATGCAGAGGAGCAACCTCAAATTGTGTTTACAGGTGAAGTGGTCAACATGCTTTTTTTGGTCCATGACCACTCCCCATCTTTTCAGGATCAGATTACCAAAGATGTGAGTTGCCCATATAAGATATTAACCTGAGCCCAGGCATGGTCATGATGTTCTAGCAGTTGTCATGGGTGTCAATACTACAGGAGGTTTTGTAAGGCAAAACCATTTGAACTGACTGTATGTGAGAAATCTTTGCTAACTATTTCACTACCACCCAGGTCATTTTCCCAATCATCTCTCTACTTCAGATGCTTCAGAAACATTGCTAAAGCTGCAAGGTCTTGGAGTCTATTCTCATTCAAAGTCAAAATTACCAAAAAGCTTTTTGAAATTTTAACTCACAATTTATACCCAAAAATAAACTAAAATATGAATAGTTTGAACAGAAAAATTGGCTGTGAGAAACCATGAAATGGGAAGGAACTGGACAAGGAACTGTTTTTAAGAGCAGCTGTGACATTCATGCCAGAAAGCCATAATGATGGAAGCAAGGCAGGGTGTTCTGGTCACCTGCCTCATGGCTGCACAGGCCTTCACCTCCTCCCTACTAAAAAGGACCCTTTGCAAGAAGGTGCTCCTAAGGAGACATTTCTACTTTTAACAAAACAACCATTGTTTACCCTAACGCTTTAGGGCTAGCTTGTGAGAGCAGTCTTCTGCACAACTGCTAGCTGACTTCTATAAACACTCACAGATTGTACCTTTGCTGTAAATACTTCTGAGAGTTCTGTACTTCAAAAGAAACTAATCCCAGGTGACAGCCCAACAGCATCGGTAGAATTTTCAACAGCAATTACTTGGCAGGTTATTGCAGGTGAGAGCTCCTCAGAGTCAGGATGACCAGAGCCCAGAACACAACAGAACTGCTCAGTTGTCTCCAGCCACGCAGCAGGATCGCTTGCAAGCCCAAGGTGAAGCAAACTTTTTACATCATCTAGAAAATATCACTAAAAGGACACTGGAAAGTGGCTGGGAACTGTCCACTAAGGAGTAATTTCACACCTGTCAGGCCCATAGGCCTCTGAAAGGGCTCACTGGCACAAATTCAACCCCAGCATGACACTGCAACTGGGCCAGTGACTACTTCAGCTGCTGGCCAGGGAAAGCAAGCAACACTTCTTCCCAGGACACGGAGACTGTGCTGGAGATGCATCAACCTTGTAGCAAAGGAAAGAGGTCAACAGCAAGGTTCACAAGCCTCTCACAGCAGGAAAGAGAGGCAGAAGCAGCAGCCTGGGCACAACCCAGCTTTACTGAGTGAGAGCGCAGGAGAGGGGAGGAGGTTCCCCAGAGAGGCAGCAAGGCAGGCAGGCCAGAATGGCCAAGCCCACATACCAAACTGCCCTGTGCTCCAAGGAACACAAAACATGCACATCAGCCTTGAAAGAGCTGGGGGGAGGTGACAGTGGATCTCATGGGGTGTCATTTTCAAGAGCAGGGCACATTGCTCTGTGTGACAAAGTCCAGAAACATCAGCCTTGGGAGAGGCTGTTGGCTCACCTCCTGCTACAGCTGCGCACTCCAGTCATCCAAAAGCTCTGTGCCAGAGCAGCCCTGCTGCTGGACACTTCTGCTTACTTGTGAACTGTGAGTACTGATTCAGCCACTTCACCATGGTGATCTATCTTCTCCTTGCCACCTCAAATAGCCCAGCTGAATACTGGTGACATTGCACAGTGGAATGGACGGGCTAAGGGATCCCTGAACCCTCCTGGGAAAACCTGGGTTACATTTTCCATCTGATCTTCAGAGAATGAATTTGCTCAAATTTCACCCAGAATACCAAACCCACAGGCGAATCAGCATCAACTTACTGGCTACTTCAAGGAAGCCTAAACACAAATTATCATTTGATAAGTACTCTAAAAATAGTTGGGGAGGAGGGTCCAGCCAGAGAGAAAAATAAACTATTTAGAAGAACAATGCTCTGGCAATCACCTCACATTCACTGCCCTTGGGAGAAGAAATCTCCCCTTTATGAGCTGCTCTTGGGAATAAAGGAAATTCATTAACTTGCCAAATAAACTTTTCAGAGGGAAGAGAGGAAGACAGCAATTTCATGCCTCTTCCCCAGCCAAGACCGAGTATACTTACCAGTGAGTGAAGGCAGTGAGAATAAACCCAATCTGCAAAGAGGTAGATCAGAACTGGGGAGGAAATTCCGAGGAAAAAAAAAAAAAAGAGAAAAAGCAAGTATTTTGTTTTGATATTTTAATAGCTCAACTAAATTGTGGAACAGAAGGACAAGAATTCAGAGTTAAAGGGGAAAAAAAAAAAGAGTGACTAATGAGAAAATTTACACCTGCATGTTCACCTCAGTGCCTGACTGATCTGATAACCATCCCTTACACGTTATGTAAATCAAGTTTCCAAGAAACTTTGCCTTTTACTCAGGCCTTGTTGTGGATACATCAAACATCAAAACTATTGCACCCTCTTCGGGTTTTGTTACTCAATATTTTCTGTATCAGCCTCCTCAGGTTTCACCCTCACAGTCTGCAAGGTGACAGAACTACTGGGCACTTGGAAGAAAATAACCTAGAGAAAACATACAAAATACATAGAATTTTAATTTCTTGGGGGACAAAGAGGGATGAAGACACAGCTCAAGAACCACTAGTGGAAGGATCTTTAGTACTCACATCTAAGACTCATTCTTCAAGTCAAAATTAAGTAAACACCTAAGAGGTTAGATATTTTCCTACTGCATGCCACTTAACATCTCCTCCAATGTTTACCAGCACAGAGCATGCTGAGGGATGCCCGCCACCACGAGCACACCTTCCTGCAGTCTGCAGAGGACTAACTGTGGGATTTGGCTCTGACTGATCAAAGCAGAAGGCTGCCAAAAACTCAAGGACAATGAAGGCTGATGATAGTGGAAGCTATAAAGAGGAAGGTAAAGGAGAAATATGTACCACTGGACTTCAGTATTTCCACTTCTCTACAGCAGAGCTGCTTCTGAGTAGAAGAAGAAGGAACCAGGCTGATGGGCAACACTCAAACTACTGTGAACAACTGCAATACTATTAACAAACTGCACTCAATTCATCCCTGGCTTATTTCCATCATGTTTTATCAACTTGTTCAAAGTGAGCATTAAAAGCTCTCTAGTACCTTGCTACATTTGTTACTGCTCCACAGACAATTGCCAAGTAAGAATCTGTCTGTCACAGCCTGCTCATGCCCCAGACAGTGGAGGTCATGCTCTGGAAAGTTCTGACCTTGAACTTATTTCAGTTTCTAACTTGAACTGAAGTTACACGTGTGTAAGACAACTCAATAGCAAAGAAAAATTGAGGTGAAAATCAGAGATACAGAAGAACCCCACCTACTCCAGAATCATTTTTACTTCTGAAACTATACAAGAAATATTAGGAATTTATTTGCCCCATTTTTAAGTCATGTATTCAAAAAACAAAGTTACCATTAGTTAAAATATAAGTGATCCCTGAAATACATGCTGGCCCTAGTATGGCAAATGCTGCCTCCTCTCTCCAACCACTCCTTCCCACAAAGATGCATGGAAGTACCAAATCCTGTTCTGGGCTCCTTGAGGAAATTCTTTGTAAAGTTTGCTCTAAAAACATTCCACAACCGACTTTCTTTTTCACTTCCAACATAGAAGGATTCAATGTCAGTGCCCCAGCTGCTGTATGAATCAGAGGTGAAGGAGCAAGCTTTGAAGCCTGGCCATGCAAAGGACGTCCCACAGGATGCCAGAAGCTCCAGCACACAAAGCACCAACACCACAGAACCACAGGGACCAAACTATTACAGCACATCACAGAAAATGCCCTGGCTGAGGAACCAGTCCTGGGCAAGTCACTCTTGCCTGGAGATCTCTCTATACATGCAGTAATACACACAAAGGAAAAAAAAAAAAAAAGACAAACACTCAACCTCCGATGGCATTTTCAGCCAGAAATGACATGAAGTAACCTCATTTTCAGCTATACATGTTATGGCATAAGAGTTAAGCACCATGTCAGTAGCAAGTGTCACTTGATAGCTGGCTAAAGCTTTGTTAAGCATAAGGATTTGCATGCTATTATCAACAACTGCCATAAACTTCCCAGACTTCTGCAAAAACCTCCCAGCTGCCATTAAACTGTTAGCACTATCTTTGCCCTCCCTTTCTTTTTTTCATTGAAGTTGCTGACCACACAGCATCACATTTCACCTTTCTTACTCTCACAGCTCACACAGCAGTGCTGTGCTGGTAACCCTCTTTTCCACCCCAAACCTTCTTTTCCTGTGCAGAGGGCTGCAAACCCAGCAGGACAGTCCAGCCTGCAAGCATCCTCCCCATGCACAGAGTAGGTTAGAGCACCAAAATGAAAGGTGTGCCAAGAGCACAGCAGCTACAGACAGAGGTGCACTCCACTTCCAGTGGCAGCAAAGCCCTTAACTCTGTGCCTACTGTCTCCTCTAACCAGACTCTCGCAGTCTTAAGTCTTCCTTTCAATCTCTACTGATTGGCGTGGGTTAACAGGTTGCTGGAGCAGAGGAGCGGTTTTGAGCACTCATCATGAAGCCACATTTCAGATTAAGACTGTATCCAGGAGGACTCAAAGTCTCCAAAAGAAGGCACAGTAAAGACACAGACCAGAAGATACTCAACACACAGTAAGGGACAAAGTTGTCTCCTTTACAAAAAAAAAAAAATGTGAGCAAATATGACAGATGAGAATGCATGTATCCTTTGGTCTGAATTGGCCTGAATGTCAACCAGTCAGGTAAAACTGGAGGAAAATGAACAGCAACAACAAAGACAAGACATGGCAGGATTGAGGGGGTGGGAGTAACCAAATCAACGTACCAGCCCCAACCATAAGGGGTCACAAATGGTTTTAAAAGTTAAGGGAAAGGTAATTTTGATGCATCTCGGGTTGATTTGATGCAGGGAGCTGCTTTCTAAGTAGAGAGAAAAAAACAAGAGGAGGTCAAGAAGGGCAAAGAGCCAGTGAGAGCAGTGAACCATCACTGCTACGAACAAGCTCCTTTGCTGCGGAAGCACAAGTTGTACTGAAATGACACACTCAGAAAAGAGCAAGGCAGTTCATATACAACACAGCAACAATCAAATGAAGAAAGGTTGAAACATACAGAAAAGACCATCTTTATGTAAGTGTAATATCTACAGAACGCATTTTTATATATATACAAATACTACATAGTACGTTTTGTAGCCACAAGAAGGATTTGTCCACATTCAAACTTTCAGCATGATTCTGATGTGCTAAGACCAGGGGTGTTTTTCCACTTATTTGTGGCTTTCTTTTGGTGGTAAGTATCACCTCATTGCTCTCCTGTGTGTCTGCTTGTGTCCATTTATTCCCTGGTGTCTTACTCCAAAGACTCTTAAAAATTCCTTTGTGAAATGCTTATCATAAGTCGATCTTGATCTATGACCTGTCTTGTACAAATAAAACAAATAAATTATTTGAAAATGGAACATTTATGACACATTTATAGATAAAATTCTCTCACAGAACAAGAAAAGCACAGCTCAACTCTGTGATGATGCAGAACTGCTGATTAACATAACTGAATAGCTTTTATGCTCTCAAAGCAAATGACAATTTACAGTCGCTGAGTCTTTGGATAGACCCAAATGAGGAGATCAGCTTCTCGTTGAAGGGACCACCCATGTACTCTTTGTTATTCTTCATGGCCTTCTGATCAGGCACTACTGTTAGCAAAATTGAAGTGTGCTTTGAGTACTGATTTAATTACAAAATATCCAGTACTAAAGATCTTGGCAAAAAGGTTGATTTTAGTATTCATACACCTTCTCAACGACTTACAGAAGAGGAATAATCCACTTGGAAGCACTGTAACTCTCATATAATTCAGTATGAAGACAGAAAAAATAGTTTCAAAATGTTACTTTTCTGATTTCAGCTTAACAGAGTTCTGATGCACTAAGCACAAATAGGGTTGTGTGTTCATGTAGTTGCTATCTAAAGAGAAAGATCAAAATTTTTCTTCCTCCCTTCATTCTAGTAGAAACACTGACAGAAATCCCATACTATCCAAACCCAGCCTCTCCAAGATTTCAGCTCCTTGTCACTGCTGTGCAACAATTCGCAAGAGCTAAAACCTGAATCATGTGTTCATCTGTCTGAAACCATTATCCTGGTAAAATCTGTAAACTTTTAAAGTGACACAATGTGAAGAACATCTCATACCATTCACAATCTGTACTGATGAAAATTACGGCAACAATTCTCAACAATTCTCGAGAAAAGGGTAGTCACTATCTCCTTTGTGTTGATATTAAAACAAGTTTTATGCCTGTGAACACAAAGGCAAATGATGCAAAGGCAGTAACTTCTTTGGTTACCCCTCAGTACCTGCCAAATGTGGAAGGGTAATAACTATCTCCAGTTACTTACTCATGCAAGAACTTTTAAGGAGAGCCATCTATAAAGAACGCTTCTCATTAACATCTATACTTATTTGTAAATACCTACCCCGCATTTTGCAAAGTCTCAACATGAAGACTAATACCAGAATCTGTTCTGTTTCAAAAGCAGATGCTCTTTTTCAGTACCCAACTACATATACCTATGGGTGAATTTTCAGGCTAATTTTACTACTTCAGTAAATGCACTGAAACTCTGCACTTCTAGTCTGCACTCAGACTGTCTCAATCCAGTCTAACAACCACCAGTTTTAGTAGCTTTACAACACTCACCTCCCTCAAGTATTATCATCAATATTTAAATAAGAGAAAAATGAACACTGATACAATTTCCAGATTCACACAGACAATCCGTACCAGGGATTGAATGGCAAAGCCCTTACCTACACTCTCACATTCCCCAGTCTTTATCTTCATCTGTACCCTACTGCATCAGCTAGAGAAGTTATCCACTGGGAAGTGAATTTGGAGAAGGCTGTTGCCCAATTACCTAGCTAGATTTCAAAGCCCAAACAATAAAGGACAGCACAACAACACCACAAAAAAAAAAAAGGGGAAAAGGAAATAATACAGAGAGAACAGCTGGCAACAAGACTGGAGGAATTTTTAAGTGCTATGAAGAATGTAAGTGCAAGCTTGAATTAATAGTTTCTTCTATGTATTATGTTTGGACAAGATGAACAATGCTGAGTTTCTGTATTTTCCCAATGAATTTAGCTATTTTCTTAGACAGGGAAATGAAAGTAGACAGTGCAGCAGTCTGTATTTAATTCCTTTGGTATCACCTGCATGTGAATGGAGGCCTCTATTTATCTGATGTGCTTTTATTATGAAAAGGAAACAAACAGCAGCCCAAATTGTCAAGTATTAAAAAGAAAAAAAAAAATTAACCCTTTTTTTTTTAACTTGAAGCCCAAACAAAATGATAAAATATGAAAATCTGCATGAAGGAAAGTTAGCTTAAGTATCTATGAAAAGTTAGCAAAGAAGGCCCCAGAGTATCTACAAACTAGAGGATTTTTCACTATTGGATATCCAAACACTATAATGAAACTATGAAGGAATACTTCAGTTTAGCTGTAGTGACATTCAGGACACAGCAAAGTAATACCCCAAGCAAAAAGCTGTTGATGACAGAACTGAAAGTGAAAACTCCACTGTGAAATGTGCCTGTTGCTTGCACATTAAAAAAACCTGACTTTTCAAAAGCACAGTTGTTTCAAAAAAATCCATCAGTGGCCATTTTAGATTTTGACATGAAGTGGTTTATTTCCCTGAATAGATACTCTTCTATCTACTGCATAAACAGTGAAAACTTCACTCTTTAAACTTTCAGTGAATCCGAGGTTAAGACACGTTTTTCCCCTATGCCACAGTCTTTGTATATTTGTAGAGCATCTCAGCTCCAGCTGAGATGAACCTCTAGTTCAGAAAGGTGTGCTCTCCAGTCCCCTGAAAGGATGAAGCTTCTGCTAATGAGTGGAAAGTGAGAAAGAGTCAAGGGAGAGACAAAATGCTGTGCAGGTGCACAACTCTGGGCAAAGAGCTGGTCTTACAACCAAACAACATGGATATACCCCTGCAGAGGCATCAGCTCTTCAGCTAGGAATTACAATGCCCACCAATGCATATTTTCAATATTCCCTGTTCACCAGTGCAGGTGACACTTTCAGCACAGCATTTCCAGTGGTTTAACACTTCTGAGCAGCACAACCTTATTCCCTCATTCCATGCTATTTGCTGAGTGAATCTGTGTCTTGCTGCCCTTGCTCTGTTTTTCTTCCAAATAGACTATTGGCAAGTGGGAATCCAACCAGTTCTCAGATTGACTAGGAAGATACGAGGTGCTGTGGGGTCCACTCTACCTCCCACTGCTCCTTTACTAAAAGCGCTTTGGTCCTCCAGCAGCTCCCCTCTCAATTGCTCACCTTGATGCCCAACTCGTCCCTGCTTTAATTCAATTACTAATTAATTTCAGAAAAACAAAACATCTTTAACTCAGTAAGAAGCAGATTCTCTTCCTCCCTCCTCTCCATTCCCACCTCTACCTCACCCCATGACACACAGAAAAATACTGATAATGCTCTAATTAAGAGTAGATTCTTAAGTCCTGTCCACAAAATCTCAACATTCATTAGTTTGGGACCACCACCATGACTAAGTGAGGTGACTAAGTTCACAGCGTATGAACCACCCGGTGTGTTGCAATGTGATTTTCTGGACAGCATGCTCATTTGTACATTCGACAGTATTTCACAACATCTACAATGTTTCAATTCAAAAATGTTAGCCAAGTAAACACATTTCCCATTTTGCACAGACACACTTCTGCAGTTCGCTAACTAAAGAGGGTGTCTGGCAGTATCTCAGATTCAGGGTTGGTTTTTTTAAGAGTACATTAAAACTGGGCTACTTTAACTTGCCATTTGACAACTGAATCACTCTCTCTTAAACCTAGTAATTTTATTCTCCCAGTAACTTTACTATTTACCTATGCCCAGTCCAGTATACTATTGTTTGGTGAATGTATTTTCAAGTCGTACAAATCTGAGCCCAGAAACACAAGTTCAAAATAATTAGTTCCTTTTAGTCAGTGAGAATGACTCTTTGGACTTTGCCAATTCTACCATAACTTCTCTTCCTCATCCTTTCCTCTTCTCAGAGGAAGCCATCTGCCACTGGCTCAAACCTCACACTCAGCAATGGCAACTTGGTGACAGACACAGAATGGCAGACATGAAACGGCCCTTTCTGATTCAAAGGACTTGGCATCTCCAATTTACCTCCACACTAGCTTCTCTCATGTAGATTCACAGAATGGCTTGGATTGGAAGGGTCTTTGAAGATTAGTTCCAAACTCTCCTGCCATGGGCAGGGACACTTTTCACTAAACCAGGCTGCTCAAAGCCCCATCCAACCTGGCCTTGAACACTTCAAATGGTGATTTCAGCTTCAACGTGAAAAACATCTTATCATGGAGCTGAAAACAATAGTCTCCATGTTCCTCCAGCAAAAATAGCTCTCTTGCTTTCCTTCCTAATTGGGTTACACAAGTGCTCTGTCCAGAAAGCTTTAACACCTCGTAGCTCTCATGCCTGGTAAGACAACTGGCTGATAGTCAGAGATTCACACACCTTACAGGTTGAAGGAAGCAAGAAAGAGATACTTACTTTTTACTTTAAATGATATTTCTCTTTATCTGTGCCTGATGTCACCTCTCACTTCTTTCATCACCTTATTCAAAAAAGTAAATATAACCAAGAGTGAGAGCCAATGTATCTGAGGACTGACAGTGATGCTGGGCTGGAGTTGCTTTACAGCCACCACAAAGATGAGAGGGGCTCAGCACCTCCAGTATTATACAGTGCTAAATATAAATATTTCTATTCTAAATTATTATACTAATAAATATAAGTATTTATTTAGCAACAGCTAAATAAGTATCACATAATTGTTTCTAAATCTACCTGTATGTGCTAAAAACAGCAAGGATTCTAAAACTAAAAATAATATCAATATTCTGCCACAAAAACAGTGAATATATGAAGTTCCCTTAATGTTTTTACATGAGTGAGTTTTTGCAACTACCAGTCTAGTGGTGATGCCCCAGAAAAATCAGTAAAAAGCAAGAGGTCTAAGGGTGTTTTTTTTCCCAGCTTCTCCCTTAGAGGTTGCATACCTTATATGGCCACTATTCTAATCACTTGAAGTGAGTGATACTCAGAAGACACTCATCATATTATGAAATGAAATATCCCAGAATAATAAAAGCAATATCACACGGCCATCTCATACATTTTTATCTTCTACTTTTGTATTCTAAGAATTCTCTGTACATCCTCACTGCAGTTATTCCTTCACCCCTCTAAATTTAAATTAGTGTCTTCTCTCCAGATTGCTCTGGAGGTATTTATCGTACAATCAGTCCTGAAATATAAAGTTCAGTTTGTATTGGCACAACGGCTTCACATGAAAACAATCCTAATTTTAGCAGAACTCTTATGCTGTAAACCCTTGTTCCCATCTTGACTTACTTTGCAGTAATCCATGTAGTTTACTTGATTACACAAAGAACTAGAGTTCATTTGATATAATTATCTTCCTATGTTCGCCATCCTAAACCTTCATACTCAATTTTTGAGGCATGGTTACACTCCTCAATGAACAATTCTGTACACCTGTTCTGACTTCAGCCACGTAAAACTGTACCTTCTGCTTTGATTATCTCCGGACTATAAAAATAACCAAACAAAAAAACACCCACCCTAGGACGCAAGCACTGCCCTTTCTCAGTCTTCCTTCTGCAAACACCAAAGAAGACTTTTTTGCAGTTTACTGACCTCCCTTTCAGCTTAAAGCTTCATCAAACTGAGTTACCAACAAGAGTCTCCATTGTTTTCTGGGATTTTGCAACATTGCCATCTTCCACTTTTCTGTATTTTTTCTGCATAGGAACTTTCTTTCCACAGGTCCCTAATTCCCTCTTCCTGTTCATTAATCTTTCTGCCTTCTCACAGCCTCTTCCACTGTAATCCATAGCCATTGCATGGATAAGTCAAGAGCAAGCTGCCCTCACCAGCTAGAATCAGCCACTGAAAAACAATACAGATGAATCCTTCCTTAGCATCCAGAGAGATAAACAGCTTTGTAGCCTTCAGGATGTCAAGACACTATCTACAGAACTATTGGAGGCAAAGCATTTCAGCTTAGTTCAAGTGGCTTGATGAGAAAAGGAGCACTGCTTGGCCCATGCAGGGAGGTTTCTGTGGTGTCCTAGTTGCTCTCAGTCCTTTGTCTCACAAGATATACAGCTCACAGACACAGCCATCTTATCTGACACATTAACCTTCAGCTTTCAGCAGTCCTTGTTTGCCTACACCACAAATGCCCCTGCATACTGAGGACCTGATCCTTACAAGCGCACCTGTGCAGCCACCTACCTGCATCCCATCTCCTACTTCCAGGGTAAACCCTCCTGCAACCTCAGATGAAGGCAGACCTAGGCTCCTCCTGCCTTCATTAGCATAGCTACATAAGGCCACCTTAGCACACCCACCAGAAACACCTTTATAATCTCCAAAAAAAGCACAGTTCATAAGGAGTAATGATATTTTGCATAAAATGTGATAAGATATCTTGGGGAAAAAGAATCCAAGGGCTTGAGACACAAAGCCTTACCCCAGTCAAAAACAGAAGCACAGGACTTGCATGTTCATATTCTTTCAAAGTATATTACCTTTTCATCCTAATACATCATATCTTCTTAAAAACTGTGCCATGCCACCTCCTCACGGCCATGAAGCTACTAGCACTACAACCAGCAGACTAATACACAGCTTTTCTGCAGGAAAACCCAAGATCTCACGTCATCTCTGTTCTGGAGGTGTTCTCCTCTACGTTTAAGAGCATAGGGAACACAAGGCTTTCCCACTCTTAATTTCAGGAATGGCTAGAGGTGCTTTCATGCCTCCAACTACCTGGTTGCTCCTGCACAGCTATAGGTGTTTTGGGAGATGAACTGGGAAAATAACTCAAGAATAACTCAGTGAAACTGAAGAAATTTGGGCAATTTCTTCATCCAATCCAGTCTGCTGACAGCAGAAGCTGTCTGAGTGACGGACATACACCATAGGAGAAGGGTGACCACATTAAGTCACTACTGACACTAGAAGCCCAAATTTAACCAAAATCAGCAGCACCTCAGTTAGACTGGCTGAACCAAGACCTGCTCCTTACTAATGAGTGCACAGATAAGATCTTTACTCAGCAGTCAGCACTCACAACAGGTATGCAATACTCTGCTGTACACATCTTCTCTCATATTGCTGACCCTTTCTAATCCACCCAGCATGAATCTAACACCAATTTTAAGATAACCTAACACTGTGTTCCAGGGATAAAGCAGCTTTCATTTCAAAAAATTAAATGAGGCTGGCAAGACCAAATTATGACCAGCAGTCTTTAAAAGTAAATGTATATGAAAATTCCTATACAATAAAAGTAAGTTATGCAGTAAATGTAATTTACTTCAGCTTATCACACGATCTCTTGCATGAACATAGCAAAGAGCATTCAAACCACCCTACACTGAGTTTTAAAACATTTACAAGACATGAATGATAATTTACAGTGTCTAAATTACACCATGAAGAAAGCATTCCAGGTTGCACTCCATCAGCAGTAAGGCACTAATTATCTGACTTTTAAGAGCATCAATTTTTTCATTTTGTCCAGAGTTGAGATGTTTAACACAGGTGAAACTGGAGCCAAGGTTCCCAGTTCAATATCCCTTTTCCAGTAAAACCCAGATTCTTTCCAGTACTCCAGCATTCAGAATTGGCTTTTACACCAAGAAACACAGAATTATTATGTCATTTAGTGGACATACAGTGACTTTCAACATGGCCAGAACTCTTTAGAGATATTAATTTAAAAGCCTGAACCAACAGTTTAGGATTTCCTCTAAGCTGCAGCTTTCTGAAGTCAATATTTGTAAATCACATTTCAGGTTTCCAAGGAAACCAAGTGGGTAATACCTCTTGCAAACAGCCTTCTTCAATACACTTTTCATGGCTACAAGACTCACAGAAGTTATTCTTAGTCTGACAAAGAAGTTAACTTTTCCTTGTATCTTCCAAGAAAAAAAATAAAATCAGCATGCAGAAGCAACTGAAGTAATGCACACAGCAAGCATGTACAGAAATCTCTGTGAACCCTGCCCTCTGAAGCACACATCTGATAAACATGGTATTACTCAGCTTTTGTATGTGTTTTTCCCAATGGTAGACACCTAAAGTGTCCTAAGTAAACAGCATTATATTCATTGCACATGTAAAAAAGAGGCACTTATTAAATGACTTCCAAATTATCAGCCATCACTTACAGTGTGTATCCCACCACCCTCTCTAAAAACATTATTATGCATCTCATAGTAAAGTTCAAATGTTAATGAAGATAGACATCAAATCCAGGAACAGAGTAGCATGTTGTAACAGAATGCTGTTCACTTGATCTTTTTTCTACTATTTTTCTTATTTGACAGATATTTACAACAATTTAAGGCATGACTGCTCACTGCATCCTCCAGACATAAAATAAATGGTGAGGAGCACAAAATATACTCAAAGTAATTTTGTGGATGGGATCTTTGGAAGAAGCAAGATTATAAGCTAAGTAGCAATAAAATAGTATCTCTACCTGAAGAAGAAAGAAGAAAAAAGTAAAGTCTTAATAAATAAATAACAAATTCATTAATTCTACTTTGATAACTGTGAAGACTTAAAACTTTAAAACAAGATGTCTATGACAGTATTTTTGTGCTCTTGCACACTGAAGGCAGATTAAAGCAACACAAGTTAATTTTCCTGTCTGTTATAAGTTCTGAGACTTCTGTTTCAAATAGCCAGGTAATGTGTTTTTTAATGATGTATTTAGAGAGCATTTTGTCTCCAAACATGCTTGCTGAAAAACAAAGATTCTGAAGCTTCACCAAAAGAAAACAGCCTAGAAAAATACATATCACGCTCTCTCATATTCTCACATCTACCTACAAGACAACTTCAGCAACTGTTTTAATACACAAAACATAACCAGAGCTCAATATGCTGCATTTTGCTTACTCAGGGAAACTGAACACAAGTTAAGACATGGATGCTTTTTGGTGGCTCAGGATAACCAATGAAACCTTTGAGAACCTCCTCCAGATGAAATACGCACGAGCTAAACTCATGGACTTCAGCTGTAGCAATTCACTGCATCTAGCCCGAATCTGCAACTTACAAAGACACATATTCAAGAACAGCACACAAAACCAAACCCAAAACCTGGAAGGAGCAGCCTTCTGACATTACAACAGAGGACTGTTCTAACAACAAAAATTAATCCATTGCAACAGAATCACTCAATGCAACACACCAGGCATCACACTAGGTATGTTAACTTCTTTGGCAAGCAGTGAAAGCCAGTTTCTGTCCTGCAGCTAGTCTCAAAGTTGTTGTAAAAAATGTCATTTCACAGCTCATGACTGAGATTATAGTAATGGATAAGATGTTCAGGGGATAATAACCAGTGCTGCAATAAGAGAAATTCATGTTGCACGAAAAGTATACTCAGCAGCAAGTAGTTTTCAAAAGACCTTAAGTCAACACTGAGCAACAAAGGGCTTTCTTTTGCCACCATTTACTCATGAAACACACACCTTCTTGGATCACACTTTTCTTGGATCATTTATGTCCTCCCCACACCCTTTAATTCAGTAGTTTCTCTCCCCTGCATCCTGCCTTCATCCCAGAGAAGAGTTCATACACAGAGTCCAAGAGCCCAACTGGGAAACAGATGGGAAAGAACAGAAATACTTTCCCAAGATCCTGGAGGCAGAACAAACACAAGGACACAAAGAACAGGCAGACCGCACCTAGACTGCAAGGAGAGGAAAGGACCCCCGGGACCCTCCTGCTAGATTGCAAGTGAAGTCATGGTCACCTCAAACCTCAGCTGTCCCAGATACAGAAGAGCAGGATACAAAAAGCATCTGACAGCCTGACCTAAAATAAAGAAATGGAGTCACTTTCCATGCAGCAACTTGTGAGGTGCTACAAGCTTTTCCAAAGGTACTACAAGACACTAGCACTGAGCCATCATGTGCAGTTCCAGCTGCCTACACACCAACCCAGAAACCAAGGGGTTACTGCTTCACCACACTGTTTTCAGGAACTGCTGCAATAAATCCTCAGCAGAAATTCAGGGCTCTGGGGACCTATAACATGTTGTCATCTATAACATGAAAATGTAAATTAAGGTATAACTGGTTTTTACATTTAGAATTGTGCAACAAAAACTGATTTCGCATTTTAAAAACCCCTAAAAACTTAAAAGTAAAAACAGATAAAAGGGCTAACAGTCACTGCATGGAGAAAGTAAGAACAACATTACTGGTGAAGAACAAGAAACAACACTTAAATATTCCACTTGAATAAAAAAGTGAAAACAGTATTAGCCTTTGTAGGGAAAAGATTTAAAGCTAATGACCACAAATACTTTAGGCTCACATTTCTTCTTTGCCATACAAAGCACTGTACTCAGATGATAAAGTTCAAAAGTTCCGTGTCGAGATGCTCGTGAGCTTCATTCAGGAGCCTTGCACATCACTGCCCGATAGTACAGGGCTATTTCTTATTAAACTGGTGGTTCCTAAAGAACATAAAGATCATAAACAGCTGCAAGCTCAACAGAGTAAAAGTGAAAGCACCCCACTGGAAGTCTCAACAGATACTGCACTGAAGAACAGACTGCCAAGGAGAAGGAACTGGAGCAAATGCTGGGACAAAGCACCAAATGTCAACTGGATCTTTTAAAGGTGGTATCTTTCCTCACAGGCCAATTTGCTTTGCAGTAGCAGTGCATGACGTGATTGTAAAATTAGCTTTGTAATGTATTTCCTTTTCCTTTTTTAAAACACAGATAAGTAAACGCCCATTTGGACTTTTCTCAAGAGCATAGAGATAGACTTTCATCAGAAAATATCGATCATGCCGAGATGTATTTCTAGTGCTCTTTACCTGGTTCGTTTTGCTCTCAGGCAGCTTGAAGTATTAATAAAACCTTTCCTCTGACGACCACTTTCCAGTGCAGCACAAAGCTAGACTGTACAATGGTCCTTGTTTCCAGCCCTGATCCCTCTCACAGGATCTGCACTAGTTACGTCAGTTTGCAAAAAGAAAGTAAAACAGCCAACAAGCTTCCTTCTCCCTCTCTGAGGAAGAAGCAAATTACCTTTCCAATTGTACTCCTTTTTTTGATAGCTTTGTGTCCTACATCATTTTGCCTGGCTCCATGACAAATACAAGAAGAAAGGAAGTTATCACACTGAATGAAACTACACAATGAAAAAACTGGCAAGTAAAAAAATCTTGCTTTGGTCTTTAGTTGCTATTTCAAGAAGTTAGGGGAAAGGCAGAAAAAACACGAAAAAGGCACACCTTTAGTTTTAGTAAAATAAGGTTACTTACGATCATAGTTTTAAAGTCAGAATATGTAGAAATTAAGTTTTATTTAGATAATTTTATCTCTTTGAAAAGACTGAGGAAATAGGGTAATGTATACCTAAGCACTGAAAAATGTCTCCAAAAAAGATGAAATAATTAAAGTGAAAAGGTCTGGTTTGTTTGAGTACCAGCAGGACTTCAAAGATAAGATTAGTGTTAAAGAGCAAAACTTCCCCAAGTTGAGCAGAGCTCAGCAAATTCACCAGGTATTCTTAGTAACTCTTTTAAAACTGGTATGACTAATGAAAAGCCGTTGCAGGGGAAAGGGAGTGGACTACCCAAATAACAGCATTATTAAAATTGAAATAATCCTGAAAAATCACAGGAAAAAAACAAAACAAAACAGAGTAAGAGACTTGAAGGTCTGAGAAGTGCAGCACAAGGCAAGCACACCAAACACTGGAGCATGGGTGCTACTGCTCAGTTTTGGCACCTTTGGTACCTTTGGCCAATAAGTATCCTATTTCATACTTTAGGTAATACACTGAACAGACATGCCCAGAAAGGCACCTGAGAACTGGGGTGTCAGTGTCACCAGCTTCAATTAAGTATTTGAAAAAATTATTTTCATATGCAGTTTCACAAAACAACAGCAGCTGCCCAATCCTACCTTTTGACAATGTTTAGAAGGAGCAGGCTAACCAGGCTGCTTCAAAACCTGTCTGGTAGAGAAAAGCTTTTTCTTGTAACATTATTATACATTCCAATGAAAAATTCTAACTCTCATTTAAGTTTTTCACCAAAATAAAATTTGAATTTATGAAACCAATTTACATTCCTTCTTTCATCAATGCCCAAGCAGTACTCATTCGCTGCTGTAGTTTCAAAGAAACTACTTACCCTATAAAAAACACAGACTAAACAAAACTGAAACACAAACTAATCAATAAGCAGGTGCAGAACAGAATATCTTATTTCTCACAGCTTATTCAACCACCACAAATTACTGGATCATTCAGAAGTTGAAAAGTCTACCACGAACAAAATAAACTAGGAAAATATGTTTCTCTTACAGTCTTTTAATATAAACAATATGCTAAAGGGTGATAGCTACTAGTACTAAAACTCCCCAGGCTTTTTTTAACAGAAATTGAGAGTTTCTCTTAATAACTAAGTACTATTTTTCCTTTATTCACTATAAAAGTTAATTATAACATTAATACATTTTATTAAGATATTTAAAGTAACCTGGCACATCAAAAAGAAATCAAGATATTATTAAAAATTATTTTAATTATATTTTCCACAGTTTACGAGTTCCAATTTCTAAGTATAGTTGACAAAGTCAATTGTAAAACTAAACTACCTAGTAAATCAGAAACACATCAGCCATACTGTAATATTAAACATCTGAAAATTCAAACACAGCAAATGAACATTAACTCCACGAACTTTTAAAATATACAGGTATACAAACAATGCATTCTCTCAAAAATTTGAGTATACTCTGCGTAAGACTGTATCGCCTGCTGTGTATCAGCACACCGAGCATGGCTTACCCAAAAGATAGCACTGGGAATGGAAAATGAGTAAGAACTGCAGAAACCAAACAAGATTTAAACTGATTGTTTAAATCAAGTTTTCCTGCCCACTACTTTGAAGTCAAAATTATTTAAATCAATTCACTGTCTTTAACAGCCACAAAGTAAAACACTGTTCAATTATGCACATTCTGAAAATGAAGACAGAAAAGGAATTGACAGGAGATTGGTTGACCACTCATTTAAGAGACAGAAGTATAACAAGGTTAAGTGGCTGGAAGCCAAATATATGGATAAATTCAGGGAAGAAATAATGCATAGAGATTAGAGCAATTATAACCACCGGAACAGCTCAGCAAAGATGACAGTTGATTGCCCACTGCATAAAGTTTTTTACATTACAAACATCTACTCACACAATGTTCCAGTTCCATGCATAGTTTGTGCAGGACAAGGTGATACTCGACTGATGACATTATTTAAATTGAATGAGATGATCACAGTGGTCTCCTCTGATATGCAAATCAATGAAACTACAATTTGATTCCATGAGAGATACTATAATACAAATAATATTTTTTCTCACTTCACTAAGCCTCCAGTGAGTATACTGTATTCAACTTGGACGCTTCCTGTGTTATCTGCTTAAATGCCAACCTGTCTATCCCAACTAAGACTGAACTCTGAACATCTGTGGCTAAATTCAAACTTGTTTATCCAGGCAGAAATCCTTAAAAGTCTTTGCAACTTATATGTTGGTTAAATGTGGCTTTGTGGCTTCACTTCTTCTATGGCATTTCAGCACTGCAAAGACACTTTTAGGACACAATTTCTGTACTTGACACAGCTGCCAAACCTCAAGCTTCAAAAGAGCTGCAGTCTAGTCATTCAACTTTTAAACTGAGAACTCTAATGTCTGTCAAATACTGACTGGAATTACTGTTTTAGATCATACCAAATGATTGCCATAGCATGTGCCTCATTTCTGTTCTCTCCTTTAAAAATTACTGTTACAGATTCTTTGAGAGATTAAAATTTTTGGGTTTTCTGAAGTAGTTCTAACATTGTCCAACACAAGGAGAATATTTCCACTGATAATTTTTGTATTTCTAATACATTAGCAATATGAAAAGACTTTTCACACTAACCTCATGTTTCTATTTTTGATATCACAGTAATATGCCAGGAGTCAGCTTAGGTATGGGAGTAACCCTGGCCTGCTTTGGTCTGCTGAAAATCATTACAGCACCCAGAACCAAATGCAGGGGAACACCTTCACCCCACCTTTCCCTCTCTCTGCCACAGAAAGCTGTGCTTTCAGAAGGGCAGACCTGCTCCAAGGGCTTGCCAGTTAGGCACTGAACTACTGAGAAAATAACCCTTATGCAAAGCAAGTAGCAATTTTAGCAAATACACACACACACATATAGAAATGTAATCTATTAAGGCTTCTTTGGTTAGATGTCTTGAAAACACAATTGTACAAGTAGATATGTTAAGAAAAAACAGGGGTGCGGAGTAGTTACAGTGGCTATGGTTTTTGTTAAAGGGAAGTCACTTTCAAATAATCCAGGATCCAGAAAATGTGGCTGCTTATAAGAATTCAGAAACTTTTTAATGACAAAGTTATCAACAGAAGGGTTACAGCAAGAGGAAGAGAGCAGTATTCCTCACCCAAAGAGAGGCCAGGCAGAGGTGCTGGCAAGAGGCAGAAAGCAGCACAATAACTAAATACACAGGGATGAGAACTGATGGATGTGAACATGCAGCATAAACTGCACACAGAATACACCACAAGAATAAACTTCCTTCTTTTACTTTAATTCCTCTTTTATATTTCCTTTTTGTTTAAGGCAAGAAAAAAAAAGATGTGTCCATGAAAGCAACACAAGTGGAACTTCAGTAGTATTTGGGGAAATGGGATCTGAAGGTACAAATATCTTTTATTTCTGTCAATGGACCTCAGGCTATGGCCTCAAGAGGACTTGGGTAACAACCATCAAGCTCCACATGCTATTCCTACTGTAGAAAACATCAGCCTGGCTGTGTCTACCTGCTCTCACAATATATGGACTAACTTAAACACCAAGTAACTAAAGCCACAAGAAAAGCCCATAGAAAATGCTATTTCTTCCTCACCACCACCAAACCCCTCAGGGCTACCAGTGCTTCTCCCAGGATTTGAGCACTGCAAGTGCTCTCTCACTTACTTTTTAACAAGTACAATGTACTCATTTACGTGTGAACTAAACATCTGAGACTTCCTGTACTGTCAGCCAACAGAGAGGTTTTCTGAAGGTCTTTTGACCGTAAGAATTATTGTGGTGTCGTGATTTGAGTACGCACTTCTGAGGCGAGGATGAGCTAAGCTCTTCTTTTTTGGAAAAGGAAAGTATTTTATTGAAACTCTCCACCAGAGCTGACTTAGGCAGGTGTCTGTGATTGCTATGCAGAGTTCAGTTCCTTCCATCCCTGCCTTCCCAGATACTTCTTTAGCATTGCAATGCAAAGGAAATGCTGTGTTCCTGAATACAGCAACATGTGAAACCCTAAGGACAGCACATCTCTAGCAAGCACAAAATAAATCTATCTCAGATACTGGCTGGGATGCAAAGCAGAGAAAGTGCAATAAATCTCATTATTTTTTTTAGTTTACTATGTTTAATTGTTTGATGTGACTATTGTAAACTTTATCCCACTAAAGTCACAATCAAAAATTATAAATCTATCACCTTCTCAAAATAGAAGGTCTCCAAGTATTAAGATATACTCTTCCAACATAGACATTTTAGCCAAATGTTGATTTAGCTGAACATCTAGATCTAGAAAGGAAAAGTGAAAATGGCAATGCTATCAGAAATAGCAGCCTCCAAATCTGTTTCCTAACTAGATCAACTCTGCATGCTCTCACTTTCAAAAGCTCATTTTTTCCTTTCAAAATTGTGTAGGGCACTGTCTACACAAAAGATTTCCTTGGCTAGTTGAACAAGTAAAAAATTAAGTTGCCTTTTAACTGTCACTGATTTATAGAAAGGGATGTTTATCTCTACCTTCTTTTTCCTTAAGAAAAATCTTTTCATTTCCCACTTGCAATTTTCTTGCAACTGAAAGATTCCCTGAAAAAGGAACTGGAAGAGCTCCAACTACTGTCCAATACTCTAAAAGATTTTAAAGTGTCGTCAATCATAGCTCTTTACATGCTCTTCTAGAACAATGCCAACCCATAGTTGAAGACTAACTCAAAACTGTTTCATGCCAGCATTAAACACTCAAAATAAAGACAGATACAAAAAAAAAGCCCCAAACATTTCTGTATTATTCTAAGTTATGCCCTACTCAGATTCCTGTCAAATGTTACTACAGAATATTCATAGTCATTATATTCCTTGTTTTCCCCCTAGGAGGAACTGGCAATTGATATCACTAACCCTAAATATCTCAGGAGCTATCTCAGATGACAACTTATTATTATGTCTGCTATAAAACGTCCCCTCAATTTCTTGCAGACCATCTGAAAATGCTGGTACCATGGGGGGAAAAAAGAAAAAAATAATATCCATGGTAAATAACATGTCACAGGTATTCTTTGAAACTGATGTAACAAATTTCTAATACTGCATATTCCAGTTAACAAACTTCAATCATTTCAACAGATTGAAGTGACTGGTTCTTCAAAGTCTGATTTGAAAGTATCTGAGAACACACCAGCCACTTCTGACAATTTTGCTAGTGAAAAGAAAAAGAAAAAAAATTCAGTACTTTTTCTGTAAAGAATACTTTTTTTGAAAGATTTTCCCTCAAATATCCACAGAGAGAAAGTGCTGGGTTACAGATAGTTGCCTTTACCCTGTCAATGGCAGTCTGTCAAGACTTGAACAAAGTACATGCGAATCACAATTCACTCACGAAGGCTTCCAGAGCTCACTGATAGCATCTCCAGCTCTGGGAATGGACCTGACCTTATTTCCAGCTGGCCTGAGCTCTGTGCACACACTCCGTGCACCCACGCAGCCTGCCAACATCACTGTGCTGCCCATGCTGCTGTCAGGGACCTGTAAGGCTCCAGAATAGAGATCAACACCACCACCAGAAAAGCTCTTCTTGGACAAGGCAGAGAAAAAGAAATTATTTAGGCAGCCAGCAGGAGGATCAGCATTAGCACGCAAAACCTTGTGCTCTTTGCTGCTCTGACCACTGGACAACACCTCACATTAATAGGGAATTAGGGTCACTTATAGGGAGAGTAAGGAAGTGCCTGTCCCAGGTGACACATGACAAAAACGAGACTAGAACTCGGGTCTCCCGACATGATACATCATCTGAATAATTATCCCCTTCGCAGCGCTGATGTCCAAGGTCATGCATTTGATTGTGCTATGTTTAAACAACGAGAACACACTCACCCCACAGCCAGGCCAGGAACAAAGTTCGGGATTTTTGAGTCCCATCATTACTCTGCTATGTAGCAAATACCGTGCCAGCCATTAGCAAAGAGCACGCCTCATTCCCGTCCTGAAGGCTGGTTCATAGAGAGGACAAAAGCTCGCTACTGCTAACCAGACATTCCTTAACTCAAGTGGTGCTGGTCTGCACTGCAATTCCAAAGGCTGTCAATGCCAGCGCTGCCAGACACCCACAAAAGGATAAACACCACTGCACACGAGGGCGTTTGTTACAAGAAACAAACAAACAAAAATTTTAAAAACAAATCTATGTACAAATAAACAAACCAGATTTTTAAAAAATCACAGACATTACTAGGTTCGCTTTCAGAGGGTCAGAAATGTCAGTGTGTGACAGTCTTGGCCGACTTCATTTAGTATCACTTTTAACAGTCTTTATTCATAGCATCTCCCTTGATCCTGACACAGTTTTAGTTCCAATAAATCTTAGCTTTTGCATCCTTGTGATTTTACAGAACTTAAAAAAAAAATCAGCAATCCAACACCGAGGTAAGTCCTACCCTTGTATCTGTGGCTGAAGGGACTCTTCTGCAACAGGAGTTGATGTGTACAGATGTTGAGTGCATGAAGAAACAGACAGTACAAAGCATGCAGTCTCTGAATATATATCAAATGACTTTACATACTCACTTCCAAGTTTTACCATGCATTTGAGAAACACTTGGATGGTTCATGCCACCCCAAAAATCCAGGAAATTACAGAAATAGCTACAGAACCAAGATAAGGCATGATTTAAATTAGTCTTCTTTAGATCAAAACACATAATTCTGCAGTAGACACAGATGCAAAAAAAAAATTCAATTTTGATTTAGTCCCAAGTTTAGATAAGGCTTTTTAATTAATATGAAGAGCTATTACACTGAACTCAAGAAAGCCCACACAAGCTCACTGTTACATACAGCACAGATAGACTTTCTGGCAAAGCTACGCTCCTTTTCCGTCTTCTTTCTATCTCTCAGTATTATTCTAAGAGTTCTCTGCAGTGAAAAGGTAAATAGAACTAATTAAAGAGACTACCTTTTTCATATTGTATAATCACAGAATATTCATGGACCTGCAAGATCATTGAGTCCAACTCTTAAATGAATGACCCACACAGGGACAGAAACCACAGCCTTGGCATTATTATCCCTATGCTCTGAACAACTGAGTTGATCTCCTATAGTCGTTGCTTAGGAGAAACAAGAGCACAGATTTCATATAAACTTCAAACCTATCAGTCACATCAAACCCTGCAGAAGTATGAAAAGATTCACATATTTCAGGGCACAAAATCTAAGTGAACTTTCTGCACAGAAGAGATTCAAAATGCAAACACAGCATGATTAAGGCTGGGGTTTATACATACATATATATATGTATTTACATATATACATACACACACATATATATATAAAAACCAAAACTGACTCCACAACTTTCCTCAAATTGGTCCAATTTTACCCACTTTTGCAACAATGCCAAAAGGCCTGATCAACACTTCAATCAAGTTTGTCAACATACATCTGTCTAGCTATAACTAATGCAATCATTTTGACACTGAATCATCAAATATAATTTTTGCTGTTGTTTGGGGGATTTTTTTGCATTTAGTAGCAACATTGAAAAAAATCATACAGTTGAAGCAAGAGGACTGTCTAAAGTTCAGTTGTTGAACACAGGGTAAGATTACATGGAACTTTTTCCAATGACGAACAGTGTTGACAGTGTCCTCAGTAGTGCAGTGCAAAAGCATTTCTCCTTTTCAGTGTGAGCATGAATTTAATTTTTTTTAAAAAATCCTTTTTCACTGCATAGGAAACGTAGTCATTTCATCCCTTCACGTTCTGCACTTGCAAGACTCAAAACTTTTCTTACAGATACAGCACAGTCCAGTTTGCACAGAAGAAAGGAAAAGCCACAACCTGACTGCTCAACACTTAACATCTCACTTTGAAACAGCATATTTATTACATGTTTTCCTCTTAGCAGGAAAAGTGAGCATGCTTGTGTTTGCAGCTCCTCCTCTTTCAAAGACACACAGCTGCAGCTGTAGTAAACAACCACTAGTCAGGAGCTGAGAAGGTCAAAGTCTGGGTGCTGCATCCATTTCAGCTTTTCTAAAAACAAAATTTTTATTTTGGGAAATTCATTTTTTGACTGATTTTGTAGTTATGTCAAGGAAAGGCAAACCACAATCATTCTCCAACAAAAGAAGTCAAGATACAATATTTCAAAAGCCACAAGTAAAACACTTCAGTAAAAGTAAGTGTTTTCCTATCTCCATCTTTATTAATGAACAAACACATCATTCACACTCTCCTATTTTACTTGATGCAAACTAAGACTTAGTCAAAACCAGCTTTCTACTGATGAGACCTGTTCCACAAAGCAAACAACACTTACTGTAAAGCAAGGAGGTTGGCCATGCAGAGAAGTGGTGCTAGCAGCCATACAAGGCTCACATAGGTCATCCAGCAGCCTGAAGCAAAGAGGCTACAGCACTCTATCTCTGGGAATGCTTGCATAAGTGGACATCATGAACCCAGCCATGAGAAAAGGCACACAACTTCCCATTATTTTACAGACCATCCAATCTAAATCTAAACAATGGCATACCCTAGCAGCACTGAAAACTCCACCAAATTACACAGATGTTCTGCAATTCCCCTGAGCAGCAGAGAGCTCCCCAAGCAGTCAGAAAAGGCATTGCCCATTCCCCAAATACATGGCCTGTATTTCTATTTAACTGTGGTGTTTACCATCACACACCACCTTGGTCTAAGCAAAGAGGAAAACAGCCACTGTCACAGGGTTCTGCAGCCCAAGCCCTTTGCTGACCCCATTCTAACATCTCCCAGGGGAAGAGCTATTTCAGCCCCACATTTCTACCTCCTCTCATCTGGATTTGAGAAACTCTGCTCATGCATGTTCAGGTCTGGCTGATCCTGACAGAAACAGCTGACAGAGGACTCCACGATTAGCCTGTCTTGGAATCTTAAAATTTATTTTTAAAAGTTGTTACACAGAGTCTTCTTGGGCTGTCAGGGGCCTTTCCAGAAAAGGTTTTTCTACAAGAAAGCAAAGAAAGGCCTGGAAATATTATCATGAACTATTGCTAGGGGGAAAAGACAGCATTAAAAATACATCATTTCCCATGCTCTCTATTTACACATCTGATATTGCCTCACTATCAGAAGCAAAAAACAAACAGTATCTCCCACATCCTGAACTCCTTCCCAGCCCATCCAGCATAGGTGCACTCACTCATCAAATGACCTATAGCATACATCTTTGTCAAAAAGCTATTTTCCCCACAAAAAAGGTGCTCCTCAGACTGCCCCCCTCCTCCCAGTTCCAGGTACCACACACAGTTAAAAAAATTTTTTAAAAGGTGGAAAAAATACTAAAAGGGGAAAGAAAAAGAAATTAAAAGAGTAAAATGCCACCAGTGTTGTTCTAGAGGCAGTGGGGGGGTGCGGGCGGGAGTGCTGGCTGCGGGAGGGGCGCGCATGGGTGTCACCAAGAGGGTGATGTCATCCACCAGCCTCCAGCCCGGGCACCTGCCAGCAGCAGCGTAGCACGGCTGCCAAAGCCTCCGGCAGCACGGGGAGAGGAAAAAAAATAAAAAGACAATAAAAAAAAAAAAATCCGCAATGTTTCCCTCCGCTATGCGTGGTTGGTTTGTGACGATAGGTGACATGCCAGCTTGCAGAGAGCGGTTTCAACTTGATTACGTCCCATTAGAAAGATATTCAAGACACTCCCTCTCCCACAGCGCGAATAATATATTAAAAAAAAAAAAAGCAGACTCGGTTTATGCAGCCTTACGTCACTAATAAAATGCTCCTATCGCCCCATCTGTGACCTATTCAGCAGAGTTACTAATCCCACGCTGCGACCACTTTGCTGTTCCTGTGCATTTCAGAGTTGTAGACCAACCAGAGAGCAGAAAATGGAGCCCATATGCCAGCGCTATATAAAGCAGCCGCGCAAAGTTGCCGCGAATAATCTACCTGCCGTGGCGAGATGAAAAGTGAAAAGCAAAAAAAAAAAAAACAAAAACAAAAAAAACCCAAAAAAGAGGTGGTGGAGGGAGAGATAAAAGTACCATTTACTTCACGACGGATAATTTTAAAAATAAATTAGTTTACTGTCTTACTCAAGGGAAGGGGGGCTGCCAAGAGATACCAGGATTTTACAAGCGCTATACAGACCCCGATCAAGTGAACTTCTCTTCAGTGCTTCCTACAGAAACGGCTCGTACCACCCCCCTAAGCTCATGAAATACCGTATTTCCCACGCAAGCCCGTTTGCGGGACTCAATGCCACGCCAAGAACCAAAAAAAAAAAAGCCCAAAAAACCGCTGTCTGGACCGGAGCATCGCATCCCTGCAAACCACGGGGAGGGGAATACAAAATAACCCGTCTGGTAGCTCCTATCCGCCTCTCCCAACATCCAACCGCTAGCGGTGGTGCAGGATTTTGGGGGAGGCGGATAGGAGCCCACATCTCATCCCAGAGGAAATTTCATCCCAGCAGCGGAAAGCTTTCGGAGGGCTTCACAGGGTGACGCTGATGCCATGGGGTAACCCATCTCCCGCAGCGGCTCTGAGCTCACGCGTTAAAT